>JAPFQT010000170.1:0-307500 GCA_027627225.1 Congeria kusceri
ACTTATCTAGATAGACTGGATACCGAGTGTTAATGACAAACCATAACGAGCCATTTTATTTAAAAAAATCCATTTATCGTTGTTTATCGGCCAATAAACAACGAATTGGAGTTCTGATGCGTAGGAATTAATCCAGAACAGCATTCGTCCGAGTTGTTTAATAGCCACGCATCCGAACGACAAAGAGTTGTTTATTGACCGATAAACAACGATAATGCGAAAATTATTTCGATTATAACATAATTTGATTTATATTCCTGCAGTTATAATTTGAACTACTTTGTACAATGCACCGCTTAGAATCTGGACTAATCTGGATTTTTGCGTTGTTTATTGGGAAGTTTAAAAACGATAATTGTGTTTTTTAGATATAGAAAAATAAGCGAATATCATGTTAGAATATTTAAAAACAATCAATTGCATGACGCATACACCTATCATATATCTGTCCATCATTTCAAAAAGCACTGGCGTTTCAACGACAGAACGCTGCAGACACCTGTGACGTAGACGTCCGAAATTCGGAGTAACATTTACACCGAGACACCGTGCATTGCGGTGGTTCTGGACACGACGTCATTCTCGACCTTCACTTGCGTTGTCTTCACCGAGGACACCCAAAATCACTGTAACCGGAAATGACCACAGAGCGCGCGTGTACCGGTGTACAGGTGAACGGTTTCCCGGATGTCGTGTGTACGATCGTCTGGGTAGGAAATCCAAACATTAATACAATAAAGCATGTCTGGGGTGAGTTGGGAAGGCGTGTTTTTCCAATGTGATAACACAACAACTGGCAAAAACCAGAAGTAGATTGTCTGCAAGCACTGAACACCCTCACCCAGCGTTACATCCACAATATAATTTTGCATGTTTGTGAATGTTGCAAGGTTTTTTAATGACGACAGTGTCCGGAAAAGTAAAAGGGACATAATTGCAGTTCCTGTCTGGGGTGAGTTGGGAAGGCGTGAATGCGACTCTAGAACAACTAGCAAGAACCGAAAAACAATCGTCTGCAACCACGGAACACCCTCACACACAAACTCCTCGCAACAGCTACCTCCTCTAGCGTTTATCAGTAACCACTGCCGTCACAAGTAACATCCTTGCTGATCTGGAAGGATTTCGTGTTGGTAACTTTTACTCATTTGATGCAACTCAGTGCTATTTTCTACATGATTGGACTTTTTGAATGTCGTTTACAGTGAATAATGAAAAACAACAACACGAAAACAACTATTTTAAACTATTAATAATAACTATTACATTTTAATAGATCATCATCGCGTGGTTTACTATGACGGCAGGGATTTGATTAGAGCTATGCTCGGAACTAGTCAAATATCTGCGCGGAGGTTGCCTCACACAGCGGTGTTTCCATAATTCGAAGAAGAATTGAAAACACTGAAAATTAAAATAGTAATAATTTTATTTCTGCGACTGTTGCAAGATTTATTGGGGACAACAGTGTCTGGGTGATATTGGTACAGTTAATGGGACATAATTCCAATTTGGTAGCATGTATTAGTTTGTGTATGTGTTTCTCTACATATTGAAACTCTCTACTCGTCAGTAGGCAGGGCGAAAGTTGTAATAATGTCCATAGACTTGAGGAAACGTCAAATTTACTTACATACGAGTACAATCAAATATAGGTACAATAATTGAAAATCGCGTATATTTCGACTTCAATCAAATTACGAATTCAGCAGATACATGTATATATCAAAATGTATACAAGTGCAAATATGACATTTTGATTCTCATTCGTCAACATTGACTACTTTAACATAAAACAATGTGCAAAACGGTATATTCCATTGTACAGACAATTTGACAGACAATTGACGCAATACATACTTATACGTACTTAGACGTCTATATATGTCAACTTAAGTATATAGGCCTATATATTACGGACAACATCATACTGCAAATGGTGAATTAGAAACACACAGCCGAATTTAGAAAGTATATGAAGAACGTTTGACAACTTTTTTCAACTGCCTTCTTTCATTTCGGGGAAGGCATTAGATAAAAATAAATGTACATGAAATGCGTCTTATTTCTCTCCGTAAATTAACATTTTATTTACCACAAATTTAATTATTTCGGTCAAAACTTAACTATTTATAAATGTGTTTTGTATCTATTTTTAAATCTTTGCAAATACATTTTGCGTAAATACACTGTAACGCCATTAAACTACAAATTTGTGAACTATTTTTAAATTAAGAAATAATTTTCGATTTATCGTTGTTTATCGGTCAATAAACATCGATTTGGAGTTTTGATGCGTTTGAATTTAACCACGAATGCGTTATCACCAGAACGACAAATATTTGTTATACACCGATAAACAACAAAAATGCGAAAATTACAACGATTCTAGCAAATATTTTTGCAATTGTAATGAGAAATACATTTTACTATAATATATCATATGCTCCGTTCAGAATCAGGACTACTTTTTGCGTTGTTTATTTGGTAGTTTAACAACGATAATTTTTTTCTTTGTCTATAGCAAAATTAGCCAGTATCATGTTAAAAAAACTAATAAGTTCTTTATTCACTGTTTTATACTGTTTACGGCGCGCAAGTGGAAATATACAAACTAAAACGTAACTTATCTTCGCTCACTTCAACTTCCCGAAAACAGCGCCGCCGAGTTGCACAGTCCCCCTTCTTGATTGCAGTTTAATTCCGCCAGCCACAGAATGTTGATAAATAATGATGGAAATAATAAATAAATATTCACATATCGCCATAAGTTCAAATAGTCATTCGCATTTTGAGCATGTAATGCACAAATCTATACAATTAAATTGCACTATACGTTAAAATTCCAGATATACGAAATGTCCACATTTTACTGTCAGAATTATCCAACACCTATATATACACGGTCCAAAACACTTTAATTCTTACTAATGTTTGTGTGTTTATACAACACAAGGCGTAATAGAAACTAGTGTCCGTTACTTCAACAATAGATAACTTGAGAAAACTCGTGCATTCCCATACGGATATTTGGAACAATGTACCAGTAATGTGCAATCCCCTATTACAAACTTTAAAGGCGCTATCTCTTGATTTCTTTTTATTTTGTCTTAAATGCTATAAGGATTCTACGGCACATATTTATAAATATTCTTAAGTTATTCCAACTTAAATTGAAGATATGTTAAAATTAAGATGAATTTGTCTTTAACATACTATGCTCCAAAACATGTACATGGTAAATCCTCTATATTAATACACCGGAAAAAAAATCGCATCACAACCACGTAACGCAACCACGAAACGCATCCACGTTTTACAACGACGCGTCACATCCAGGCAACACAACGACGCGTCAAATCCAGGCAACACAACGACGCGTCACATCCAGGCAACACAACGACGCATCACATGCAGGCAACACGACGACACGTCACATCCAGGCAACACAACGAAGCGTCACATCCAGACAACACAAGAAAGCGTCACATCCGTCACATCCAGACAACACAATGACGCGTCACATCCAGGTAACAAAACGACGCATCACATCCAGGCAACACGACGACACGTCACATCCAGGCAACACAACGACGAGTAACTTGCACGCAACACAGCTACACGTCACATTCACGCAGCACAACGACAAGCCACATCCAGGCAACACAGCGACACGTCAAATGCACGCAACACAACGACACGTCACATGCACGCAACACAACGACACGTCACATCCAGGCAACACAACGACACGTCACATGCACGCAACACAACGACGCGTCACATCCAGGCAACACAACGACGCGTCACATCCAGGCAACACAGCGACGCGTCACATCCAGGCAACACAGCGACGCGTCACATCTACGCAACACAACGACGCGTCACATCCAGGCAACACAACGACGCGTCACATCCAGGGAACACAACGACGCGTCACATCTACGCAACACAACCACGCGTCACACCTACGCATCACATGTACGCAACACAGTCAAGCAGCATAACCAAGCATCACAGCAAAGCAACACAACCACGTGTCACAGCCAAGCAATATAACCACGTGTCACGTACACGCAAAACACAACCACGCTTCACTGTCAAACAACACAACCACGTTTCACAGCCAAGCAACACAACCACGCGTCACGCACACGCAACACAACCACGTGTCACAGCCAAGCAACACAACCACGCGTCACATACACGCAACACAACCACGTTTTCACATCTAGGCAACTCAACCATGCATCACATCCATGCGCCACATCTACGAAACAAACAAACATGCGTCCCATCTACGTTACACAACCAGGTGTGACATACAAGAAACATAATCGCAACAAAACCACTCGTCCGCATGCACGCAATACAACAACGCTTCACATACACGCAATACGACAACGCGTTACATCCACGTTACACAACCTCGTGTCACATCCACTGAACATAACCACGTGTCACTTACGCGTAACACAATCACGCGCCACATCAAAATCAAAAATTGTTAATGGACTAGTTTGCCGTGAACATCGGCTTCAAACAGGGGTATTTATTGTCTACGACACTGTTTAATCTGTACATAAACGATTTAAGTAAAATTTTAAATAACAGCAGCATTGGTATTGTTGTCGATGGAAAAATTGATCATTCATCTATTCTACGCTGATGACTATATATTGGTAGCAAACACAGCAGAAGATTTACAGATATTAATTAATATACTGTCTCAATGGTGTACGGTTAAAAAAATGTCTATTAATATAAGTAAAACTAAAATTTTACATTTTAGGAAAGTAAATATGGCACCGAGCAATTTTATGTTTAAGTACGACGATGACATTATAGAACGAGTCAGTCAATGTCGACACCTGGGCCTCGTTATTACTGACACATTGGACAACTGGGTAACCGCCAAACACGTAGCACAGGCAGCGTCAGCGCTAGGGTTACTGATTTCTAAGTTTCAAAGGCTAGGCGAATTTGAATATTAAGTCTTTTCTAGGCTCTACGACACAATGGTGTTGAACTATAAACACTTTAGAACACTTTAATACAGAATTTTCTGTAGAACCTTAATTCAAGTGCCGTGTGATCAGTCGAGAGCAACGAAGCGCCCTGGCGAAGTTTCGGCTAACAAACGATATTGTTTTATTTGTAAGAGCTGTGTATAAAATGAACACTGTGAATTTTTAATATGTCCGTTATATACAAATATTGGAACTGTTTTAGTAGAAAAGGCATTATTGATACACCCTGGTTTCAACCTCTTAAAATTCAACAGAAAACATGAACTTTTTGCTGTCAGATGATCGCATAATTAAATCCAGTGTCAAAGCCAGTCATGACATTTAAATTAAGTGACGAAACCATCTGAATATATAATTGCATTGAATTTTGTTCATAGCAAATTACTACTCTTACAGTATATGCATGTATACTTATAGGAAGCAATAGTTTATGGTCTTAACATTATTTATTGTATTTCTTGGACATATTTTATACGTTTTTTATGATTGTCTGAAGATAAGTGACGTTTGCATCGAATATCGTACGTTGCCTTGTTTGTATTTTTTAAGCATCTGTTTTAGATTTTAATAGCGTTCGTGTATTTTAGGTATTTTAGAATGTTCGTCTCTCATAACTCTGTTCTGAGGGGTTTTGTACATATATATCACGATTTTATACTGTGTTATTATTTGTTTTGTGTACACAAGTGAGAGGTAAATAAATTATTTTGTCTGTCCCTCTGTCAACGTGTCACATTAATGTGTTACATCCACGCGTCAAGACACCGCTACGCAAATGAAACAAAATAACAATGCGTCACAATCACGTAAAATAAGTTAAATAACCATACAAAAATGTGCTACAAGTATGCGGCACAGTGTGAACAATAAAATTATACGGTAGTAACAAAACAACGCACGTTATATGATTTCTGTATGTGAACTATGTACATGCTTACCACAACAATAATAGTTTGCTTTTAACAGAAACATACGAATTCATTCACAATTTACCCTAGGAAGTAGTGTGTACATGCAACGTGTTTATTTTCGTACATTAAAGCCACTACAAAAGTACCATATTCCGTTAGGGCCTTTGCCTATGAATGCGAATACTTAGTGATCTGAAACACAAAACACGAAATCAAGGAGAATTACTGTATGCGCATGTGCCGAAAGACCAAAGTACGAATACGCAAAAGCACAAAATCATGAACGTACGCTGATACAATCGTGAGAGCAAGATGACGAAAACGCGATAATACGATGACGCATTTGTCGTCATTGTGTTTTCGCGTTTCCGTCATCCCACTATCCCATTGTTGTCATCGTTTTTTCGCGTTTTCGTCATCGAACTTTCGCGATTTCGTGTTTTCGCGTTTCAGATTCTTACATTCAAAAGCGAAAATAACGATGGCCCGAACGGAATTCCGTAAAAAAGCGTCCTATCACGTAGCATCCAATCCAGTATGTTCGTGTTCCATATTACTGACGTATGCGACGTAACGTGACCGAATTCTTCGCAAGATTGGCCCAAGAAATATACTGACTCAGAGAAGAAAAGCTTTCTATACATCTTTTCCACACGAAAATGCAAATTATTGTCTAATTGCATGGTTTATTGTAATGTTCTCACTTCCTTCAACTAAAATAATTATGTGTGCCCAAATTACAACAATCCATTCCGCTTCAATTCACCTAAGTCGTTGTGTTGCGTGGATGTGATATTCAGGGGGAAAGAAAAAGAACATTCACAAAGTCTAACAAACGTGAAATTCGTTGACAGTGCCTTCATGCATGACGTCATCTGAAGTTGTCCACGGACTTCCGGGGGGGGGGGGGGGGGGCGGGAAACTGACAATTTCCAAAGTTGATGTTGTTTAATATTTATTTTTAAATTAAGAGTACGGATTTTTCATCATGTATCACTATTTTGATACATATAACAGCGAATTTATAACTCAACTAGTTATATTAAATTGTGTTGTCCTTATTAAGTCAGTTAAATACAGTTTGGATTGGCGGTTCGGTTCGGTTTTATGGCATCGTAGGTGACTCCAGGTGCGTTGACCGTGCGAATGATCCACGAATATATATTCTTTGCTGTCAATCTTTGCTAAAATCTTCGCAAGGAGGCTGAAGGGAAAGAGCAATATGGACAGGATATGGGCTCATCTCTCGTTAAATGTAATCTAGGCTTAATGGACCGAACATTAGGATTTAATTTAAGCCCCGGTTACAACCCACTGCGGTCGTCGCAGACCGCAGATCAATCGCAATGTTTTGAGACGACAGGAAACACGCATATTGGGTTAGCAACCGTTCCATGCAAGCACAGTACCACACAGTTACAAGTCTTTCTTGACCTTTATCATGGTCTCATTGCTAGATTCGTATTTATTGTGCAATGCGTCAGACCTTTGCTCTGACAAACACAATAAAATGCGGATGTTCTAAAAACTTTAATGTTTAAAATATATTCAGGAATGCATCGATCTCTCGAAAGCGCAAGACAATGTTCTCGGTTTGACTGAGAACGTTTGTTGACAGGAATGGAAGCAATGTAGCAGCGGCTTCAACATTACAGTCACCATCATTTCCATCATCATCATTATCGTGGCCATGGTCATCATGATACATCATCATAATTGTCAGCATCATCATCACCATTATCACAATCATCGTCGTCATCGTCATCATCATCATCGCCGACGTCGTAATCATCGTCATCATCATCAATATCATATGTGGCAGTAATCATCTTTATTGTCGTCTTGGTCATCATCGTTGTAGCAATCATGATCATCGTCGTCGTCATCTTAATCACCATCGTTGACGTCGTCATCATCATCATCGTCATAATCATCATCGTCGTCGTCATCTTAATCATCGTCGTTGCTGTTTCATCATCATCATCGTCCTAATCAGCATCATCATCATCATCGTCGTTGCCATCTTAATCATCGTCGTTGCCGTCGTCATCATCATCGTCGTCGCAACCGTCATCATCATCATCTTCCAAATAATCATCATCACCATCGTCGTAAGCCTCATGTTGTACTTAAAGCCTGGGTATAGTTCATAATGTGATATGTACACACCGAGATGCCAAATAAATTCGGTATTGCTAAACATGCGGAATTTTTAAATAATGCATAAAATGGAATTTGCAAAAAAACAGCAAAATGAATAAGCAATGTATGTGTTATATATTTCGTCTAATGACTAGTAACACAATTTTCTATGAAGCACAATAATTATTGTTTATCTGCAAAGAACATTAAAAAGAAAACATTCAAAATATGACGCTAATTGCTTAATAACCTGGGCTGGTATTTATAAGGACTATTAGTCAAAAATTATGATGTTAATATTTTAACATTTATATCTTTTTTACTAAGAAATGTATTTGATTAAACGATTTTGACAAAGAAGTTGCAATATAATTCAAAATGTGTTAATATAAATGCTGATTTCGACTTATTTTCAACTTAAGTTAACAACAGTTTTAAAAATCGTCATAGATATGTGCCCAGGACTACTCACTGGCACAGCCTTAACAACTGCTATACTGACTGGATTTAAGCTAATTTTTGGAACAATACAAAGTTGCACGTGATGCACATGAAGTGTAAACTTGATGGGAGTTTGAAACAAAACTTGAGTTATCTAAAGAGGCATATTTAACAAATGTTTGCAGTAAGAAGGTTGAAATCATTTTAGGTAATGAAAATTAATATATTCTGGTGTGCATGACAAAACAATAAAACAGGCACTGAATTTATTATCATTAACTCAGATTTAAGTGTTGAAATTTTGGGTTAAAATATTTCTCATTAGAACAAAATAAAATCGTTGTTAAAGTACCCCGAAACAATGCTAAATAAGTTCCGATTCTGAGTGGAGCATAGTAAAATGTAGTTCAAATTACAATTGCAAAAAAAAGTCAAAGCATGTTAAAAAAAAATAAAAACAAATGCATTATCATTGTTTATCGGCCAGTAAACAACTCTGTGTTGTTCTGATGCGTGGCTATTAAACAACTTGGGCTAACGCTATCGTGGTTTAATGCCTACCCATCAGAACTCCAAATTGTTGTTTATTGGCCGATAAACAACCATAAATCGAAAATTATTTCTTAATTAGCAACATTTTAATATTAAACATGTGGTTAAAACAGTTTGAAAGGCAGTGAGCAACAGCATAAGGGTCCAACCATCACCCAACCTAGAGTAAATAGTTTATATTTAGATTTATGTAAAGGACTGCTGTTCAACATAAACACCACATGCAATGAAGCCTTAGTAATACCTGAACTCTCCAGGCTTTGGTTTCACTGTTTCAACTTTCATTTTGCATTGTTAGTTTAACCAGTTTATGCTAAATATATTATTTGAGATACTCAAGTCCAGTTGCTGAGTCGTAGTACTTAGTTTAAATAATAAATTCCATTTTTTGGGTAGAACCAGTTATTTGTGTCCGTTAGAAAGTTAGGAAGTTCATTTCCTGGGTAGAACAAGTTCTTGGTGTGTTTGAGAAAGTAAATTTCCTGTGTAGAACTATTTCTTGGTGCTTTGAGAAAGTTCACTTTCTGGGTAGAACCAGCAGTTGATGTATGTGAGAAAGCCCATTTCATGGGCAGAACCTGTACTTGGTGTGTGTGAAAAAGTTCATTTCCTGTGTAGAACCATTTCTTGGTGTCTAAGAGAAAGTTTGTTTTCTGGGCATAACCAGGTCTTGGTTTTTGTAAAAAAATCCATTTCATGGGTAGAACCAGTTATTGGTGTATTGAGAAAGTCCATTTCCCAGTTCTTGGGGTTTGTCAGAATATTCATTCCTGGGATAGAATGGGTTCTTGGTGTCTTTGAGAAAGTTCACTTCCTGGGTAGAAACCAGCAGTTGGTGTATGTCAGTAAATGTCCATTTCATGGGTAAATTGTGTATGTCAGAAAGTCCATTCTTTGGAGAGAACCAGTTCTTGGTGTATGTGAGAAAGTTAATTTCATGGGTAGAACCAGTACTTGGTATTTGTGAAAAAGATCAGTTTAACCTACCCTGTCTGTGGAGCTGACAGATTATTCTGTTTGCGGGGCAAACAACATGTCAGTTTTGTAATGTGACTCATAAATGGTTCACAACCACAACTAACTAAACACTTCCTTAATTTGTTTTTATAGAAAATTAGACAAATTGTTGAAATGTGGTTTCTTTGAATTCAAAGTGTAATACAGAAATATGCTATTTTAGACAGCGACCACATATGCAACTAAATAAAAGGAATTACGAGCCAAGAAATTGCTCACTAAAAACATTTCCAGGCAGTTAATCAGCTGAAAGTCATAAAAAAGGCAATATGAAGGACAATACCAATTTTGAGCATAGCATTTGACCAATTTGGTATGCAGGTAATTAATGGCAATTATAAGGCAACAATGAACAGGGAAAAATGCACGGCCACCATCTTAACGGAGGGGTTTCGGAAATGAAGGAGGAAATTGACAGCAACACATTCACTCTGAGTTAATGAAAACAAACTATAATGACAGATACTTGCGCTAAGAAACAGTCCAAATCCATGAACTGATGACCATGTTAAACAAACAACAGGGCAAGGACTGACACACTGGACAAGGCATAGGAAACACCAGCACCGCCACCAGATATCTATAGAGACAGCACAACACATAATTATTGTAGCAACTGCAAACAGCTAATGGTCTCGACAGCTTCATATGTCTTTGGGAAGTGAGCACCATAGACGGACGATGTGTCAGCTTCTTTGTCGGCAACGGGTTCAGCACTTTCTCAGACACGATCTTCTTGGAGCTCCAGATAAGCATGTAACTAGCAAAGGGGTGAATGCCTGGGTGATGCACAGTAATCTTACTCTCCACAGTGAATGACAACAGCCACTCGTACAGACATTTTTTTAATGCATATGTTCTGGGCATTTAATGTCATATTTTCACTTATGGCCACTTAAATTATTAGTAATCTTGTGTGATATTAGATGTTTTTCACAATAATGCTTTTCTACACAACCTGGGTATTGACAAGCTTACCCGAATATTATGTTTTTACATCGTATTGATAACCCATATTTTGAACTAGAAAACACTAAATATGTTAATTATACAAACAACCAATGCCAAAAGAGTTGTGTTCGGCCTTATATCAACATAATCCGATTAAAAAAACAACAACATAGTATTATTTTATCTATGTGAAATATTATCGGTATTAACTGATTCAAATGATTTTCAAAGAAATAACCTTACAAATGTATCATTTGCTTGTGATGTTTAAATGATTTTCAAAGAAATAAACTTACAAATGTATCATTTGCTTGTGATGTTTAAAACCCTTTGAAAACTGACAGTACTGAAGACAGAACCTTTCACAATCTGTGAAATGAATTGGCTCTGAAGGGCACTGAACAAATTGTTCTTCACCATTGGCCGCATATTGTTTTACAGCTCTATTAACAATGTATCCAGGAGCTTTTGGAAAAAACACAATTATGTTGTGACAAACTAGTATCTCAAATCTGGAACACATCAACCAACTATACCAGCATGACCTGCATAGCAAATAGCAGCCTAAGTTTGATTGAGACTGATCGGAAATGAACAGGGAACACTGATGAACCCTCCCTACAATCTCTAGCATCAGCTGCAACATGTCCCACTTGGTACGGTCAAAACATACTATTTGTTATACTCAAAAGACGTTATTCACATGTTATGAATAATTTAAGGAAAATTGATATATACAGTTAAATGGTTTTGAAAACAAATGTAAATGGCAGCATTAAATAATAATACTTGCATTTTTTATTTATATCATTGGAATAATAAAAATAAAAAAAACATTCACACCTTTGCATAGTTTTATGTGGAGTATAGATTAGTTTATATGTTTAGTTTTTCTCTACGCACATTTGTCATCAATTGCATGATCAACACAACACATCCCACATTAGATTTACGAACAGTGCCCATTGGATTACTGGCAAACACATTTTCCATATGTTGGACATGTGTGCATGTTTATATCACAAAAATTATGTATAGCTAATTGATTATGATTTCAATATGAGTAGCTATTGTCAGTTTTCAAAGTCCACTGAAGGTCTGTGAATGGATTAGTTTCTTATGGACATCGGAATATGGATTAATAAATTTGAGTCTTGAAATTTGGTTTTGTGTACATGTCATTGCATTATGTTCCAATTCTCAAATAAAGTCCCTTCTCCCTAATACGTTATGATTTGCTATCATTTCTTAAATATAAAGAATATAACAAATATTACGAGTAATACATCCATGATTAGTATTATTATGTATTTTACGATCTAGTTAAGGTTTAATCTGTCTGTAATACATTTACATGTACATATTGTTATAGCATTTAATAAATTGCTAAAGTAGTTCAATTTACACAAATGTAGGCTATTTTCAATGTAAAAAAAATAGGAAAAAAATTATTTACGGTCGCTGCAAATATTTTTAACCATATGCGGAAACATTCACATGTGGTGGATTTTAAACAATATAAAGCATCCAACAATTATTTCTACAGCATCAGTCATGACTCATTTAAAGGTTACCCATTAATAATGGTCATTACCAAGTTATCGTACTGGATGAGTCTTAGGTTGAGTTATCCATGTTTGTCTAGACTATTTTTTCTATTTTCCTTATGTTTAACATGCTTAGTTAGATACCATGTCGTCCGCATCCGCATAAAATCGCTCAGAGCGATTTCTTGTGGACGGCTTTTGCGGATGCGCTTTGTGGATACGGACTGCGGACATATGGAAACAGTCGAACTGTTTTTAACTTGTTCGATTTTTTGCAGATGCAGATTTGCGCAATGTGGATGTAGATACGGACATATGGGAAAGCGCCCTAAAGCATTCTATCTTGGATGCTGAAATGCTGTATACTCATTGTTTCATGAATAAAAACAGATTTTCATTTCAATTTAACAATTATGAATTAAGCAAATAGCAAATATAACATTCACTGACGATCACAATGTCTGCCATTTTGTTTGCAGCTGATCAGTCTACTATAACTTTAATTAGTGTACAGGTGTGTAAAACTTAATTATTGGACCTCAACCAATCTTATGTAATCATATGCAATGAATCCATCAAGAGTGTTTTTTCCTTAATAACCTTCACATACACGTAAATGGTTTGGTCCACCCTCTAGGTTAAAGTGGTTCCCTGCGCTTTAGTAGCACTGTGTGGAAAATTCTACTAAGTGATAAATGCGCGCCGGGAATCACGCTTGGGTTGATTTCTAACCATCGTGTTTCATTCATAACCACCGAGTTTCATACCATTTTGTACTCGGAGCAGTATAAAATATTTTTACCCCTTGAAACCCGAACAAATGTTTGTTTGTTTGGATTTTTTGTCGTATTCAACAGTATTTCAGTCAGTTAACCTACTCGCACTTTTCCTGGGTAAGCTGGTTTACCAGTACTGAGTGCACATACTTATGTCAGTAACTGACAACTGCCCTACTTGAATCAGAGGTAGGGGGAGAATGGCCGTAGAAATAATTTCATGACCAATCCCCACAAGTTATATGTCCGGGCTGGGAATGGTACCCGCGATCCTCGGATTTGTAGTCCAGCACTCTACCAACTGAGCTAACCGGCTCGGCAAATATTTAGGTTCGCGGCAATTTCAGTGGGTCGGTTGGGAAAGGGAAAAAAAAGTAATCTTATTTTTGGCCTAATGGAAATTACTTCCCTAATCATTGAAGGATTCTTTAAAGAATCATCAGAACATTGGCTTCCTATTGCACTATAAATTATATAATTTTATAGAAATGCGCTTTACTCAGAACTGAGCATTAAATAAATAAAAATAATAATCATACACAATAAGATATTTGATAAAAACAAATTAGCAAAAATGTCAGCAAAAATTAAAACCCCTAGCAGGTATTGAACTCACGACTTAGGAACCATTCGCAGAAATGACAGTAGACAGCGCTTTAATCAACTGCGCCATCATGCTTGGTAAGAAGTCATGCGTTAACTCTGGTTATACCAAATGCTCACAATTCTGACATCAAAATGTAAACAGGAAAAGGGGCAAACAAACAACCCATATTATAAATTGATTTGTATCTCAGAATGCGTAAACACTTTTCCCATTATATATACCATGTTATAACCGTTATCATATGCCAGCATTTATCTATCAATTTCAGATTTTATTCTAAAAATTGCCCCCTTGAGGCCCTTTTCGATGACATAGTCCCTTTAACCCGCAGATGTGGTGCTAAATCCATTTCATTTTAATACTTATGTTGTATCAAATACTCAGACTAAGCTCTACAATAAGAACATGTTAAGCGTTCAAACTCATCGCTGTGCAAATCAGTCTGTCACCAGGTAGAATTGTCAATTATTCTGCCTAGAGCAGGTTATCTCCCTTTGACCATTTCAGATTTTGCATGTATTTTTAAACTGGTTCAGTATGTGTGGCACATTTTCCAACATACGTTAAATCCTAACCCTAACCGTAAACTTAAAATGCCAACTGTTGAGCGTTTCAACATATCAATTATGAAATTGTAAAATTAAAGATTATAACTGCTAGAGAAAATCCTTACTAACTGCATAACATTTTACTTTCAACCCTAACCCCAGTAAACTTAAAGAATACCAATATATTAGAAAATTAAAAAAGAACCTAGATCAGAAAATATTAATTCAATCAATTCACATCAATTGTAAAACACCAATTGCATGATGCAGTAATAAATGCTATGAGGTCACAGGGTGAGTGACATAGTGCAGCCAGTCCGGGACTCGAACCCGGGACCTCTCGCTAACATGGCGAGTGCTCTCCCAACTGAGCTAACCCGGCAGGTGCACAATCACTCCCCTATTGTGACCTTTAACAGTTTACACCAGTTACATGTATGTAATGATATTCAGGATTCATATTAATTTTATTTTTTCTAAAACACAGTTTTGACATTTTTATATCTTCTTATAATGATCTATTATTTATCTTAAGTTTATTGTGTCAAACTATATTTGTATAAAACTCACAAATCCTCGTCTTGAAAAGCACCTCAGCTGACCAACATTTAAGTAACATATCATTATATATTTTCATCATTGTCTTCATCAACATTATCATTGTCATCATGATCGTCATGAAGAGAATCACTATCATCACACGAGCAACAAGATCATCATCAGACTAATCATAATCAACTCCATAATCATCATCATCATCATCATTGTCAACCTCATTCTCATCATAATAATAATCATCATATTCATAATCATCATCATCATCATCATCATTGTCAACCTCATTCTCATCATAATCATCATCGTCATCATTTCCACAACCACAATCATTATCATTATTTTTCTGTGATCAACATTAATCAGTAACAGAAGATATCACATACTTATTAGGAAACTGGTCATAGTACACTTCTTAACAACAACAAGCATTTACACATCACAAAGGTTTATGAAGATGAATAATATGCTACCAAAACAACATTGTAGGAAACGAAGGTGTCGTCAGAGACTAAGTGAATTTGCAGAACGGCGGCTACTTAACAAGCGACAGAAACAGGCTGCATTATTAACATGTGCAAGGTCAATAACATATTTTGTTATTTAGTGTGTATAACACATGTAGTCAGACATGCCTAAGTCTGTTTGCGTATTAGAACCAGTACATACTGTTTTCAAGTATGAGCATCAATGCAATTTTTCAAACGTTACCTTTAATAAATCACCTCAGTCCAATTTTTTAAACTGTATTAAAAATAACAGGCTTAACTTTCTATTTTTATCAATCAAAATAATTAATTTCAATATCATGTTACAACACAAAATATAATTTATTGTGATTATCTGGCATACAATTTTCATTCAAACTTTTATATGTCTTTACATTACTAGTAATGCACATGATATATATATATATGAAACTAGTGGACTTAAGCTAGTCATGTTATAACATATTTAAGACCCTCACATATAACTTTAAAGTTGCATCTTTAATCCTTTCTTCTCAGAGTTATTGTACAAAAATAACAGACATTTTGTTCAAGAATTTAACCTTGTATATTTCACCATTGCTTTAGAATAACCCCACAAGTTGATCAACCAACTCATATCAATAATGCAGGGGAGATAACTGTGGTTGTTTTAGTTTGAGGAGTCTAACAGAGTTCTCTCCCTGTAATTGTAACACCCAATTAATCAGCACTTGGAATTACTGTCACAGTTTTCTACTGAAATTATTAGACCATCTACTTATTACTTTATAAGAATTTAACACATTAATTGTTAACCCATGTCATGCATTCATACAAACTATAATTCCAAGAGAATAACTGTCCTGTTGTTTTCAGCAGCATCCCATTCAGTTTCAGTATGGTTGTACTCTTACTACAATACTTACAGATATGATTTTGGTTTTCTTTAATCAAAGATTCAAGTTTTTATACAAAGACGGGATGAATTGCAACTGGAAATGAGAGATGCATTTGCCCCAATCTACAACCACGACAACAGAAATCAGCCTCAGAATCTCACAAACAACATTGTCAAGTAACAGAGCAAGACTGCAGTGGACGGATAGGAATCAATCACTGAAAATGTAAACGAAGGAATACAAATAAAAATTTGGTTGGAAGATCTCAGAACTGCTTGCTGCGCAAAGTATTGACAAAATATAATTAATTAAACTTATCTGTCTAACTCATTGTCCACAAAAGTTTTATTTTGATTTCATTTCATGAAAGGTAATGATCTAATTGAAATTCCGAGTGTTATTTAAAAATTTCTACCTCTCCAAACATTAAATTACTTTCCACTTAAAATTTAGCAAGTTTAAATAAGATCAGTGGTGAAATGGGTGGTACAGGGAATATAAGAACAGGATATAGTTACCTAACAGGATCAATAACATGTTTTACTTGCCAGACCTGACTAGTTTCAACAGATTACATGTGAATGTTTGGTCAACACTGGTTTAACTATTAAGGCTTATTTGTGAATGAAATACAATTTGGTGACGGACAGAAATCAACGCATAAGAGGTTCTTTATACCGATAGCTTACCGATCACGTTGAATTGTATGCTTAATTGTTTAATTGTTAATAGACATTTCCAACTTTGACAAATCTGATGTTGAAAACTTAATCCGATTAGAAGTATGTAAACTTTGGGGTTGTCTAAAGTTTGTATAATTTGACGACGCAATAAAATGTGTGTTTATGGACTGATAAAAAACATGTTAGTTGGGTGTTTCACATATGCACGCAACAAACTTAACACTTCGTCCTTGCTTTGTGCAAAAAACGGTAGTTTATATCATATATTTCAGTATGCAATATATAACAAGACGTTACGCGTAATAAACATGCCGTTTCCTTGGTCTCACACTAGTTAGGATGCGTAGCACTTGTATGTCGTGCTTTTTGGCAAACTAATGTTAATTTATATTTATGAGTTTAAATTTGAAAGAAATATCATTAAGGTAAGAAATAGATATGCAATATGTAACATTATATGTTTCACTTGTTTTCTTGTAGTTCATTAACTGATGTATTTTAAATACACACTGAATTGTAAACACCAATATTTTACAGTCGTTCATTTTATCCACATGATGTAACGGTAATGCAACTTTGTGTCACATGATATTCACGTGATTCTTGAAATCAACAAAGAGCATGTGCGTAGCAGTGTAGTACTATATATATTTCTGTATTGGTTTCTTATGTTTTAATAGATATACTGTAACACACCGATTGTTGTGGACTTTATATAGACAATTTATCTGATTTATTCATAATGTTCACCACTAAAGGAAGACCCTACCAAACATACAACATGCTGATCATTTTATACAATGTTTAACAATTAATAATTTAGAAACCTTTCCTGTTCCCCCGTTCCAAAACAGGTTAGCGGACTATATAAAATGACCAACGTTTCAAGAAAAGAATGGTATGCGAGGTCAGTGTGACAAATTGGGGCTATTAACGTAACATCACATACCATCATATCACTTAAAACATAAAATATATCATTCCAAGTAAGATTTACCGTTCTTCTTATGTTTTTTCTGTGTGATGATATATATCCAAACATAAATCAATTGATCGCACATATTAATCAGCCAATATTGTGCGCGTGTTAAAACCGAGCATCATGCTCTTTAGGTCGAGCATCATGCTAAATAGTACAAGGCTGTAAGAAGAGCATGATGCTCAGTCTAACAATCATGATGCTCGTTTCTATGAGCATATGCAGTCAGTCCACACATTTCAGGTCTCTCTATCTAATTAAGACATTACACACATGACAAAAACCTAAGCATATTCCGATCCGCTTTAAATTATCAATTGAATGTACAGTAATGTAGTGTATCTTTCACACTTAGTACTGGTTCTACCCAAGAAACAGACTCGAGAATGTTTAAATAAGCCACATGCTGGTGACTGAAACATTTGATCCTGCCAGATGATGGCCTGTGTCTAGAACAATCCTCGACACATCTAGGACTAGAATAGACCGGCTATGAGTCATAGTGTCTATGACTTTGGTTTATTCTAGTCCTAACTGTTATATGCTCATTTCAGATTAAGTACATTTCATGAATTATTATGTTTTTTAGTTAGCGGCGATAAACGAGCGATTTAGTACCGAAAATCAAGATGGGGTATAGCTTCTGACTCAGAAGAGTGGACTTACATATTAATATCATCTGTCGTCGTCGTCAACCATTTACTTTACAACTTCTCTGAAACCGCTTGGCGCCTTTAAATCTTACTTGGCAGGAATGTTCCTGATGACAAGCGTTACTTTGTAGACCTGGTAAGTGCCTTTAAATTAATCAGAGAAACACTGATCATGACGTTTTTGATTTATGCATACGAATTGCAGAGAAAAGTTTACCCTGTTCCATTACTGACTGACAGTAAAATTACCTTAAATAAGTATACAGATATATTTTAACATAATTTATAATGACGGACAAAGGGACGTAACAAAAGAACTGTTTTTTGTTCATGAGGCGAATTTGTGCATGAGCATCGAAGTTTCTTAATACCTTCAATTAAGGTATGTACCTTTTCTTCCATACTTTACGGGCTAAATTGTTATTTGTATATGCTATTTTAACAGTTAATGTTAATTAATGTAATAATTATCTGCATATCAACACCTTGTCACTGAACAATATCGCAGTAATCACGTACAAGTTTAAATAATATAAACAGTTAGTTCAATGTTTATAAATGACATCGAAGACAAAGGTGAAATATCAAAATTTTATTCACACGCACAATATAAAGTTTGTTGTTATAACATGCTACATAATAATAGCAGTAGAACAATCATCACATATGTTTAATTATGTCATCAATGGATTTTAAATAAATGTTTAAATACATGAAAAATAATTATATATCTTAATTGTCTCCATTTTCTGAAGATTAACATACATCAGTTACACAGAACAGAAAATGCATATGCATCCAACACTACGAGCAGGTCAGTTATTTATGTCTGATTGCACAAGTATCAATGTTATAATAAACGATGTTAAATCATCATCAGTATAAAACTAAATACAAGTAACCAATTTAACATCATGTTTTCTTTTTATATGATTAAACTAAACAATACTCAAATCATCAATGTCTTTTCAATGCAGAAAATTACAATAAATCCTTCATATTTCAAAAACAAGTATTTATATAACATTACAGTGTCGTGTTTTCAAGGAATTGATCAAATACATTTCTCAAATATGTGTACAAATGACAGTCTAAAAATAGCAATTGTCATGTACATTGTACATGTATATTTCTGTACACAGATTGACTGCTAAATTAAAATTGTACCAGGTATTTGTCCTTTAACATACATCATATATAACTTGTTAAGGACAAATGCAAAAACACTTATTTGATACAAATAACACATACTATTGGTTCCAAAGTCATACTGTCATAATTATGATAAAAGTATATTATACAGAAATATAACACAGTACACGATATATCATTTCTAACTTATAAACTGTCATTTTAAGATAACCATATTTGTTATTATACAAATGTCTGATACATGTAAAAGTAAGCTATTGCACTTTGAACACCAGGATGTTGTTGCCATATAGTCCCACAATGATGGAGGCTGTGTGCCTGTTGTAGCAGACTGACACTGGGCCCCTCACTCCATCCCTGAGTGTAGCCAGAGTGGCCAGCTTCTTCCTGCCCTCCCTGTCCACCTGTATGATAGTCCGGGACAACAAGCCTCCACCGACCAACACCTGGCCTGCAGGTGTCACATGTACAGCACGTGGGTATTGTAGTTCAGGGTCCTCCGATGTAGAGAGTAGTGACCCATCCCTGGCCAGGGTGAGGAGCTTGTGCTGGTCCCAGTTGGTGATGTATATCAGATCCCCAGTGGGACTCACAGCACACATCCATACTGCAAAACAGAGTCACATCAAGATATTAAATTACTTTAAATGTTTAATAATGTTAATAAACAAACTGCAGTGACATCGTATTATTAATGCGTCGTTAAACAGACAATTACGCGTCTTAAAGATCTGCATAAAATCCAATAATAATAAATATTTTAGTGTGACAGGAAGGTTCTGTATCAGTTTATTGCCTAAAAGTTTGACACGTTGACTGGTGAGTTAGAATTGAAGTCTACCACAATTACACGGATGGAAACGATTACACGGTACAGTGAACGTGTACGCATGAATGCGTAACTATATGCAGTAATAACAGATTTCCTATACATGTATACATGAATGTGTCAGCTGATGCAACTATGGCATATGCAGTATTAATAGATTGTCCATACATGTATACGTGATTACTGACATCTGTGTTATTCTATAGCTGACACAGGCTGACATATTTATAACATGTACATGTACATTATAATAACAGAAGTTAAGCTTTTACAACAGGAAATATGTTTCAAAACAACATGAAATAAAACTTTTCTCTCTTGTTCTTCTACACAAGTAACAAAAACCAGTTGTTATTTAAACAGTTTTACAAATACAAATCTATTAATTTAACGAATTTCAACTACAACAATTTAAAGTTTATTTACTTCATATAACGTTTGGAAACACGATGAATTATGAAACAATAATGCACGTATATTTACTTGAAAACATCAAAATATAAACAGCAGGTCACAGAGTGTGTCATTGATTTGCACTCACGGTCTATTTATAGACATGCCATGAAGTCAGGAGTGACAGTCAAAATGCTTGATTACTCATATATATAAATCAATAATATTGATAATCATTCTTAACTGCTGTTGTAAACTTAAACTGACACATGTACATTCTACAACTATGCAGTCTTACAATTATCTTATAATACATATTTCTAATAATATCCGGATGAACTCGCCATGATTCTAACCTGTATCAACATCTGATGTATCCTCATACAGCTTGCTGACCAGTTTCCCACTCAGCGTGTACTTGTACAGTGCTCTACCATCAGTGACATACAGCTCCCCCTGGTGGTGGGCGATACCTCTACAGCGATGTTGTAACTGAAGCTTCCTGCCCTTCACCAGCTGCCCATTGTTGACTGAGATAAACTGGATCTCATGTGTGTTAGCATCATTCACAGTAACAGCAACTTCACTGTGTGTTATATGACATATGTCCAGTGGAGAAGTAGACACATCACAATGAGTAAGCACCCTGTACTGCTGGTCCAGCAGCTTTAATTTCTTATTATCGTAGTCTACAACAAGGATCTGGGCATCAGGGAGAACACATATGCCTCTGATCCAGCATGCTGATGAATCACTTGGTATGCGCACATCATACTCTGACTTTCCTTTAACAGTCAATACTTGGTCTGGGTTTCCCTGCACTGTCAATGGCTGGGTACTGTGTACGATCCTCCCCAGACCTGACAGTTTGGACAAGTACTGCTCAATGTCACTGTTAGGCTGGAATGTTAGTGAACTTTTAACCTGAACAGAGTTCTCCTTCAAATATGTTTCAGACTGCTGTATTTTGTCGCTACATTTCTTGCTCGCTATAAAGGAGAGTTCTTTCATGCTCATATCACTTATGTCCTGAATGGCTTCATGCAGTATTTTCAAGTCGTCACGAAGCCTACTGCAGTTGTTCACATCAGTCTTGAGAGAAGCTTGCAGACTTGTGAGTGTATTTTTCATTTCCTTCAAAGTGATTTTTTCAATACTGTCTAAAGTGTCATTTATTGTTCTGCGTGTTTCTTGTATTGTGTGTAATTGTTCATCATATGAACCCTGCAGTGACTTAATGCTGGTCTCCCAATTTGTTTGAAGGTTGTTCATTTGTTCCTGAATTGTTTGAAGCTTCACTGCAAACTGCTGCAGGTCAGTTGACTGGGTTTTGACACACTCAGATACAAGCGTCACTTTGGTGCACTGTCTGAAACAAAATATAGTATATTATAATAAAATGCTTAAAATAATTTGGCAAATTTTTCTTCAATATTAAAAAAAAATACTGTTATACATATTCTAAGTTCAAAGCTTATGAGATGGATGGTTTAGAATGGCCATTTCAAAACATTATGTCGCGTAAAGTGTCGTCCCGGATCAGCCTGTGCGGATTCTGCAACAGGCTAATCAGGGATGGCACTTTCCGCCTATAGTGGATTTATATTTAGAAGATACTTCCTTGAAACAGAAAATACCATAAAAGCTTAAAGTGCCGTCCCAGATAAGCCTCAGCGGACTGCACAGGCTAATCCGGGACAACACTTTACGCACATGCATTAAGGCCAGTTTTCCCACAACGTGCCTCATATAGTCTTCTATTGGATATTTAAGTGTACTTTGGCACATAAAATATAACGAAGGCACACGAGTGTCTGTATTGCTCCAATGCTTATAAAGTAAGTAGTGTCAGAAGCAAAAGGACCCTGATAAGCCATATCACAAAACAAGAACCGTCGGCGGACAGCTCGCTAGACTTTTCTTGTGCTTGTCATACTGGCATTTTTTTCTTAAACAAGACACATGGAAATTCCACGAAAACCAAATTTTTCAAACAAAATGCATTAAAGTCAGCACATAAATAAAATTTGAGTAATGGTAAACTTGACCTTAACCCCACCCACCCCGTTTGCAATCCCAAGCAAGGTCTCGATATACGGTATCTATGCACTCACTAAGTTTCATAAAAATATCTCAATGCATTCTTAAGTTATTGAGCGGTTACCATTTTTCTATTTTAAGTACCAGTGACCTTAACCCCACCCACCCTGTATGCAATCCCAAGCAATTTCTAGATATAATGTATATATGCATAAAAATATCTCAATGCATTCTTAAGTTATTGAGCGGTTACCATTTTTCTATTTTAAGAACCAGTGACCTTGACCCCACCCACCCCATATGCAATTCCAAGCAAGGTCTCAATATAAGGTATGTATGTATTAAGTTTCATTAAAATATCTCAGTGCGTTCTCAAGTTATTAAGTAACTGTTTATTCTATTTTTAGTAACAGTGACCTTGACCCCACCCACCCCATATGTAATCCCAAGCGAGGTCTCGCTATAAAATATCTATGTTTTAAGTTTCATTTATCCGTTCTCGACTTAGGGAGCGGAAACAAAAAGTTGAGACACCAGTTTACCGAAAAACTTTAACCTGTCCATATAGTTATATGTAAAATTTCTCAGTGTAAAAAGGCCCATAAGTTTGACAAATTTCAAACTAGTGTTACCAAACTTGGCCTATAGGTTCATTTTAATGTAGGGAATGAATATTTTAATTTTTAATGAAATCCCGCAAGCCAATCCTGAGAAACAAGCTTACCAACAACTTTAACCTAGCTCGGATGCTGCCGCCGACGCGAGTAGAATAGCTTGCCTTTTCTTCGAAAAGTTGAGCTAAAAAGGCCCCAACCACTGGCGGCCAAGTTTTTTAACAAATCAAAATAATTCAATAATTTTGGTAGAGCACTACGTGAGGAACATTTCTGTCAAATGACTTCAAAAGCCAACCAGTGGTTTCTAACATAAAAATCTTTAAAATTTTAAATATAATCCTATTAGGAAAAATGGCCCGTCCCCTGGCGGCCATTTTTTAAGGACCTAAACCATTTGAGCAACTCTGGTAGAAAAACAACCAAGGAACATTTCTGTCAAAAAAGTTTGAAATCCAACAAGTGGTTTCTGACAAAAAGTTTTTCAAATTTTTCAATAAAAACATATAACATAAAAATGCCCTGCCTCCGTAGAGTTTACGACAGACCTTACTTATTTGAGAACCTTTGTAGAGAACCTCCCAAGGAAGAGTGCGTGAATCATTTCTAAATCCAACCAATAGTTTCAGACAAAGATTTTCAATGTTTTCAATACAGCCATTTAAAAAAAAAAATGGCCCGCACCCTGGTGGCAATGTTGTTTTTCAACTGAGCATCAACAATCGAGAAATTTTGGTAGAGGACCACCCAAGGAAAATTTTTCTAAATTATATGAAAATTCACCCAGAGGTTGAGGCCGAGATATCATTTAATATTTTTCTATTTAACGCTCTGGTGGCCATTTTTGTGAAGCGGACTGGAACAATTGGAGTGACTTTGATAGAGGACAATCCAATAAACATTTGTGTGAAGTTTCAACAAAGTTGGCCAACTGGTTTTGGAGGAGATGTCGTTTAAAGGAAAAACCTACGGACGCACGCACACACACACAAAGGACCAACCGCCATAGCATAAGCTCGCTGGCCTTCAGCCAGTTTAGCTTAAAATGAATATGCCAACATTGGAATAAAGGTTACCGTGTTTGCAAAATAGTTAAGAAAAGGCAATAATGGAATTTCAAAGATTGAGCATGACTGTATTTTAGTAGCTTAATATTTCTATATCAGATACAGTAGTTTCACGCTCAACCCTCGATGAGTCACTGATATCAAGAAGAGTGATATTGAAATGAATCTCAAACTGTACTAACCTTGATATGTATTTATCTTATAAAATATTAACATTGCTTTAGTCAGTTTACCTGTTAAACATTGGTATCCAGGTAAAAACAGAAGTTTAAAATTGCACCATTTCTGTTATATATAAGTATATGGGCTTCTCAAGCCAAAAGTTATGTTATTGTCCTCAACTTAATTCTTGTTTATATTAATAAACAGACTAAATCAGGTTAGTTTAAAAAGTAAATTGTCTAACAAAAAAGATTATTGTTATCTTAACAATAATTGTAATAAAAATGTCATATGATACCTGTGATTAAGTAGAACACAATCTGAGCAGCACAGCTGTCCATGGTCTTCACAGAACATTCTCAATTTCTCTCTGTGAACTTCGCATTTCAACAGAAAATCCTCCACCTTCTTAGAAACTGGCCATTTGTTCATATCTCCCCTTCCATAAAGGGAATGTTTTTTAAACAACTGACTATGAAGATGAATACATTTTCCACAATAAAACTTTGAACATGCTTCACAGTAAAATTCTGCAACTACTTCAATAGACTGCTCTTCGCAGGATGAACAACAAAAATCTTTAAATTCAACTGACCCTTTAGTAACAGTAGACATAGAAAATGTCGCCATTTTGCTTATTGACTTTCAGCAATCAAAACTTAACAACTTAAATCAAATTGAAATATTAATGTCACAGTATCTCTGTTTAAATAAATAAATATTCCAGAAAGCACACATTAAATGTAGTGGCAATTTTAGTCAAGCAATAAAAACTTCCAACTGAACAGAAACGAAGATAACCTTCAAATGACGCTCAGTGGTCAGTACCAGTAAACAGTGTAACTATGTAAACTGTCACGTGAGTATTAAGTCACATGAGTATTGGATTATATAAATATTGCACTGCGACAAAGGTTTGTAGCTGAATATCAGGTAACATTGAACAAGTTTTTATCACACAGACCAAATGCAGTTGGTTAAAACGTGTACTGATTAATGTCTATAGAATGTTTATTATTTAACAGATTTACCACACTGACTATTTTATCACAGTTGTCATTTCCTTTTGCCGAAATAGCAAACTGATTTGATCTTTTTCTCTTTAGTCATTTTTAAAACAATTTCGCTGCTTAATTCTTCCAATATGATGCCATCTCCAATAAATAAAACCAAAGGGAGATAACTCCTGTCCTAAAACACTTTGTCTGACCCACATTAAGGACACACTGTCAGTATCAAATGTGGGTTCCAACTAATTATGTGAAGACTCACAATCAAACTTCAAGTACAAAGTGGGGCAGCAACTGCTTTAAAAATATTTGTTTATATTTACCTTTTGACATAGTTTTTCTGTAAAGATCAACTTCATTGGAAATCATCTGAACATATATATTATGCCCATTTTTTTTCAAGTTTTTCAACTTCCTTATAGTGTTTCAGAGAACAAGTTTAAAGCAAAATGTTCAAAATAAATGACAATTCTAACATGTAACATGCAGAATTTGTCTATAGACAAAGAAAAAAATTCACCGTTGTTAAACTACCAATAAACAACCCAAAATTAGTTTAGAAACTGTAAAATATAGATTGCATTTTAACTGCAAAAAAAATTGTACTAGGTCATGTTACAATTGAAATAATTTTTGCATTATCATTGTTAATCGGCTAATAAACGCTAACAGCCTTGTGGTTTAATTCATATGCATCAGAACACAAAATCGCTGTTTATTAGCCGATCAACAACTCTCAATGCAAAATTATTTCTTAATTAACGACAGATGCCAGAGGATGACTGACCACAATATCTCTCAGTTCGAGATCAGGTGAGCTAAAAATCTGTTGGGTGCAACGCAGCGTGTCACTGCTTTAGCAACTGTTGTTGTTGATCTCCATGTTATCGTACCTTGGCAATACCTCGGGTTGCAATCCTCAACTCAATAGCTACCACAACCAATGTCACTTCTGTCGGTACAGGTCCTGTGTCTGGCTCGAGTTCCATTCCAGCTGTTTACTCCCTGGCTGACCAGGGTATGTGTGTAAATACAACTAAATAATATTGGCACTCATGTGGATGTTGTGTTAATAATTATAAGTCAAGACTTAATCAAGCTTTATATTAACAAGAGCTGTCTCAGGACAACCTGCTCGACTATTCAACTGCTTTGTCAGAGTTATCGGCCTTCATCACTACAAAAACTACAAAAAGAGGTGTACTTCTCCTAAAATGCTGGTCAAAGATATATGCCTTGGTCAGTGACCTTATATAATGACCTTGAAGACATGTGTGATCTTTTAGTTGAATATCTGTAGCAGATATAGAGATAATCCTACTAAATTGTAGGTCAGAGCTATGGGCCTTGGTCAGTGACCTTATACAATGACCCTGAAGACATGTGTAAAGTTTCAATTGAATATCTGTAGTAAATATAGAGATATAGAGTTGTTGCACGCGAACTTTAACCTGAATCCATAAGTACAAGAGGGGCATATTTCTGCTACATTACTGGTCAGAGTTATGGGCCTTGGTCCGTGACCTTACATAATGACCCCAAAGACATATGAAGCCTCAATGGTGTAGTGGATATGGTGTCCGCCTTGCGACCGGAGGTCCCGGGTTCGATCCCCACTCAGGGAGCATTCTCAAGATCTTTCCAAAGACACCAAGTACTGGTTCTGCCCAGGAAACCCACTCAAGAGTGTATTTATAAGCCAAGGCTTTCGATGCAATCAAGCTAAAATAAATAGGTTTAAACTAAACTAAAGACATGCGTGAAGTTTCAATTGAATATCTGTAGTAGTTATAGAGATCTGGAGTTGTTGCCACGCAAACTTCAACCTGAATTTTTAAGTACAAAAAGGGACATAATTCTGCTAAATTGCAGGTCAGACTTATGGGCCTTGGTCAGTGACCTTACGCAATGACCTCAAAGACGTGTGAAGTTCTTTTGAATATCTGTAGTAGTTACAGAGATATGTACTTGTTGCATGCAATCCTTAACCTGACATTTCTAAGTCATATCTGTAGTAGTTACAGAAACCTTAACCAGAGCATTTTGGCGATGCGGACGAACAGGTGAGTAGTGTAGCTCGAATACTTCTTCGGTAAATAGTCGAGCTAAAAATGTAAGTACTCAACAGGTCACCTGTACTTGTAAACAGAAGGGTGATTTTGTCAGGTAGATAATCAAACATTATAAAATATGTCGGCATAGGTTTTTAAACCGAGATCAATACTGTTTGCATAAACATTTATCACACTACTTCAAAAGGTTTCTATTGCACACATATTTATTACCTGTAATAGTCTACATTTGATGTTACTCTGTATGTATGTCAAGATCATATAGAGTTCATACGCTGACAGTAAATGCAGTTAAACATTGAGTTCTTTAACACTAAAAAAAGTTACCAGGCCTGTTAAACAGTCAGCTTGTTACTGGGAAGATCGAGTCCACAGCCTCTTCCTTGATCTCCACAGCCTGGCAATGACATACTGGAAGATATAGTGAACATATAAATTAATGAGTACATACAAAAATACAATTTTTATAACCTATATTTTACTAATTACAGGGTTGTCATTGGAATGGACAGGGTTGAATGGAAACAAGCGATTTTTATCGAAATTTAAGCGATTTGGCCAGGGGTCTATGGGGCCCATTTGTGATATTACCTATTGCAATTTTTTAAGTTTAAAATAAAACAACCGATTTTCTCATGATTTTAAATGATGAATTTGATCGGCAATCGGTTAATAATGACAACCCTGAATTATGCTATGGTGGTAAATTTTTTTTGCTGCATGGTTTTGCTTTATGTTCGTTTTTGTCTTTTGAAACACCCCATGTATATTGACATATATATTAACGTGAATTCTGAATACAATTAGAATTTTGTTATTTTAGGTCTACTACTAATTTTCCTGCGCCTGCAAATGTGTCATCAATGACCAGTGTTTATATTATTAAATTAGTTTTGTCAATTGGAATTTGTCAATTGTTTGAAGAAACAAGGCCATCACATTTAGCAATGCTTCATTATTAATTATTCGCAATTCTAACATGATACTCACTACTTTTCCTGTAGACACAGAATAAAATTATAGTTGTTAAACTTCCCAATAAACAACGCCAAAAGTAGTCCCGATTCTGAGCGGAGCATAGTAAAATATAGTTCTCATTACAATTGCAAAAATATTTGTCAAATCAAAATAATTTTTGCGTTATCGTTGTTTATCGACCAATAAACAATTCTTTGTTGATCCAATGTGTGGCTATTAAACCACTCGGGATAACGACCTTGTGGTTTAATTGGAGATGGGCTCTGCTTTGTTAGGGTCTACAAAATTCACAGATTGGAGCAATGTCTGGAATATATCTGTTCTCTGCATTGTCTGTATGCATACAAATCATTTTGCAAAAGGAGAATTGTCCTTTTATACTGTACTTTCTGCTCATGTATTCTCTTATTCTGTGAAGTAAGTTGAGATATCACAAATTAGTTTTAGTCCTGACAAAAAATCAACAAAGGGTATGAGTTATGGTTCTTGTAAGCTTTACTTACACATGCTATCCTAAATCATTCAGTGCAGAATAAACAAAATGCCTTTTATCATTTTTGAATTATGCTTTGCACACTCATAAGTAAAAGGAAAATAATTCAATTACCTTACAAGTCAGGTTCTTGCATGCAACACACCATATTGTGATGGTGATCATTTCTGCCAATTTAACTGAAAATCCCAGCATGCATGACAATATTATGCTCTTGACAATTATTTGACATTTGACCTTAATTAGTGACCTTGAAGTTTGAGCTACAGACCTTGTTCTTAAACGCCTCATAATGATCATCACTTCTGCGACGTAATCTGAAATTTTTTCCATGCCGGGCAAAATTATACTTTGGTCAAAGTCAATGACCTTGGACCAAAGGACCTGGTTGTTGCATACCACATGTCTCATTATGCTTATCAAGTCATTTGAAAATTCTTCCATGCTGAAACAAATTATGCTTTGACAGAGTTCATGGTATTAATTCTTTTATTTGAACTTTGACCTTTAAATGTGACCATGACCTCGGGCCAAGTTGTTGCGCATGACACACAGTCTTATAATGGTCATCACTTCTGCTAATTTATTTGAAAATCCTTCAAAGTTATTGCCTGGAGAAGAATCTTAACATATGTACATTAACTTGATCTTTGAACTTTAAGTGCGACCTTGACCTTGGACCAAGGCATCTGATTCTTGCACGCCACACACGGGCGCATAATACTTATCACTTATGCCAAGTTATTTGAAAATCCTTCCCTACTGGATAACATTATGCTCCGGCCAGGGTCTATGGCTTAAATTCTTGTATTTGACCCTGGACCTTTAAGTGTGACCTTGACTTTGGATCAAGGGACCTGGTTTTTGTGCGCGACACACCATCTCACTGCTTAGCACTTCAGCCAAGTTATTTGAAAACCCTTCTCTGCTGGACAAAATTATGCTCCGGACAGTGTCTATGGCTTAAATTCTTATATTTGATCTTTGACCTTTAAGTGAGACTTGACCTTGGTCCTAGGGAACTGGTTCTTGTGCACGACAAACCGTCGCACCATGCATTTCAAATTATTTCCATGCTGGACAATATTATGCTCCGGATACGGTCTATGGCTTAAATTCTTATATTTGACCTTTGACCTTTAAGTGTGACCTGGAACATGTACATAGGGACCTGGTTCTTGCGAGTGACACACAATCTCATTATGTTTAATACTTCTAAGTTATTTGAAAATCCTCCAATGCTGGACAAAGTTATTGTTTGGAAAAGAATCCAAACATACATACACACGTACAAATGTACGTACCCATGGACAGGGTAAACACTATTAGCCTAGCCATCATTGATGGTGGGGGCATAAAAAAGCTGCACATGATTCTAAAACAATTATATTTATCACTTGTCAAACAAGATTTATTCTTTGTGTCAGTAACTCAGCAGCATATCTATGAATGTGAAAAGCAGTAAATGTTCTATTGTCTGAAGTTAGTGAAGGACATTATGTTACATAAATATATATTTAACCATCTAAAAGGCACTATACATTATACCATTTTAATATCTTGTTTAATTATCAGAGAGTCTGTATTATCAGAACAGCACTGCTTTCATTCTTGCAAGACATAAGCTTTCTTTTTCAGTAATAATACACACATCATTGTGTAAGACTGCACCAATCATAACTGCAATAACAAAGAAATGTCATAGAATAATAGAAACAGACACACTGGTTTAGCTATAATAACTTGAAAATGAATTTGCTGGATTATTGGGCCATGTCACTGAAGTTGATTGATTCTTAATATTATATAAACCATAACAGGGTAAGGGTCTGCCTAAATCATATTTATTACGGATGTTTGTCATGCAATAAAGAAAGACCTGATACAACAGTACATTCTCTAAATTACTAAGTTTAACAGTATTTTTTATGCATTTCATTGGTGTATAAACTGTTGGGAAAATTTGGGACCAACTGAAGATGCTCACTAAAACCATGGGATCTGAATGATGTGAAGTTAACCGAGGCTTACATGTGGGATGAGCACGCCTCAAAAGCAAATGAAGTAAACACACTAAATATGTCATCCTGTTTTCTTAGATTGGTCAGGATTAACATAGCAGTATTTTGTGAATTTTGATTTTCAACTACTGGTCAGTTTTCGAAACCTTAAACAGAGCAATTTTATTGTCTGAAATTGTGTAAGTGTTGGATTAGGAGTGCTGTTCAGTGTTTATACAGTATGAAGTTTCACAACAATAGCTCAATTTTAACTGGTATTATTGTGTGGAAACCATATTTCTTTTTTGATAACAGTGACCTGGGCTCCACCATTGTCACTTACAATCCACAGCGAGGTCTCGATATAACATATCTATATCTGAAGTTCCATAACTATATCTCAATGCATATATGCAAGTTATTAATCAGAAACTATTAGTTCTATTTGTATTAACAGTGACACTGACCACACCCAACAAATATTAATCCCAAACTAGCTCTGTATATCAGATTTCTACATACATTGTGTTTTGTTTTTTTTCACTGTCGGGTGAATGGTGGCAGGGCCCATCAAGAGGGGAATTAAACGGTAAAAGGGGAATTTTCGAGAATCTGGTAAAACCATTTTTATAATATTATATAATATTATACTATGTAAAATAAACATGCGTAAATTGTTATCATTACATAAATTGTTTAATTTACTGACACCGATCGGTCTGTACTTCTCCATGATAAAATCATGTCCGGTTACTATAGAGACTGATAATAGCAGCAGCATGTAATCCTCGTGGAAAACGTGTATTTGCTGCATAATAATTGTATGCACTGTGCAGCATTCATAATGATATAAAATATTAATATGAAATATATCTAAACATCGTAGTAGAATTTGTTAGTTGGCTTAACTGACGTCATGTAGTTAATTTGTTAGTTGGCTTAACTGACGTCATGTAGTTAATTTGTTAGTTGGCTTAACTGACGTCAAGTAGTTAATTTGTTAGTTGGCTTAACTGACGTCATGTAGTTAATTTGTTAGTTGGCTTAACTGACGTCATGTAGTTAATTTGTTAGTTGGCTTAACTGACGTCATGTAGTTAATTTGTTAGTTGGCTTAACTGACGTCATGTAGTTAATTTGTTAGTTGGCTTAACTGACGTCATGTAGTTAATTTTAAATTACAAAGTGATCATATTGTATTACATTCTATTTTAACTTTAGTTAAACAAAACTTGTATACCAGACATAGAAATTCAATTTTATTAAGATTAAGGGATGGAAACGGAAACTTTGAAGTTTATATTAATAATTAAAATGCACAAGTTAGGACATACCTTATATTTCGGATACACATAATTTGGATATAGAATGGGTGCTTTATTGTACTTATTGAATTGCATTATCTTTAAAGTTTTGTGAAGTTAAAAACACATAAAAAACATAGACATTAACATTTATTGAAGTTTGAGGCATGAAAACTTTGAAGATAATAGTAATACTTTAAAACAGGCATTTTCAGACATGCACCATTTTCGAATACATAAAATTCTGATACACCATGAGCGTGATCGGTGGACCTCAGGACCAATTGACTTCCTATCGAAATAGGATCCCTGCATATAAGTACATATGTCAGAATCTGCTAGTAACAGTGCCGAATGGATGCATCACGCAAGCAATTGTGCTAGGATGTTACTAAAGCCGTGTTATCATACCCCGATAGGGATCTATATGGGGTCAACTGCGAACACATACCCCGTGAATGCTTAGCTAGGAATTTCATAAATGGGGTGTCTTAGATGAGCGATAATTATCAGCAGAAGAGGCACCACAGTACAACATTGAAGAAATTGAAACATGTATGTGTATGCATGCTTGAGATCAGATGGAAGCACATGTGCCCCCCCCCCCCACCCCCTCATCTGTGCCTTAGGCGTTGGTCTTGTGGTCTTGGATAAGTGAAATTGATCACTTTAGGGGCACCACATATTTTCACAATCCGCCTTTTCCTATTCAAATTTAATGTTAAAGGCATATACAACATATAAGCTTTGGTTGCTGCTGGGGAGGTGTGCATCCTGTGCCCCCCCTCCCTCCCTAGTAAATTCGGGCCTGTATATATACACAACTCTTTAAGTTTAACGCATACACTGATATGCGCGTTGCCATGACTTAGATCACAGACTGCAGAACAAGAGGCCAGGGATTCCAACTGAGGACTTCCACATACAACAAAACATCGCGCCTCCACACACAGCCACCAACACCCAGCAGATCTGGAATTCCAGATGATGGCCTATGCACTGTATTTGATGACATTGACCTTGTACCATTCAATGTCACAATATTCCCTCACATCAAATGGAAGTTTAAAGGCCAGCTGTTCCAGACTCTGAAAGAACTGCTAGCAGAGACAAGCTCCATTATTCAGCAAAATCCACCTGACTGGTACTGTTACATAATTCACAGGAATTCAGTGGAATGATAGACACAAGCATTGCATGGTTTCCTAGACAATACTTTGAGAAATGCTACAAAGGTGAGAAGGAACAGTGTGTGATATCATAAAGTTGTTAATTTTTACAGTAAAGTGCACCAGTGGAGATGTAGAATCACTGTCCAGCTGTAGTACTTTCAACATTTAAAGTAATAGGTTACACTATATATAGTTTTTCGGCATAGCTGTTTAGCCTAAATTTTGACTTTTCTCAACATCCAATCAAACATTGTGAAAATTTCCCGCCAGTAGTCCCAAATGAATAAATCCTAACACTATATCGGCTGATTTAACAAAAATCCCACTGCACTGGTCACAAAAGCGTCGGTGCATCATCCCATAAAACATAGAGCACAGATCCGTAACAGGCTTTGAATACTGATGGAAAATTCGATAATGGAATAATACATTTTGCACCAAATGAAAGCTTTCGTAAAAAACAAACGCTATTGCGATATTTTACACGTTATTTACATGATAATGAGCAATAAATGTGTTGCTTTGCAACGATGTAAATGAATACCCATTTTTTACATTTGAGTGTTTACTTTGACATTCATACACACTAGGTACAGCAACTCTACACATAGCAAGTGTATCTAAGACAATCCGCCAACCACATGGATCACATCGTAGAAACCGGCTCCTGCTCATTGAATGAACCAATGTTCAGCCAAAGCAACAAAACAAAGACAGAAGTTATATATACCTTGGCGTCTTATTGTAGTTTCCATATACCCCGTCTTTATCCTAATAAACGCGCCCGGGCGCGATGCAAATCACGGGGGGGCGCGTTTATTTCACCCTCCTACATGTATAATATGAGCCAACACATAAATGTGCTAATTTGAGGAAAAATTCATTGAGCAATCGTAAATACCCGGTATTCATAATACACGCCATTTTGCTGTTTTTCCAGAATACGACACCCTATTATCTTGCAGGCTGAAAGGGCCGTTGTGGACATCACAGCGGATAATGGTAACAGTAGGTGTGATCGAGATAGCAACAGTTTTGATAGCAATTAAAATGACTGAATAAATTATTTAAAAATGTTTTTGTGTTTTCACACTTGTATTTGAAAGCATTACTGAGCCACACATATTCTCAGAGAATTACGGTATCTAAAAATTGTCCAAATTATAGTGTCATATAACCTTTGCTTTTCATCATAAAAACGCGTTAAACCGCACGTGCTATGACGTCATCATAAGTTTAAATTTGAATTGACGCGCTCGTTCTTCTCTCGACATGCCGTCGAAGCGGACATACACCGCTGCGTTTAAGCTCAAGGTTGTTATAGTTGCAGAACAACATGGAAAGCACTATGCTTCCAAACAATTTAATGTGCATCGCAAACGTGTACAAGATTGGTGCAAGATGAAGGACGAATTGTTGAAAGGACCCAAAACTGCAAAACGTATGAAAGGCGGAGGTCGTCCTCTCAAGGTAGAACATAATATATCAGTATCACTTCTTTACCTGTGTCGTTAACCAATGTCCTTTACAATAATTATTTTAACGATGTCTTTCTAAAGTTAAAAACTACCTTATTTAAAGAAACCCTTGTTTTATACGAACACATTAAATTTAATTAAATAACAAAAACTGATAAGAACAAATAAAAATTAAAATCAACAACAAAAAATGAAATGTCGGTATGTTTAACCGCTGAAAAATAAAACTTTAAACTAAATTTTAACACGTTTTGTTATTTAGCGGATAACACGCGGTAACGCCATATCATATTTTGTTATTTATTTTTTTTTATTATACCCCCGCAAACGAAGTTTGTAAGGGGGTATATAGGAGTCACGCTGTCGGTTGGTTGGTTTGTCGGTTGGTTTGTCGGTCCATCGGCATAAAATGTCATAAGTTTGTGGAGCGAACTACTTCTACATTTCTCATGCGATTGAATTGAGACTTGAAATATGTCATCACCATGAAGTGTAGATGTGCAAGACACAATTTTCACGCGCAGTGATCCATTTATTTATAAGTTATGTGCCCTTGAAATTAGCCATTGGCATGGCTGCTATTCCTGTGACAAAGCGGTGCGGGGGTATTTTTAGTCACGTTTAAGACAAAGCTCTAGTTTAACTCTATTGTTTTACCTTGTAGTACCCTGATATCGATACATCACTGATGCGATGGTTTGAGGACCGACGGCAGCATGGGGTGCGAGTGACCGGGAAAAAGCTAAAACAGGAGGCCTTAAGGTTACATAAGGAAAACGGCAACCAGTCCTTCAAGGCCTCAAATGGATGGTACCAACGCCTCAAAAAACGACACGGAATAACATTTCGTAGATCCACTCACATAGCCCAACACCCAGTAGAAATAACCGATGACAAGGTCGACAAGTTCTTACGGTTTGTGATTAGAATGAGGCATTTACGGGAATATGCTGACTCAGAAATATTGAACATGGATGAAATGCCCGTGTGGCTGGAAATGCCTGGCAAATCGACGCTAGATACACAAGGGGCACGTGAAGTTCACGTTTCGTCCACAGGACACGAAAAGGAGAAAATAACCGTTACGCTGGGTGCATACGCAGACGGTACCAAGTTGGCACCCCTTGTTCACTTACCTGGCGTACGACCACCAAAAAAGGACGACATTCCATCCGGTATACAGATTATTATGTGCGGAGCTGGCAAAAAATCATGGGCAAACGTCGAGACTATTAAATTCTGGCTCCAAAAGTTGTATGGAATAAACAACCAAAAACGGCGTCTTCTAGTGTGGGACTCATTTAAGGCTCATATAACGCCAGAGATCAAGGATTTGGTTAAAACAAAGTACAATACGGACATGGCGGTGATACCGGGTGGGTGCACATGTAAACTTCAACCAGCCGACGTGTCATGGAACCGGCCGTTTAAAGTCAAATTGGCGGAGTACTACGACGAGTGGATATTTAATGGCCCTGTGGAAAACACTCGCTTCGGTAACCGGAAGGCACCGTCGAAGGCCCTACTTTTAAAGTGGATCAAGGCAGCCTGGTCAGAGATTACCCCCGCAATCATTCAAAAGTCGTTCAAAAAGTGCGGGATCTCCCTAGCCCTCGATGGAAGCGAAGATGACCTGTTCCAACAGTCCGACGAAGAGCCATCGTCCGAATTTGAGGGATTCAGCGATGATGACATTGAAATCGCAGAGCAGGTGTGTGGTTTAATTTACCTGAACATTTTTTAAAACAGTTTAAAACATAATGCAAATACGATGTAATTTTAAAATGTCTTAATGTTATATTTCAGGTTCTAGAGAACGTGGCCGGGACGAGCCAAGAGATCATACTTACCGAGTCAGACGACGACGTAGACAGCGATGAAGATGCCACTAGCACTGATCCCGACAGCGACGGACGTTAAATGTGGATTTATTGTGAACAAAATGTTGTTGTACTGCAATATGAGAGATCTATAGGGGATGGATGTTGTTTTCCATGTATTGTTTTGATTCCCGGTATAACAATTAAAATGTTGGAACAGTGCAATTGTTTTAAATTAAACAAGTAATTAAGTCCTATAAATTAACCCTACGTTCCGCAATTTGAACGACCTGTATAGATCCGCATTTTAAGCGTCCGGTGTCAAAATAATTTCATAACATGAATTTTACATTTTGACAATCAAAATCACCTGTCTGTTTGAGTTTAACGGTAAGATATATTGAATTTATATTTACAAAGTCTTATTTCAATTACGTTCTTGCCAAGTTACCTGTATATTAAATAATAAGTATGTTCCGTCAAGTAAAACGTCATTTATTCACCGCTCACTTGGCCCTTGGCAGCCGAGAAATGGGGGCGCTATTATTATGTTCACTGATGCATTTTATTATAAGTACGGGGGCGCGTTTATTAGGGACGGAGCGTTTATTAGGATAAATACGGTATTCAAGTTTGATGCGAGCAAAGCGAGCAAAAAAAATTCAACGTACAGGTTCCTGATATACCGTTCCAGGACCAATTTCAGGCGCATGAATGACAACATTTCGCAAAAATATAGGATAAAATTCTTAAATATAGGAATATATAGAATGTCTTTCCAAAATATAGGAATATAGGAATCGGTTGACAGCCTGCCCACATGATCCACTAACGAACGTGTCCCAGATATTTTTTGGACAAAGTTCTAAGAATTTTTCATGATGATTGGGCTATAAATGTGGCATCTAGAGTATTCACAAGCTTTTGTTCAATTGGTCCTGGTGACCTAGTTTTTGACCCAACATGAGCTAGTTTCAAACTCGTCAGTGAAATCATTGAAACAAATGTTCTGAACAAGTTTTAAGAATATTGTGACTTCTAGTGTTCACTAGCTTTTTCTGTGATTTTCCCTAGTGAGCTCATCCGAGATATTATTGAAACAAATGTTCTAAGCGAGTTTCAAGACGATTGGGTAAAAAATATGACTTTAAGAGTGTTCACAAGCTTTTTATTCAATTTGACCTAGTGATCTAGTTTTTTACTAGACATGACCCCGTTATGAAATCATCCGAGATATCTTTGGGACAAATGTTCTAAGCAAGTTTCATGAAGATTGGGCAACAAATGTAGCCTCTAGAGTGTTCACAAGGTTAATGTTGACAACGAACGACGAACGATTCACGACCTTCAAAAGGCAATCACCATAAGCATGTTGTGCTCAGGTGAGCTAAAAACTTGGTCTCACCGGGGTTTGAATCCGGGACCTCTGGATTAAAAGGCTATCATCTTAACCACTCGGTCATTTCGACTTTATTACTTATTTACTTTATGTAAGTGTCCCACGTGTTGTCAACAATTTCAACGAAATTAACAGAAATACTCCTATTTATTCCATCGTTTAAACTAAAACGGTTTTTACAGTATATTTCTAGGTCCATAGTGTTATTTTGCTCCTTTGTATACACTGTTCTTTTATTTTTGGAATCGGTGACAAAAAGTTGAACAATTTTCAATTCGTCAATCTGTGAACAGGTCCCTTTAATGTAATCATTATCTGAATATTAATACCTTGTCAGAGAACAGTATAGCAGTAATAATATATATGTGTTTTCAATGTTTATGAATAACATCAAAGACAAAGGTGAAATAATCAAAATTTTATTCACACTCAGAATATATGGTTTGTGACTTGTCTTATAAAATGTTTTCATTTTAGATAACAGATAACAAATATTAACAAGAAAGCCACAAGGCCCTAGGTCGCTCACTTGAGGGGCTAAGGAACTAAACTGTTTTGAGAAAGTTTCATGAAGATTCGGCTAAAAATTTGGCCTCTCGAGTGTTCAAAAGCTTTTTTTTCAATTTTACCTGGTGACCTAGCTTTTTACCCCATGTCACCTGGTTTCAAATTATTGCAGATATCATTGCGACAAATGTTCTAAGCAAGTTTTGTGATGATTTGCCTATAAATGTGGCCTCTAGAGTGTTCAAAAGCTTTTTCTTTAATTTGGCCCGGTGACCTAGTTTTTTTACCCCACATGACCCAGTTTCGAACTCATCCGAGATAACATTGAAATAAATGTTATGAGCAAGTTTCAAGAAGATTGGGCAAACAATTTGACTTCTAGTGTTCACAAGTTTTTTCTTCAATTTGCCCTCGTGACCTAGTTTTCGACCCCACGTGACCCAGTTTTGAACCCATCTGAAATATCATTGGGACAAATGTTCTAAGCAAGTTCCATGATGATTGGGCTATTAATGTGGTCTCCAGAGTGTTCACAATCTTTTTTCTTCAATTGGGCCTGGGGACCTAGTTTTTAACCTCACCTGACCCAGTTTCAAACTTATCTGAGATATCATCCTGGTGTCCTAGTTTTTGACCCTAGGTGACCCAGTTTCAAACTTGTTTGAGATATTATTCAAACAAATGTTCTGAGTAAGTTTTAAGAAGATTGGGGTAAAAAATATGACTCCTAGGGTGTTCATAAGCTTTTTAAAGTTTTCAATATAGCCATATAAGGAAAACTGCCCCGTTCCCTGGCAGCGGTTTATTTTCAACGTAGCAAAACCATTCTTGAATTCAGCCGAGATATCATATGAACAAATGTTCTGAGCAAGTTTCATGTTCATCGGGCTAAAAATGTGACTTCTAGATGTGTTCACAAGCTTTTTTTTCAATTTCACCTAGTGACCTAGTTTTTGACCCCACATGACCCAGTTTGGAACTCGTTCGAGATATTATTGGGACAAATGTTCTGGGCAAGTTTCATGAAGATTGGGCAATAAATGTGGCCTCTAGAGTGTTCACAAACTTTTTAAAGTTTTCAATAGAGCCATATAAACTGCCCCGCCCTATGGCAGCCATGTTTTTCAACGGAGTGGAACTATTTTAGAACTCGGCTGAGATATCATAAGAACAATGTTCTGAGCAAGTTTCATGTTGATTGGGCAAAACATGTGACTTTTGAAGGGTTCACACGCTTTTTCTATAGCCATATAAGGAAAACTGCCCCGCCCCCTGGCAGCCATGTTTTTCAATGGAGCGGAACTATTTTCGAATTAGGCCTAGATATCACAAGAACAAATGTTCTGAGCAACGTTCATGTTCATTGGGCTAAAAAATGTGACTTCTAGAGTGTTCACAAGCTTTTTCTTCAAGTTGACCTATTCTTTGACCCAACATGACCCAGTTTCGAACTCGTTCGAGATATCATAGGGACAAATGTTCTGGGCAAGTGTCAAGAAGATTGGGCAATAAATGTGGCCCTTAGAGTGTTCACAAGCTTTTTAATTTTCAATATAGCTAGCTATATAAGGAAAACTGCCCCGCCCTGTTGCAGCCATGTTTTTAAACAGAGTGGAACCATTTTCGAACTTGGCTAAGATATCATAAGAACAAATGTTCTGAGCACGTTTCGTGTTGATTGGGCCAAAAATGTGACTTCTAGAGCGTTCACAAGCTTTTTCTATAGCCATATAAGGAAAACTGCTCCGCCCCCTGGTGGCCGTGTTTTTCAACAGAGTGGAACATTTTGGAAAGCGACCGAGATATCATAACAACAAATATTCTGAGTAAGTTTCATGTTGATTGGGCAAAAAAAAAAGATTTCTAGAGTGTTCACAAGCTTTTTCTTCAATTTGACCTAGCGACCTAGTTTTTGAACCCACATGACCAAGTTTCGATTTCAACCGAGAAATCATTGGGACAAATGTTCTGGGCAAGTTTCATTTAGATTGAGCAATAAATGTGGCCTCTAGAGTGTTCACAAGCTTGTCAAAGTTTTCAATATAGCCATATAAGGAAAACTGCCCCACCCTGTGGCAGCCATGTTTTTCAACGGACCAGAACAATTTTCGAACTCGGCTGAGATATCATAAGAACAAATGTTCTAAGCAAGTTTCATGTTGATTGGGCAAAATAAGTGACTTCTAGAGTGTTCACAAGCTTTTTCCATAGCCATATAAGGAAAACTGCCCCGCCCCCCTGGCAGCCATGTTTCTCAATGGAGCGAAACCATTTTCCAACTCGGCCGAGATATCATAAGAACGAATATTCTGAGCAAGTTTCGTGAAGATTGGTTAAAAAATGTCACTTCTAGAGTGTTCACAAGCTTTTTCTATAGCCATTTATGGAAAACTGCCACACCCCCTGGCGGCCACGTTTTTCAAAGGACCGCAGCCATTTTCGAACTCGGCCAAGATATCATTAGAACAAATGTTCTGAGCAAGTTTCATGTTCAGTAGGCAAAAAATATGTGTTCACGAACTTTTTCTTCAATTTGACCTAGTGACCTAGTTTCTGACCCCACATGACCCAGTCCGAACCTTGGCTATGATATCATTAGGACAAATGTTCTCGGCAAGTTTCATGAAGATTGGCCAATAAATGTGGCCTCTAGGTAAATGTTGACAACGCACGACGCATGACAAACAAAAGGCAATCACAAAAGCCCACCATGATCACGTTGTGCTCAGGTGAGCTAAAAACAACAATAGAACAATAACCACATAATGACGTCAACAATGAATATTACGTAAATGATTAAATTTAATTTATATAAGATAAACATACATCATTTATATAGAACAGAAAATTAATATGAAAAGAAATGTACAAACATGCATAAACATGAGAAAAAGGCAATATACAATGAATATAATATATTAATATGAATCATATAGCTAATACCGGTTAATATTTTAGTCGTAAAGTTTTCACTAAATTCACGATCACAATGAAAATGCGAACATTAACAACACTAATATATAAGCAAAGGTCCATCTTTAAAGCTGTCAAATCACTGCAAAAATTCTCAGCTATTCTTAATTTTTAATAGTTCAAATACAAGTATTTATACAACAATACAGTGTCATGTTTTCAAGTAACTGATCAAATAAATTTCTAACATGTATGTAGAAATGACAGTCAGTCTAAAAATAGCGAGTGTCATGTACATGTATATTTATGTACAAACATTAACTTCTAAACCAAAATAGTTTTTGTCATTTTGGCATACAGTACATGTTAACTCGTTAAGTTATGTAAAATGCAATAGCAATTATGTAAGACACAGACGGTAGAATATAATTCACAATGTCCAAAAATACACTGTCATTTTAAGATAAAAATATTGTTTACACAAACATATTGTAGATCCTAAACCACAATTGTGTTTTGAAACATAACACAATACACAATACATAAATTTGAAAAATAATACATTACACAATACATAAGTTTCAATATAAATACATAAGGTCATTTTAAGATAACCATATTTGTTATTATACAAATGTCTGATACATGTAAAAGTAAGCTATTGCAGTTTGTACACAAGGATGTTGTTGATGTATTCTTGTCCCACAATGATGGAGGCTGTGTGCCTGTTGTAGCAGACTGACCATGGGCCCCCCACTCCATCCCTGTCTGTAGCCAGGGTGGCCAGCTTCTTCCTGCCCTCCCTGTCCACCTGTATGACAGTGTGGGACCCCCCTCCACAGACCAACACCTGGCCTGCAGGTGTCACATGTACAGCCAGTGGGCGTTGTAGTTCAGGGTCCTCCAATGTAGAGAGTACCGACCCATCCCTGGCCAGGGTGAGGAGCTCGTGCTGGTCCCAGTTGGTGACGTATAACCGATCCCCAGTGGGACTCACAGCACACCTCACTACTGCAAAACAGAGTCACATCAAGATATTAAGTTACTTTAAATGTTTAATAATGTTAATAAACAAACTGCAGTGACATCGTATTATTAATGCGTCGTTAAACAGACAATTACGCGTCTTAAAGATCTGCATAAAATCCAATAATAATAAATATTTTAGTGTGACAGGAAGGTTCTGTATCAGTTTATTGCCTAAAAGTTTGACACGTTGACTGGTGAGTTAGAATTGAAGTCTACCACAATTACACGGATGGAAACGATTACACGGTACAGTGAACGTGTACGCATGAATGCGTAACTATATGCAGTAATAACAGATTTCCTATACATGTATACATGAATGTGTCAGCTGATGCAACTATGGCATATGCAGTATTCATAGATTTTCTATACATGTATACGTGATTACTGACATCTGTGTTATTCTATAGCTTACACAGGCTGACATATTTATGACATGTACATGTACATTATAATAACAGAAGTTAAGCTTTTACAACAGGAAATATGTTTCAAAACAACCTTAAATAAAACTTTTCACACTTGTTGTTCTACACAAGTAAAAAAAACCAGTTGTTATTTAAACAGTTTTAAAAATACAAATCTATTAATTTAACAAATTTCAACTACAACAATTTCAAGTTTATTTACTTCATATAACGTTTGGAAACACGATGCATTATGAAACAATAATGCACGTATATTTACTTGAAAGCCACAAAATATAAACAGCAGGTCACAGAGTGTGTCATCGATTTGCACTCACAGTCTATTTATAGACATGCCATGAAGTCAGGAGTGACAGTCAAAATGCTTGATTACTCATATATATAAATCAATAATATTGATAATCATTCTTTACCGCTGTTGTAATAATAAATAGACACATGTACATTCTACAATATGCAGTCTTACAATTACTTTATGATACATATTTCTAATAATATCCGGATGAACCCGCCATGATTCTAACCTGTATTAAAACCTGATGTATCTTGATACAGCTTGCTGACCAGTTTCCCACTCAGCGCGTACTTGTACAGTGCAGTAAGATCAGTGACATACAGCTCCCCCTGGTGGTGAGCAATACCTTCACAGTGATGTTGTAACTGAAGCTTCCTGCCCTTCACCAGCTGCCCATTGTTGACAGAGATAAACTGGATCTCATGTGTGTTAGCACCATTCACAGTAACAGCAACTTCACTGTGTGTTATACAACATATGTCCCGTGAATCAGTAGACACATCACAATGAGTAAGCACCCTGTACTGCTGGTCCAGCAGCTTTAATTTCTTATTCCAGTTGTCTACAACAAGAATCTGGCCATCAGGGAGAACACAGATGGCTATGATCCAGCACATGGATAAATCACTTGGTATGCTCACATTATGTACAGACTTCCGTTTCACAGTGAAGACCTGGTCTGGGTTCACTTGCACTGTAAATGTTTCAAACTGTTGTATTTTTTGTAGACATTTTCTATTTGCAATAAACAACAATTCGTTTCTGTTCTTATCATAAATGTGTTGTAGGGCGTCTTGGAGTTGTTTCATTTCATCCTGAAGCCTGACACATATTCTAATATCAGACTGAAGGGTTATCAGATTATCTTTCAAGTCCTTTACAGAGCTTTGATCAAATTCAACTAGAATAGAACTGATTCTCTTACGCATTTGTTCTTGCTCATGTTCATGTATTTCATTCACTGTGTTATTTTCAAATTCAACAAAACAGATAATTTTTAAACGCATATCTTCTACCATGTGTCGCTCATGTTCATTGTATGAACCCTGCAGGGAATGAAAGCTGTCGTCCCAATTATTGTGCAGGTGCTTCATTTGTGAAAGAATGGTCTGAATCTGTGCTGACAGTTGCTTCAGGTTCGTGGGCTGTTTTCGCAATGATTCCGAAATAAGCTCCACTTGGGCGCACTGTCTGAAAACGATAGAAATAATTTATAATAATGACCATTCAGGTAAAATAGAATGAAATATTCATACAAGATAAACATTCTTATTTTAAAGAATGTACCATGGGAATGACATGTATGCAGACATCCATTAATTTGATGCACTTTATGTCTGTTTTAAATTAATATACATTTATGAGTTTTCTTCAAACTTCACTTTATAAACATGGAGCATAAGGTCGCTTTTCCATATCCACATCCGTATCCGCACCTGTATCAGCATTCGTATCCGCATAAATATTATATGGACGCGCTTTTCCACGAATCCGCAAATAAACGTAGAATATTTTAGTGTTCTTATTTTCAAATAGTTGCAATGTCTGAGAAAGAAGCGTTTAAACATTTTTAATTATGTCGGCTGCAAATATTTATGCCAGTATGTAAAAGCATTGACATGCGGTGGATTTTAAACAATATAAAGCATCCAACAATTATATGTACAGCGTCAGTCATGACTCATTCAAAGATAACCCGTTATTACCGAGTTATTGTACTCGGTGAGTCTTAGGTCGAGTTATCCAGGAGTACCTAGACTGTTTCTTCTTTTCATCCAATGTTTTATGGATAACAGCCTTTTGTTTAAATTGCTAAGTTAGATACCATGTTGTCCGCATCCGAATAAAATCGCTCACCGATTTCTTGCGGACTGCTTTTGTGAATTCGCTTTGCGGATACGGACTGAGGATATATGGAAACAGTCCGTTTTCAACTTGTTTGATTGTTTGCGGATGCGGATTTGCTCAATGTTGATGCCGATACGGCCATATGGAAAAGCGTCCTAAAATGAATAGGGCAGCATTGATATATTCAAGAAAGGGCAAAATGCATGTGAAACTGTCCAAATAATACGGCCCCCACAAAATGTCAATGCTGCTGGTGGCTCAACTGACCCTACTTTTTTCATGCCGGCCTAAAGCCTAAGTAACCCCGATAAACTACCCCGACACTGACCTTGAGCCATAATTCTAACACCGATTTTGTCCATAGACTAAGAACACAATTATCATTGTAAAAATACACAAAAACCAAAGGCAAAAAGTTGTCCTGATTCTTAGCATTGTAAATTGTTATATAATCTATAAATAGAAGCCCTCCCATTGGTCCAAATGGCCCTACTCATGTCCTATGGGCTAAAACTAGATCAGTGGATTTCTCAAAATTTGAACCCCGCATGCACATAACAATTTACACGCAGCGACAGGAACCGGAATAAAATAACAATTGAATTATGTTCTTATTATCTTTACGTACTTGAAACATGAACGGTATAATAACATTTAAATATGATTGAATAAAAGCTTATTTTAGCAATAATTATGTGTTACTCAATGACTTAATTGAATATTTTAATCCTTTACATTTCAATATATATTAACTATAATTATTTAATATTCACAGATTATATAACAGACCATTTGTTGACTAGATGGCCATTGGACTGATGTAAACTGGGTGATACTCGATCATGCTGATCTCGGTCGACATGCGCTCACCCACTAAACATCAAACCATGTCCAATGGCCATCTAGTCAATAATCATACAATGTAGTTCTCCTTACAATTGCAAAAATATCTGTCAGATCATTTTAGAGTCGAAATAATTATTGCATTATCGTTATTTATCGTCCAATAAACAAGTCTTTAATGTTCTGATGCGTGGCTATTAAACCACTCAAGCTAACACCCTCGTGATTTAAAATTCCTACACATCAGAATACCAAATCGTTGTTAATTGGCCAATAAGCAACAATCAATCGAAAATGATTTCTTAGTTTATTATTAATTAGCTTTCAAAAATGTTACAATAAATATATGTTTCTTTACTAGAAATAATTTACAATTTAGGCAAGAGTATGCCACTGCGAACACAAAATATATGAACAAGAGCTGTTTTTAAAACAGTTATGCCCCCTAACAAGTTTGGATGAAAACTGTTGGACACAAGGAGCGAAAACTTCTAAAAGCCCAATTTTACATAAACTAAGGCAGTTACTCAGCAGTTTCTATGACAATTTGTAAATTTGATCATCAAATTTGCTATGACATTATACTCACAAACAGTTTCGTCAAGTTGGGGAGAATCGAATGAAAACTGTTGGACTTAGAGAACAAAAACCGCTAAAAACGCAAATTTTAGATGAATGAAGGGCCATAACTACACAGTGACTGTGATGTTTTGTTCTATAACTTAACTAAAATATTATGCCCCCAAATATTTTTGGTAAGATATGATGAATATTGTTTGACATAAGAGACTGGAAACGACTAAAACTAAAAGGCTAATTTTAGATAATTCAAGGGTCATAACTCCTCAATTGCTAGACTTACCAAGACTTTCAATATCAACAGTTTTAAGAATTTGTAATATAAATAATATGAATCTAAATTGATGACTGGAAACATCTAAATTGTACACAGTTTATTGATATTTCAACATTAATTAAAGCAAACCTATTTTTTAAAATACCTGTGGTTAACGGAAGCACAATGAGTGCAGCACAACTGACGGTGGTCATTGCAGAACCTGTCCAGCCTTTCTTCTTCATGAAATTCACATTTGAGTAAAAAATCCTCCACCTTCTTGGACACTGGCCATTTGTTCATGTTTTCCCTTCCATAAGGAGAACGTTTTTTAAACCACTGACCATGCTGACTATGATTGTGAATACATTTTCCACAGTAAAACTTCAGACACGTTTTACAGTAAAAATCTGCATCTACCTCCAGAGTCTGTAATTTGCAGATTGAACAACAATAGTCTTTAACTGTATCAGAATCTTCAGCAACCGTAGACAAAGAAAATGTCGCCATTTTGCTAAATGACTGGCAACAAACAAACCTTTATAACTTAAATTCAAGTAAGATATTAATGTTTTAGTATCTCTGAACATGAAAATTAATATTCCAGAAAAATCACATTAAAGCCTATTATCCACCAATACAGAATTCAAACTGAACAGAAACCAAGATAAACTTCAAATGATATTCTGTGGTCTCATACCAGTAAACGGTGTAACTATGTGAACTATATGTCACGTGAGTATTAAGTCATTGGAGTATTGCAAAAAGGTTTGTAGTTGAATTAAGGTTACCTTAAACCAGATTGTAACACAGACCCAATGCAGTTGGTTTAAGTGCGAATCTTTATGTCTACACAATGTTTATTATGTAGGAGATTCCCACACTGAGCATTTTATCAATCTTGTCACTTCCACAAAAAGTAAACCCATTTGATTTTTTTTTTTAGTCATTTTAAAAACAATTCCACAGAATAACTGGTAATATTCAGCAATCTTCAATAATAAAAGCCATAGGGAGATAACTCCTGTCTTAAACACATTAAAGATAAAAACTGCCTGAATCATATGCAAACTCTAACTCAATTCTTTGAGGACTTACATTCAAAATTTCATTTAAAACTATGTTGGATGCAATAATTTATACATTTGGATGGGACTCCAATGATAGCAACTAAAGTTTACGTTGTTACGTTTTACTTTTTTTTTTCAAATTGATTTGAAAGCTTCTGTTTCAGAGAACAAGCTTTTTTAGCAAACCGATAACAGCAAATGACATCAAATAAACAACTGACTACAAGCAGTGACTGACCACCATAACTCACTCAGACTCTTTGAGATCAGGTGAGCTTTCTCATCTGTTGGGTGCAACCATACTACATTTGGACAGCATGTAATTGAGGCAGCTACTATTGTTGTTGTCATTTACCTCAGCAAGACCTTGGCTTGCAATCCTCAACTTGATAACTATCCCAACCACAGTCTGCCGGTACAGGTCTGGCTCGAGTTCCATTTTCTGGCTGCTTACAGAACTTGAGTCCCTTGCTGACCAATCTGTCCTATGTTCATCACTGGCACGTCCCTCTGTAAGCAGACATGTACATAAAATGTGTGTATGCGACTGAATAATAAGGGAACTAATGTGGGCGCAATGTTTATAATAATGACTTAATCAAGCTTTATGTTTTATATGGGAGTATTTAACAGGTCATTTTCAGCGGTAGATCAACAGAAGGGAGATTTTGGTAGGAAGATAACCAAACATGACATAACAAATCGCTTTTAAATACATAAATACTGTTTGCTAACACATTTACCACATTGCTTCTAAATCATGTACAATTGCTTAAAGCTGCTGCATCACAGATAGGGAAAATGACAAAAATGAAAAAATAATAATTCAAATCTAGTTAAATACTATATTACTAGATACAACTGACTGAAATAACATTATTGACACATTAAGTTTGACATACGTTGGTTTATTCATTACAATGTATTGTTTCAACCCAATTTCAAAAGCGTCTCGAGATTCTTTTAAACTATTTATAATTCTTAGATTGTTAACACATGGTCCATACAGCCAATCAATTTCGCTTCCAGAGTTCCGTAGTTTACAAAACACAAGTAGCGCTAAGAGCTTTCGAAAACATGTGAACGTGTTTACCGGAGCAGTTATAGTATCTGTCTCTCACGCAGAGACTAAGTTCAATCCCGCAAAGAAACTCTGGACTTTTTTTGCTTAAAAATTAGTTTGTACAACTTTTTCAATATAATGCACGTTATAATAATAACAATGTTATTATAATTTAAAGTGGTGCTAAATCGATCGTATTTGATGCTTTAAACCACTTTAACATTATAAACAAGATTGTTGTCCTCAGTTATATATCTCTCATCATCTGTGCAGTAGCAGCTTGAATACACTGAAAGTATTCCATGACCATCACTATGGCACACATATTTCCTACCTGTAATAGTCTACATTTGATGTCAAGGCCATACAGTTGACAGTAGATACAGTCAAACATTAAGTTCAATAACACTAAACTACCAGGCCTGCAGAACAGTTGGTCTATTACCATGAGGATGGTGTTCACAGCTTCTTCCTCGGTCTCCCCAGCCTGGCATACTGGAAGATAATTGTGGTGAACATAGGAATCAAATGCAATCAAGGAATACATACAACCAGTGATTCCAAGCTTCTATAAACAATTTTTACAAACTATATTTTACTAATTCTGCTATGGTGGTAGTTTTTTGCTGCATTGGTTTGTTTTATGTTTGTATTTCTGTTGGCATACCCATGTATATGGACATATATCTTACGTGAATTCTGAATACAATTAGAATTTTGTTATTTTTCAAAATGCCAAATGGTATATTACATTCATATCGATTTAATGTCTATTATTAATCTTGATCTGCCTGCAAAAGCGTCATCTATGTCCAGTGTTTATATTATTAAAATTGTAGTTTTGTCAATTGGGTTTTGTCAATTGTTTGAAGAAATGAGGCCATCACATTAATCAATGCTTCATTATTAATTATTTGCATGATACTCACTTTTTTATAGGCAAAGAACACAATTATAGTTGTTAAACTACCCAATAAACAACACAAAAAGTAATTTTTGCATTTTCGTTCTTTATCGACCAAAAAACAACTCTTTGTTGTTCTGATGCGTGGCTAATAAACCTATTGGAACAATGACCTCGTGGTTTAATTCCTATGCATCAGAATTCCCAAATAGTTCTTTATTGGCCAATAAACAACAATAAATTGAAAATTATTTCTTAAATGAAATATATATCAATTTTAAGCAATCCTATTAGCTTTTAATAGTCCAAATGCTGACAAAAGCTTATAACATCTTAACTAACCGCTATACCATTCCTGGAAATCATTATATGTTTGGAGATGGGCAATGCTTTGTTATGGTCTACAAACTTCACATGTTGGAGCAATGTCTGTAATATCTACGTTCTCTGTATATTTTTCAAACAAAATATTTCAAAAATAATTCTAAGGAGTTAATCCAACAATATGAATGTAGATCAAGACATAGTCATAAGCCATTTCCTTGGTTTTCATGAAGATAAGGCAAGACAAATATGTAATCATTTCATATGCTTATCAACACCTTTGGTCCCAGGCAAAAATGTATTGTAAACTTCTTCATAAAGAGCTGTGAGCATAATGTTAAGCAATAAAGCAATAAATATAATGAATTAATATGAATAAATGGGTAAAAACAATCCATTAAGGGAGGTAATTTGTTTCAAAAAATTGTATGCATGGTTCTAAAACAATTATATTTATCACTTATGAAACACGTTTTTTTTGCGTCATTAACTCAGCACCTTTATGAATGAGAAAAGCATTATATGTTCAATTGTCAGAAGCTATTGGAAGAAATTACGTTACAGAAATATTCATTTAACCATCTAAAAGGTACCATACAGTTGCCGTTATATTGTTATACTATCGGAGGGGACCGGAGCAAAACTTTCCATTCAAGCAAGGCATTAGCTTTCTTGATTGAGTAATGATGCACACATCATCTCGGCAGACGGTACTAAAACATAACTGCCAAAACGTAACTGCCAAAACATAACTGCCAAAACGTAACTGCAATAACAAAGAAAAGCCTTAGAATAATAGGAACAGATACATATACACTGGTTTAGCTAAAACAACTTGAACGTGACATTAGCAGCATTAATGGGCCATGCCACTGAATTTCATCATCAAAGGGTTAGGGTTTGCCAACATCATATTTATGCAATAAAGAAAGACATGATAAAAAAAGTACATTATCTAAATTACTGAATTTGTCCACACAAAAAGCATGGAAAACATATTTTTATGAACACAAAATCATGAAGAATGTTAATGCTAAATTGAGGAAACTTTGACTAAATTATATTTAATTTGCTGCAAGGGCAACACTGCAATTTGACATGAAAATTACAAAAATCCAATGTTCACTCGTTAAATCTACAAATGTTGCCACAAATTTCCAACAATTATGATTACAAAGCAAATACCAAACAAATATGAGACCACTTCAAAGATCTGCCTTTGTATTGAAACGTCCTTCAGTGAAGCTAGCAGACTTTGTTAGATCACAGCTAATAGCAAGGAAGAAAAAAAACAACTACAGCATTTAAGGTATTGCCAATTGTGTATGTAATTATGATTATACTAAATCAGAGTAGCCCTTGGAGATAATTATAATTGGGCCAGAAAGCATTTACGATCTGTTCATATATCCAAAGGTATATGAATGCAGACAAAATGTATTTATAATAGTATATTAATGCATTACAAGCACGCAAGTGACACCAAGGATTACAGAATACACAACTATTTTCGGAAAGTTGACAAGCTCTTATTTCCAAATAATCTGTAGTTTTTTCATTTAATAAATAGGTTGTGTTAAATTCTTTGTGCGACAGAAATCAGCAACACGACACAAGTCTGCAGTGACAAATGGCACATCATTACACTTTTATTACACCAGAATGGTTTTAACCAAAATATCTGCATACTCAATAGACTGTCTAAAGTGCGGCTGAAAGAACAACTTTATCTCCCGTATGATATTTTTCCATCTCAATACCCCTAAAGGACTACCAAATTATGGATACATATAAATAGCACATACATTTTTTAGGTCACCCCATGATATCATGATTCAGTCATGTACAGTTCATAGTTTCAAAAGATTCTTACATACTATAAACTAGACATGTGTTCGTAGGACACGCACGCCCCCACATTCCGCTGGTTGTCACAAAACTCTGCTAATGTCGAAAAAACTGCACCAAAATACCCAGGTGCACAAGGTCACATGCAGATGACTATGTTTATAAAGTTTCAACACTCTAGCAGTTATAATATTCTAGTCACACGCGACACAAGTCCAAAAATATTATTTTTCTGCTAAAAAAGGGCCATAACTCCGGTAACATCAGGAAAAAATGCACCAAAATACCCAAGTTCACATGCTGATAAATAAGTATAAAAAGTTTCATTGCTCTAGCAGTAATACTGTTTGAGTAACGCGTGACACAAAAATCCGACCTACAGACGGATGGGAGAGATGGACAAGGGCAAATCTATATGCCCCCCCTCTGAAAGTGGGTGCATAAAACTTAAATACCACCTAACTGATTTCGTAAGTTATTATTTAATTGTTTATCTTTAGTGGATCTTATAATACTGCACTCCAGATGACAAAAAAATGTGTTGTTTTTGTTGTTATGTCTAAACGGTAAATACATGAACACGATCAAATACTGTCATAATCTGTATATTTCATTTAAAACAAGAAATGTCTTTAAAAAAAGACAATCGGCGTTGAAATTAATATTGAGATATCATTTAAAAATTACCTTAACAGACAGCCAAGATGATCGGTTACGTGACTTCTCAGACCCCAGATGTTTTGGTCCCCACCAATATTAGGAGACTTATTGGACCCCAGATTTTTCTGACACTATAAGAAAACTTCTCGGACCCAAAAGTAAATTTGAAATAAATTTATTAATTTAATCATAAATATCTATGCTGTGAATAAACCAATCACATAGCTCCATGTTTCCACCAGTGGTATATGAATAACCAAAATAATTTAGGTTAACATAATTGTTATTTGAATTTGACAAGTCAATTAAACAAATTAACAATGTAAGAAAATAATTTCGGGAATGATTTAAAATTATTATGTATCAGACAAGTCTATATAGTTATTTATAGTACCAGTAATATATCATGCATGTTAGTTATCTAATATAATAACGATTTGAAGTCAAATAAGCATTTATACTGTGTAAAAAGCAACAGTCAGGGAACATTCAGCGATTTTTGAAAAGTTCAGACATTATTTTTGATAACGCAACCATAAAAATTCATTAGACTTTGACGATTTTAAATTATATCAGTATAAATTATTATGATATACCAGGGGTTCCTGGGTATAATTAGTATTGCAAATTGTGTATTCATGCTACGCGCATAACAATTCGACGTATTCCAAATCTTCTTTCATAACATTTTATCTACAGAAAATGTTGCATCTTTTTTATAGATTAAATACAATCTACTGGAGAAGTTGATAGAAAGATGCAATTATAAATAATCGTAACCACAATTTTTATTCAAATTAACAGTAAGTTTATAAATATAAACTCCCCATTTATTAATATTTTTAGGTTTATGATTCTCTGAACGCTATTATTGATGCATGAGTATATATATAACGGTTGCTAGCTACACGTGCTATTTTTAAAATGACACTACTGATTCTGGAATGTGATGAACTCGCTAGAATCAATGGGCTACATGGAACGGCAGCACTGTGAATGAGATTTACTAATGGGAACATTGCACAATTGCTATTTATTGAGCGTTTACCGCTTATATAAATGTAGGCTAAACATAATAGTTATTTTGTTACGCGAATGAATATAGCATTCTGGTTATGGCATACAATGAGAAAATACGTTCATATTAGCCTCAGTTCTAAAGTATATATTGAAGATATGTTTATAACTTCATTTTAATTGCTTATGTAAACAATTATATAAATTTGTAATCCCCAAAAGTATGCAACAGTTATTGATATACATTAAACCATTGTTTGAAGTTTGCATTCCCTAGAATTAGAAAATTTGCCATCTTCTTTTGGCATTCAATTTTCCCGCTGCATAATTATCACAAGAAAATCTGGGTCAAAAGTGATCTTAGACAGCTACGCCGAAAAATTTCCTTTAACCTGGTATTCCTGATTTATAAATACTGCGGCTTTCCCCAATACAAACACCTGATAAAAATGTGCGCATGACTAAACTGTCACGTAAAAAGCTAAATATAAACAGCGCTATTTTTAAATCACTCAATAAGTTATAATTTGACAGATAAAAAAATACTATATAAATCCATTGTTTTTTAGGTAAAGAATAACATAAGTGTCTAATTTTGTATGTATTCTATACGATTATGTAAGAAAAATTACGTATTTTTAATAATTTTCTTTCGTTTTTATGACTGGACCATCTGGAGTCCCTTGAAGATTCCTCCTAAAATCTTGTAATTGCGAGACATTTTGGAATTGCCCTCTGGGATTTTGACATGAATGGTTTAGGTCTAGAGTGTCCCATGAAGAACAACCTATAGAAAAGCATTTCAATAGTTTGAACAAAGAATTATTCCAAATGATATAGTATATTGATCAGTAGTGTAAAGAAATTGTCATTCTGAACGGGTTTAACTGCTGGTGAATCTTCTTAAATATCCTATTAGAACTCTTTTAACTTAGGGTTACACAAACATCGGTATATAAATACCATAAGTTTTCATTTCAAAAATACCAGTAAATGGCTTGTAATCAGCATACGTAGAAAACACATATAACTAGAATTGTCACATGAGTGACGGATATACCCCCACAATATGGCCTTGTCACAAAACAATGGCATCCATTGGAAAGACATGGACAGAGAGAGAATTCTTTAATTTGTGAATGGTCAACAGTAGGAGCCATAACTCTGTCAACATTTAGTGGTTTGTAACCAAAGTTGAACTTGATCTGTATTTTATGATGTTACATCTATGTACCAAATTTAATTTAAATATGTGAAGCCTTTCATGAGTTATTGTCCATGTTTTTCGGGAATTTAAGTCAAATAAAGGGCCAATAATTATTTAAATATGTCAAGTCATTGTGTTTTCGTCAGGAAACCATGTTTTTAGGGAATTTAAGTCAATAAAGGGCCATAACTCTTGTCAAAATGTAGAGGTTTGAAACCAAAGTCGAACTTGACCCGTATTTATGATACTACACATGCATACCAAGAATTAGTTAAATACGTCCAGCCATTCTTGAATTATCATCCAGAAATAATGTTTTTAGGGAATTTTAAGTTGAAAAGGGGCCATTACTCTGTCAAAATTTAGTAGTTTGTAACCAACATCGAACTTAACCTGTATTCTATGATGTTATACATGTGTACCAAAACTTATTTGAATATGTCAAGCCTTTCTTGAGTTATCATCTGGAAACAATGTTTTTAAGGAATTTCAAGTCAAAAAGGGGCCATTACGCTGTCAACATTTAGTGGTTTGTAACCAACATCGAACTTGACCTGTATTCTATAATGTTACACATGTGTACCAAAAATTATTTGAATATGTCAAGCCTTTTTTGAGTTATCATCCTGAAACCAAAAACCAACAGACCGACGGACCGACAAGCTCACTCCTGTATAACCCCCTTAAACTTTGTTTGTGGGGGTATAATAAAATAGAAATCCGAAATGCCTATCCAAATTTTAATGTTCATGCAACGTAAACACTAATTCTATTTAGTTAAGTTAAACTGCACATGGATTTCATGCAAATCTCGTGTTCTGACATGTACAACATCAAGTCATCTGCATAAAAAGCATGGGTGTTTGACAGCGATTACAAAATTTCGAAGCGCAAAGAGAACTGTGAAATCTTTACTTTTGTATAAAAGTTTTGTAATGTTGAACTCAATTGAATGATGATGAAAAACATGATCAGTTGTGCATGTTACACATTCAGCATTTAATGGTATGCAGAATATACATGTATTTCCAATCATATTATGGTATGGACTTTCATTTGCGGTAATTTTCCGTAATGCAGAACTGCTCACGGATGAACAGCATATACATTATACTGTTAAAACACACTAAACTATTGAAGAAAAAATGCTGAAATGTTGTTTAACTTTATAAACGCTTGCCATTTTCAGTGGCACATTCATAGTATTAAAGTAACACGACCATGTATTAATTAAGAAATAATTTGATTCATCGTTGTTTATCGGCCAATAGACAACAATTTGGAGTTCTGATGGCGTAGGAATTAAACCACGAGGGCGTTAGCCTGAGTTGTTCAATAGCCTTGCATCAGAATAACAAAGAGTTGTTGATTGGCAGATAAACAACAATAATGCGAAAATGAGTTCGATTCTAACATGATTTGAAATATATTTTTGCATTGTAATTGGAACTAATTTTTACTATGCTCTTCTCAGAATCGGGACTCCTTTTTGCATTGTTTATTGGGATGTTTAACAACAAATACTTGGTTCTTTGTTTTTTATTTTATTATATATGTAATCAGTTTTTATAAAGATATAAATCACAAACCCCACTAGCAAAAAAAGTAATACAAAATTTCAGAACAACATGACAAAGTAAGAAACTGTTTTCAATGGATAAATGAAAGAAAATTTATTTCATGCGTTTTGTAAGTATAGCATGGAATTGTTGTCTTACGTGATATAGTCGGAGATTGCTATTGGTTGGTTATTGCACAAGGAAATTTTGATAGATATTTTGTCTAGTCATTCTACAAGATGTTCTCATGTAATACACATCGAACATGTATTGAATGTTACAGAAAATATGTGTAGTTTATTACTAATTACATATTACAGATGTGCATGAAAAAACGAGCATAATGTTCTATTGAATAAGCACCAACATTCAGTTCGTGATCTGACACCTGACAAATGGGCACAGGTTTCCAGCGTTCACTGTCTCTGTTTTTTCCTGATCAGTCAGTTTACATTACGAGACGTTTGATGCATACATCTTGAATATTTTACCTACATGTTCATTTTTGTCCTAATTATTTACTCTGATATATTTGTCATGGCTGTACTACTCACTCATAAAGTGCTCGCATGGCATTGCAAAAACGTTTTTGTTTTGTTTTTATAAAAACAGGTATTTAGCAAAGATTGAGTGCCAAATGGCATGCGCCTTTCTGATGCTCTCCAATTGGAAATAAAATATAAAGAGTGTCTGTAGGTGGAGTGTTTTCCTTAATAGACAATTAAATAAGAAGAACTTTTTTAATTCAGTGCAAAGTTGTATTATATTTGTTTGTTGTCATAGACAACATACATTTTCACTCGTTGCTGCCTACTGGTGATTTTTTTCTATAACAAAATTTGCAACAAACTACGATCTTAAACTGAATTCAGAATCAAATACACAATATTATTGTTATCATATGACCACAGTTGTTTAACCTTCATTATGTTATTGTACATTTTTCGATTATATACACTCACAATTTAGTTCACTGGCATATGTGCCCATCATATATTTTACTACCGGAGGTTCCGTTAAAAATCATGACGATGTAGAGTCAAATAGCAGGATTTTAGTGCCATGAACTGTTTTGTACTAAATAACCATGTTAAAAAGTCATTGCATTTATTTATGTAAAAGAAGGTGAGCAATATTTCGAATTCTCCTTCCAATTTAGTTTCAGAAATGCCCTTATTGCTTATTGCAAGCAGAAATGGTATTCCATATATAACCGATGGTTACCAATCAAAATATATGATATATTATTGAAGTATACTTTTGGAGGAAGACACCTAGCTTTTTGGCATATCTGTTCTTAACCCGCACAGGAATGATCAGAGTCCTTGAAATATCGCTAAATGCAGGATTCATCGCTGATGTGGTCATCACGTGTGTACAAACACAAATAAATGGAAAAACAAGATTCTGTGTTTGACAAACACACATGCCCCCGGTTGGCGCTGGATAGCCCATTTCTTAGTTCAAATTAGGTCAAGGTCAAAGTGAGGTTGGGTGATATGGGTGGATTGGCAACGGTCATAAGTAACAAATGTGTAAATATCATAGTCTTGTAGAAAGCGGTGTTGGTGCTAGACAAAACAGTAAAATATAATTAACCAAGAAATGGCACTTCTGAATTATTGTAAGTCCAAATTAGATCAAGGTCAAAGTGAGGTTGGGTGATATGGGTGGATTGGCAACGGTCATAAGTAACAAATGTGTAAATATCATAGTCTTGTAGAAAGCGGTGTTGGTGCTAGATGAAACGGTAAAATTTAATCTACCAAGAAATGGCACACCTGAATTATTGTAAGTCCAAATTAGATCAAGGTCAAAGTGAGGTTGGGTGATATGGGTGGATCAGTGATGGTCATAAACAACAACTGTGTAAGTATCCAAGCGTTGTAGTAAGCGCTGTTGGTGCTAGACAAAACGGTAAAATCTAGTTTACCATGGAACAGCCAATTTGTATTATTCTAAGTGCAAATTAGTTCAAAGTCAAGGTCAAAATGAGGTTGGGTGAAATGGGTGGATTGGGAATGTTCATAAGTAATAACTGTCTAAATATCCAAGTGTTGTAGTAAGTAGTGATGGTGCTAGACCAAACGGCAAAATCTAGTTAACCACGAAATGGCGCTTTTGAATTATTATAAGTGCAAATAAGTTCAATGTCAAATTGAGGATGGGGGATATGAGTGGATAGGAAATGGTCATAAGCAACAACTAAGTAAGTATCTAAGTGTTGTAGTAGCGGTTTGGATGCTAGACGAAACAGTAAAATCTACTTAGCCTTGTCACGGATGGACGAAAGGACAGACGGACGGAAGGATGGACGGACGGATGGAAGGATGGACGGATGGACAGGACAATCACTATATGCCTCCTGCATCAAGATGCGGGGGCATAAAAATAACTATACATTAATACTTTATATTCAGGTATATACATTACGAAGTGATAAAACTCATTAAACATGTGGGTGTTTGCTATTTTAAGATGAATAAGATTTATTTTAAGTGTAGCTTAATTGTAAAATCATAAAGCTTAAATATATACACCTATTGATCGCGCTACAACCTTACAGTAATTATAGATCAATTATATGACGTAATAGAATCATCACAATAATTGGAAAATAATTCCTGACGTAGATATTAAATCAACTGACAAAGAACTTTAAACTTAGTTGGAAAAAACAACAGATTTAATGTATGAGATATTGGATCTATGGTATCAGATGTTTCGATAACATTTTACAAATGCAATTATTTATAAATATTTGACATAATTTTCTCTAAATGAAAAGAAAATGGAGTGTAAAGGCTACAGTGTGTTAGTGTACATGTATGTCCTTGCTTCAATATGTTGTATTTCGAGCTATGTCATGGAAATTGGAATGTGCTGGTAAATGCAGTATTTGGAGCAAGAAAAATCACAATTCTATTAATTGAAAAGCATCTCCAACTTACTAGTATGTACGTATGTGCTACAAAATCTGATAGATCTAGAAGTAATGCATGTTGTATTATATTAAATCAGGTAAGATTTATCTAGATGTTTCAGCAGGTCTAGGCTCTAGCAAGTATTTACGTTAAAATATAAACCAATATGTGACAATAAAAGCTAGACGAATCTACCGGTAATGCTCTTGATTGATTTAGTAGCAAAAGTACATCAGTGCAAATAGTTGATTGACACGGTTGAATGCACTCGAGTTTTGGCTGGAATGTTTTGGTGGGGTACTGGTGCTGAGCTCATAAACCGTTGAAAATGATTTGCTAGTGAGTTGACATATCTGTGTCACGTATGTCAAGTTGTCTGTTTAATAATTAAATCAATTTTTTTTACCAACAGCGCATGCGTTAACCAAAAATATAACAACAATTTCAAAACGACAAACCAAAATAATTCATTTATTTGACAAAATCATGTTGGTTAATACATAAGCTGATAGCTAAATTTGACAACAAATGTGATAAAATAAAATTTAAAAATCATCAATTTTATAGGCAAAATTCGACCTTGTTCTTTCATTGTCATTTAATGTACAACTATACCTTTTTACGTGCAAATAATAAAAAAATAAATAATAATGTTAACATTAAAATGTTGTTGTCTTATATACTCGAAATTGACATATAAAAAAGAATGTACATTTTTACAGGATAATGATATTTAATAAAAAATATTGGTAAACCAAACACCTCTGAAAACCGAACGATCGGCCCAGTCCCGACGCTGTTCAGTTTAGACAGGTTCTACTGTATACCCTTTTCATCAATATTATGTAAATAATAGGAAATTGTCTCGTTTTAATATACAGCTGAACTAAGATATCTCAAGGTCGCCGAGAGCTCACAAACGACTTCGAGATATCAGCAGTTCCAAAAAGAGACTTTTTATAAGTCTAAATGTCCACGAAATTGTAATATAACATTGCAATCCTTTATGCATATATTGAACTGTAACCAGAGGTAAATAATTCAATTAAAGTTCAAAAATACTTGTTTAAATATGTGTTGAGATGTTTGTGATGTGAGACAAACTTGGTTGTGGCTCAACACTTCGATAAACAGATAGAAATAAGTGTGAAAATACTTGTAAGGACAGAAAACCTCTTCAACATAACCAGAAATTCATGTTAAAACTTTGAGATAACAATATTAAGTTTATATAAATAAAGAAGGAAAAAAGTTGGCAATTATTTTTGGAGATATCCTGAACTTTATTTTTTAAGCGAGTTCAAGTTTACAAAGTTCAGCTCTGTGTTTATATACAATGTAATGATTTCAATACACCCCTTTAAATGAAAGGTATACAAATAATTTTTTTTTTTTTTGGCATGAATGTTGAGATCTTGAATAGGTGGTGAAGCGTAGTAGACACTGAAAGCATTCAATTCATTGTATTTCAAAAAGTAAATGGTAAATTTGCTAGTGAACAAACCTCAGACAATATAAATGGTTTATTTTATTGATCAGGGGCCATATTACAGAAAACATCTTAAATATGTTCAATGTTCAAATTTTGGAAATGTAATATTTCTAAAACCGCACATAACGTTGTGAATTTCTTTACAGATAAGTAATTAGTAATGAATATTATAACTGATTACAATGAAACTGAAGAACATGATCATAAATGTTAAATAATGGTTATTACAGACAAGTAAAGGTGGTGGATAAAATCAACACACCACAGTTAATAACAAGAGCTGTTTGTAAAACAGTTATGTCCCCTCTAGGTTAAAAGCAATCTTTTAAATATCAAGTTTGGTGGTGATCGGAAAAGAACTGTTGGACATAGGGAGCGAAAGCTGCTTAAAAAAACAATTTTTTATAAATCAACTCCATGTAACTCTGCAGTTCCTGGGGTGTTTTGGTTGATTATCAAACTTCGCAATGATACTCTAACCTCAAATATTTTCATCAAGTTTGGTAAGATTAAATGAAAACTGTTGGACTAATGCCTAGATCACGAATAGAAGCGGCTACCAGCCGATGACTGGACAGCAACCGTGCAGTGAATATGTGAAAAGGACGGTTGCCCCGCAGGATTGTAGATGACTGCAACTAAAATGTAATGAAAAAGGTATCCAGTCAATGTATGTAGGCCGGCCGCAGCCCGACAATACAAGGGCCTGCCAGTGCCTGTATAGGCACCGCCCAATACCATGACGATAACTGTACATCAGTCGGTGCCTTTCCGGGCGCCCACGTTTGCCGTTGAAATTTTAGGATGGTTTTAAAGTAGAAAAATCGCATGGCCATGGCCGATCCAAGAAAATGCAGTCCAGCAATTGGACCCTGCCGGGCTGAAGTGTCCTCAAACTCTCTGACTCCGAAATAAATCGCCTAGTCGCCGTTATCTTTCTAAGAATTTCTTGAACTTTGACGGGCGGCAACCGCCCGATTGGAATGGCTTCCTGAAGGGCACCATCTGATTTTGGATAAATCAGATGCAGTCCGGTGGCAGTTATTTATTTTTGACCGGGGCATTAGAGAGCGTAACCGCTAAAATGGCCAATTTTAGATAATTCAAGTACCATAACTCCACAAATCCTGGGGCGATTCGGCTGATTATCAAACTTGGCTGAGATTTTATGCCGATAAAAATGTTCATGAAGTTTGGTTAAGATCTGATGACAACTATTTAACTTAGATTAAGGAAAACAAGAAATGGAAACGGAAGTGGTCTACCAACCAACCGACAGACAGACCGACATTAACCAATATACCCCACCATCGTTAATGGGGGCCATAACTACTTTACTTGTGGTAGATGTTGTTACTATACTAAATTAATGAGGAAATTTTTATAATTAAATGGCTAATAACGTGTTTGTCCATTGTTGTTTCTCATATAGGAATACTGCTGACAAATTGCTACACAAAATGACCATGAAGGGAGCACTTTGGTTGTCAAGGGACAATAATTCTGGTCTTTTGTTATTATATAGGTCTTTGTCAGTTGTTTTCCATACAGTAAAGCAAACTATTTACTATCTGTGCTCTAACTCGGATATATTTTTTCATAGCGTATGTAAGAGCAAGTAATTTACATTGCCATTTAGAAGGGATATGAAACCATGGCCAGTCTTCTTAAATATCCTTGAGAAAATATTTAAGCTTAAGGACTGCATTTTATGTATGATTTTGTGACAATAATTTTTTTTTCTCACAAAGCTGCGAAAGTTGATTTTGATCTCAAAGTCAGGAAAGGAAACACATTAACTTGTCCCAATTATAAAGCTGTAAATTTGTAATCTAACACATTTATTCATAACCTGTAAGTAGCTTACATTTCACGAACATACCAAGGTATTACAAATCTATTGTCTAGTTTAGCAGAACAATTTTACACAAAGGAAATTTGCTGGGGAGGGCTATCACAGTTGTCAAGCTATACAAAATATTGTAGTGTATACTAATTTGTTTTCAAACTCAATAATAATTTGTTGAATCATAGACAGTTTTAAAGCATTGTTTGGCTTTGTTTTCCACTGAAAGGGTCAAATACGCACTGATTACTCTGTGCCAAAGATCTATTACAGAGCAATGTGTTAAGGTATTTATTATTGTGGTTTTGTATCTTGACAATTGTTTAATCATTCCGCTTCAAAACTGTAGTCATTAGCAAGAGATATGATATCATTTACACCTGAATTTCTTTAACAGTACTTATATACACCAATCAAGATAAGAATAAATTGAACCAGTAACAAACAGAATGTATACGCTTTCATGCCCATTAAACAAAACAAGATTAAAATACACTCAAATATAATACAAGAGGGCCAAAGTGGCCCTGGGTTGCTACCCTGAGTTGTCACAAAAGTAGATTGATGGCAAGAGCCCTGTGTCATACAATGAATGTCTAACCTCAAACTAGGGCTATGAAACTTCAATTTCGTAGCCAAAACTCTAATGTATCTATTCTCCCCTCCAGAAATTATCTTAGAAATTTAAGTGACAATTGTTTTCCTTTTATTTTTTTTATCTTACACATATCTGCTAGCATTTAATTTTATTTTGTCTAGTTTGTGACTTCTTATATTTTGAACAAAACCGCAGATGACGAAGGCTTAAGCTGAATTTTATTATTTTAAGGACTTCGGTAGTAAATCACCCAAGGAACATTTTTGTTAAATTATTTTAAAAGTTTTTCAAGCTTTGGTTGCCAGAGTTTCACTGATACTCCTTTAAATTGAAGGAAAATGGTAAAGGATCAAACCATGATCGCATTTTGCACTCTGCACTCTTAACGTTTATGCCTACTGATCAATACAAATACAATACAAATTAAAAATTCAGTTGAACCTCATCAGTCATCCTGGCCAATAATAACGGACATTCGATCTAAACATTTCATCATTGTATTTTAGGCCCAGAAAAAAATAAAGTTGTAAAAATAGCAAAAAGCATTTGATTTTGTTTCTTAAAATTAGTAAAAGATAAATGGTAAAATATCGCTACAAAAACAAGCATGGGCTTGGGTTAATTGCGATTTCCAAATGCACGGCATTTACTAGAGAAACTGAATGTATAACTGGCAACAGTAAACAACAATGCTCACAATGTACAAAGTGAAACTGAAGTCTGTCTACAAGCAGTCTTTTTGTTTTTTAGTGGCCGACAACTACAAGGAGCGAATTGGTACTTTTTATAAAATTCATAACTTGACACTGTGCAGAATGATTTTGCAGATGTTAGATCACATATCAGGTCGTACCATCAATGTAGACAATTAAAATATTTACTTGTATGGATTTTCTCTATTACCCAAGGAAGATTTCTGTGTAATTTGGTTGAATTCTGCCCAGGGTTTTAAGTGTTAACTGATGCATTGACACAGGCACAAACATCGGACGAAATTCATCTTTGGGCTTTAAACAAATTTTTTTAAACACGTCTGGTGGAAAAGCAGGAGCCCATTAGTCACTAAATAAGTAAGCCACAAGTCACTTAATAATCATTGGACAGGAATTCTGCCCAGTGTTGAAAGTGTTAACTGACTCAATGACACACGCACACACAACGGACGAAACACACTAAATAATTAATGGGTTTGTCACAATTTTTGTTTAAACATGTCTGGTTAGAAAGCAGAGGGCCACAAGTGACTAAATAAGGAGGCTACAAGTCACTAAATAATCGTTGGAACATGCGCAACAAGGCATGCTACTGAGTGCTAAGAACTTCAATTCATTACAAGAAGCTGCAGAGAACAAGAACAAACAAGTAATTATCATCAAACAACTCACTCAGAATTATTAGATTAGAACTTGACAATAGAATGCACAATTTGGCTCGGTACTGGCTTTCATTGGACCAAGTTACTAATGGCATTACAATGAATAATTGTCTAAAAACACAGTGTCTGATCCAAGTGACAACACATAGTATCAAATGTGGATTCCTATGCAATTCTGTGAAGACATATATGACCAGTTTTTTCCACTTCCATTCAGTGGTTACAGAGTTGTTTCAGGTGAAAGGTTAATAACAAATGACAGACAACAAACAACTGACAACAAACCAGGACTGACCACAATAGCTCACACTAGCGCACTTCAATCTCAGGTGAGCTAAAACTAGAATTGTCACATGAGTGACGGACATACCTCCACAATATGGCCTTGTCACAAAACTATGGCATCCATTAGAAAGAAATGGACACAATGAGAATGCTTTAATTTGTGCATGTTTTTGGATAAATTTAATTTCAATATGAGCCATAACTCTGTCAACATTTAGTGGTTTGCAACAAAAGTCGAACCTGACCTGTATTTTATGGTGTAACACCTATGTTCAAAAACAATTTAAATATGTTGAGCCTTTCATGAGTTCTGAAACCATGTTTTTAGGGAATTTAAGTCAAAAAGAGGCCATAACTCTGTCAAAATTTAGTGTTTGGTAACAAAGGTCGAACCTGACCTGTATTTTATGATGCTACATACCAAAAATTATTTGAATATGTCAAGCAATTCTTGAGTTATCGTCCAGAAACCATGTTTTTAGGGAATTTAAGTCAAAAAGGGACCATAACTCTGTCAAAATTTAGTAGTTTACAACCAAAGTCAAACATCACTTGTGGTCTATTATGATACAAATGTGTACCAAGAATTGTTTGAATATGTCAAGCCATGCTTGAGTTATCATTCGGAAACCATGAAAACCAACCGACTGACAGACCCACAAGCTCACTCCTATATACCCCCCTAAACTTCGTTTGTGGGGGTATAAATATGTTAATTGCAACCATACTTTATTTGGACAGCATGACAGCAACTATTGTTGACATCAATGTCATCTTACCTTAGCCAAACTTTGGGTTGCAATCCTCGACTTGACAACTATCCCAACCTCTGTCACTTCCACCTAGGCAGGAGGGAGGTCAGTACAGGTCCAGTGTCTGGCTCGAGTTCCATTGCTGCTGCTTACTTAACTTGAGTTGCTGGCTGACCAATTTGTCCTCCATACATCAACTGAGTATCCTACAAGTGAATAACAAGGCATTCATGTGGATATTGTAATATATAAATATCATAGGCAGTTAAAGGGTATAGAAAATATATTGCACCAAGAGGAGACTGATGTCAACCAAGGCCGAAGGGGGGCAATATTTACTATACCCCTCAATATGCCTGCAATATTTATTTTATTATACTGAACAAAAGTACTGTAATTCAAAGAACAATTAAGTCGTAAATAGTAAATGAATGTTTAATATTGGAAAATAAAGAGCTCATCGACTCAGATTTTTTATATTTATTTTTTAATAGGCGCCTACCGATTATTTGCTAATACGGATTTCTCAGAAAACACCTGATGCTACTTTTAGGCCCATGCGCTGTGTATATTTTGGTCCACGCGCGGGATATTATTAACAATTAAACCCCCCCTCGGGGTATATTACTTTCCAACGGCATGGTATATTAAAATTATGCAGGGATGGATATATGGGATTTTATAATGGGAAAATGAAGCGAGGTATAATAATGATAATTACACAAAACAACTTCTGCGGTCAAATTCCACATACTCTTAAGTAACTAGACGTGTCCGTAGGACACGGATGCACCCACATTCCGCTGGTTGTCACAAAACTCTGATGTCGGAAAAAACTGCGCCAAAATACCCAGGTGCACAAGTTTACATGGTGATGAATATGTTAATAAAGTTTCATCAATGTAGCAGTTATACTTTTCGAGTTACAAGCGACACAATTCCAAAAATGTCATTTTCTGCTAAGAAAGGAACATAATTCTGACGTCGAAAAGAACTGCACAAAAATACCCAGGTGCACAAGTTCACATGCTGATAAATACGTTTATAAAGCATCATCACTCTTGTAGTTATACTTTTTGAGTTACACATGACATATTATCTTAAATAATTAATTAAGGTAAGAAAACATTTCAGGTTTAGATTAACTGATTCGTAGCCTGCAAAGGAAAGAAGTTGTTTTCTGCAATACCTCAAAAGACCCTTGACTTCCACCAACAGTCTAAAAACACATTAACTTGACCCAATTATAAACCAGTATATTTTTTATCAAATGCATTTATTCATATCTTGTAGGTATTTTACATTTCACAAAACAATCCAGAAGGTATTACAAATCTTTTATCTAGCTTGGCATGACCATTTGGCTCAAAGGAATCCCCTGGGGAGGGGTATCACATTTGTCAAGCTATTTGAAATATTCAAGTGTTTAGTCATTTGGTTTCAAACGCGTTATAATGATTTGTTAGACCATAGAAAGTTTTAAAGGCGTATAATTTCTCCCAAAGTTTTTGCTTTGTTTTCCGCTGAAAGGGTCAAAGCAATACTGATTACTTTGTATCAAAGATCTATTAAAAAACAATGTGTTTAAGGATTTATGATTGTGGGGATTGTATGTTAACAATTGTTTTACATTTCTATAAAAAAACTGTAGTCATTCGCACGAGATATGATACTCTTTTCACCTCAATTTCTGAAATGGTGGTTATAATACACCAATCAAGATAAGAATAAAATGGATTAATAACCAAAACCAGACAAAGGAATTTAAACACACTTTTGTGCCCAATAAACAATACATATTTAAAATACTGTATAAGTGGTTGAGTTAGCAACGTGGTAATGTTTGTAAAAAAAATTTAAATAGAAAAAATCACCAACATTTCTGTCAGCGAAAATCACATAAATAATTCACTTGAAAACGGATCTCAAATATGAATATGTGTACGATACAGTCCATATGCTTAATACCCAAAGGAAATAAAATGTTTACAATACATAAATGTAATAAAAATAATTATTTGAAAAAATTATATTTTTAAGGCTGATCTTTACAAAGTAACATCACAATATTCAGTTGTTCATATTGTATATTATTACTAGGTCTTTTGTAAACACCACTGACAATTAGGTTAGGTTAGTATTGCATATAACATACATCAACTGTTGGCAAACTCCACTGGACAGCGTGCAGCACATTTTTTCATGCCCCATAGCTGTAATTTTGTTGCTAACTCAGGAAGCAAATTAACATTGTCAAGGGTGAATGCCCAATATACATGTAAGCTGATGAAGCCAAACCGTTCCTTGTTTATCTTAAGTGGGTCAAGTTATTGTTTGTTGCACTCCATGTGTGCCAGTCACAGTAATCGCTGCTAGGGCCAAAATTGTGTGTTTCGGGCAACGGTCTCAATCAAGAGGGCCAAAAAACCTTAGGTTGCTCACCTGAGGGGCTAAGGAACTATAGAACCTGAGGGTCTAAGGAACTACTGTTCTGAGTAAGTTTCATGAAGATTCTGCTAAAAATGTGGCCTCTAGAGTGTTCACAAGCTTGTTTTTCAATTTGGCCTAGTGACCTAGCTTTTGACCCCACGTGACCTGGTTTCAAATGTGTCTCAGATATCATATGACCCAGTTTTGAACTCATCTGAGGTATCATTGAGACAAATGTTCTGACCAAGTTTCATGAAGATTGGGCGAAAAATGTGACTTCTAGAGTGTTAAAAAGCTTTTTCTTCAATTTCACCTAGTGACCTAGGTTTTGACCCCACATGACCCAGATTCGAACTCTGCCGAGATATCATAGGGACAAATGTTCTAATCAAGTTTCATGAAGATTGGGCAAAAATGTGACTTCTAGAGTGTTTACAAGCGTTCTCTTAAATTTAACCTCGTGACCTAGTTTTTGACCATACATGCCCAGATTCGAACTCTGCCAAGATATCGTTGGGACAATTGTTCTGAGCAAGTTTCATGTTGATTGGGCTAAAAATGTGACTTCTAGAGTGTTCACAAGCTTTTCCTATACCATATAAGGAAACCTGACCCCCCCCCCTGGCGGCTATGTTTTTCACCAGACGGGAACCATTTTTGAACACAGCCAAGATATCATCAGAACAAAGGTTCTGAGCAAGTTTCATGTTGATTGGGCAAAAATGTGACTTCTAGAATGTTCACAAGCTTTTCCTATAGCCATATAAGGAAAACCGAACCCCCCCAACCTTGGCGGCCATGTTTTTCAACAGACCGGAACCATTTTCAAACTCAGCCGAGATGTCATAAGAAAAAAAGTTCTTAGCAAGTTTCATGTTGATTGGGCAAAAAATGCCTCGGGTGTTCACAAGCTTTCCTATAACCATATAAGGAAAACTGCCCAGCCCCCTGGAGGCCATGTTTTTCAACGGAGCGGAAGCATTTTCAAACTCCACCGAGATATCATAAGAACAAAGGTTCTGAGCAAGTATTATGCTGATTGGGCAAAGAATGTGATTTCTAGAGTGTTCACAACCTTTTACTATACCCATATAAGGAAAACTGCCCCACCCCCTGGCGGCCATGTTTTTCAACGGACCAGAACCATTTTTAAACTCACATGAGATATCATTAGAACAAATGCTCTGAACAAGTTTCATGTTGATTGGGCAAAAAATGTGACTTCAAGAGTGTTGACAAGCTTTTTCTTTAATTTGATCTACTGACATAGTTTTTGACCCCACATGACCCAGTTTAAAACTCAGCCGAGATATCATCGGGACAAATGTTCTGACCAAGTTTCATGAAGATTGACCAATAAATGTGGCCTCTAGAGTGTTCACAAGGTAGATGTTGACGACGAACGATTCATGATGCACAAAAGGTAATCACAAAAGCTCATCAGCTCAAAAGTTAGCTAGGTTGAGATTGATTTTTTATTTCCTTTTTTTTTTTTGTAAAGACACATTTCGGTCAAAAAACTCGAAACAAGTCTAAAATCTGACGAATAGGGATTTCATGAAAAACAATCATCGCTAAAAACTGTAGGGTTGGGTTTTTTTGTTAGGTAGTGGTCGGGTTGCCCGAAACACAGAATTTTTCTTTTGGCCTAGGCGTGACACTTTGACACAACATGATATCGGAGGTATGCCAATAAATTTCCAAAAATGTCTGAATTTTTTATTTCGCGAAGTTCGACACGCGGAAATATCCACTTCTACAGTATAGTTAAATATAATAACAGTAACCCTGACCAATGATAAGGGAAAATCAATTCAAACATTTTGACATTGTTTTAGATCGATCACATTCTACTAATCTATTTTCAAACTTCATTGTTTTTGGTTGGACCATACAAATTTTAATGGCATTTTATTTTAACTAAATTTATTGGCATTGTTTTCAACTGAAAGGGTCAAAGTAGCACTGGTTTCATTGTGTCAAACAGTGAGAACAATTCATTTCAAATGAGTTAATGGATTTGTGTTATGCTTCTGTGAGTTCACAATTGCTTTCTCATTCTGATTTAAAGAGGGGCTGTCTGATTTTTACAAATTTATTTTAAGTCGCTTTCGTTCTAACAATAATGTTTTATATAACATAAAGAACTGTCAATATAAACATAAACTATTTTATTTATTGAAAAAATGAAACTATATATTATCTGTCAATACAGACCCATTTATCCTACAGCTACATTTGGTTTTACATTAACAAAATAAGAACTGCACATGTGCCAACAATCTGACTCCTCAAGATGCTGTATATACATGTATACTAGTTTGTTGCACAGCAAAGTATTATTTAAGTTTTAAATTTCTCTCATGATATGCATTTCTAAACATAAGTTTTTCTCAACATTTATTATAATATTATTATAAAAATATCAGAATAGATGGACTGTTTATGTCATAATTTTCCTACAATATCCTACAGTCCCTCTTAAACTTCCTTTCACACTGTAATTTAACACCCTAATGTCATTCACAGGAGATATGAAATCAATACCCCTGACTTTCTTAACCTGTGTTTATATTTTGAGCATTTTACTTTTCACTCTACTGATTCTGATACCTAGAACAAAACTTCAAATGTACACAAATACCCTGGTAAAACATTAAAGAGACTGAACTCCACATGGTCTAATTGTAAAAATGAAAAAAAAATTGTCAAAAATACATAATTTTCTCACATAATCATATTGAACCCATTAAACAAGAGCTGTCAGAGGACAGCACGCTCAACTATTCTAAGTATTACAGTTGGTACATATTTTGGATAGTGAAAGGGGCATAAATTTGTTAAATATTAATATATTTAAGTGCAGCCTTGTATAGTTAATAAATTTTTGAAACAAAAACTTTAACCACAAAGTCTATGTAAATAGTGGGCTAACTATGTCATTCAATTGTATCTTTAATCAGGGCTGGCGCTGGCTAAAAATTTTCTTGAGCCAATTTTTGCGAGGTTGGATTTGCCTATTCGCATGCTTTTATCTTAAATGACTAATAACAAGAACTATACATCTTTAATATTTATTTCATTTTTAAACATATATGGGACAAAGATCATTTCAATGAATCTGTCAAATAAGTTAATACATATTATTGCCTCACATGGTACTGCTAATTAATGTTCACATAATATTCTAATCAAATAAAAAAAATCAGCAAATCAGGTAACATTGCTTTGCTACATAAATAAGATTAAACAAATAATTAATGCACATATCTGTGTTTCTGTTTTTCTTTTTTTGATAGTGATTTTTTACTTGCGTTATCAACTGAAACCATGTAGACTTTAAACCAGTCTAAGCAGATCTCGCTCTCATGTGACTTGGCTACTTTCGTTTTCTTTGTTTTTAAATCTGGTTTTTCCAAAGTTTCAAAGTCGGGGTTTTCGGGTGTTTGAGCCAATTGAGATTTTATTAAGCCAATTTTTGAATTCTTTAGCCAATGGATCCAATGGCGATCGCCAGCGCGAGCCCTGCTATAATTAAATCCAAAATAAGTAATACAAACATCTCCAAATATACACAAACATACTTCAATCAGGTCAATGTTTTTGCACTATAGTTTCCAACAAGATTGTTAAAGTTGACTATACAGCCATATATGGTCACACTTCCCCACCCGGCCATGTTTTTTTTATAAATCAAAATTATCTAACAAAATTTGGTAGATGGTTACCCAAGTAACATTTCTGTGAAATTATTTCGAAATTCAAACAGTGGTTTCATAAAATGAAAATTGTCAAAGTTGCAATACAGCCATATGTTCAAACTTCCTAACTCCCTGGTGGTCATGTTTATTTTACAAATCAACATGAATTTAAAGGCATTTGGTAGAGGATCACCTAACAAACAGCTTTGTGAAATTATTTTGAAATCCAAAGTGGCATCTTGCAAGAAGACTGTGAAAGTTGCCTATATGACAATATACGGTTAAAATTCCCCACCCCCTGTCGGCCATGGTTATTAATGCATCAAAATTATTTGCGGGAATTTAGTAGAAGGGAACCCAAGAAACATTTCTGTGAAATTATATTGAAAACCACAAGTGACGAGAAGATTGTTAAAGTTGCCTATACAGCCATAAATTGGCAAACTTTCACACACCCAGATGGCCATGTTTTTTAACAAATCAAAGTTATTTGAAGGAATTTGGTTGGGTGTCACCCAAGTAACATTTCTGTGAAATTTCTTTAAAAGCCAGCGAGTGGTTTCTTAAGTTAGTTGTTTTTCAAAGCTTTTGGTTATAATGGAATCCAGAGTTGTACAGATATTCCACCAAATTGTAGGAATATGATAAAGGACCACCCCAGGAACACACTTCATTATTTTTTGTTGTACCATAAAACGCTTAAATGGCATGTTATTTCCGCTCAAGTTGTGCACATTGTTTTCAACTGTTAGGGTCAGCATAGCACTGGTTTCATTGTGCCAAGGAGAAATTAAAGAACAATGTGTTACATTGTGCCAACGAGAAATTAAAGAACAATGTATTACATTGTGCCAAAGAGATATTAAAGAACAATGTGTTACATTGTGCCAAAGAGACATTAAAGAACAATGTGTTACATTGTGCCAAAGAGACATTAAAGAACAATGTGTTACACTGTGCCAAAGAGACATTAAAGAACAATGTGTTACATTGTGCCAAAGAGACATTAAAGAACAATGTGTTACATTGTGCCAAAGAGACATTAAAGAACAATGTGTTACACTGTGCCAAAGAGACATTAAATAACAATGTGTTACATTGTGCCAAAGAGATATTAAAGAACAATGTGTTAATGGATATGTGGTTAAGCTTCAATGAGTTAACAACAGCTTTCTGATGCCAATTTACATTCCCTTTCAGATTCTGATTTAATCTCGTGAAGTCATTTGCAGGAGATATATGCAATTATTAACCCCTCACTTCCTTAACCTGGTTATACTCTGAGCATTTTATTTTATATTCTACGTATTCTGACACCTAGAGGGTTAGGGATAACCCTAATACTTCATATGTAGGCAGTATAAACAAATGATGCACAAAATGCAAGTTTAGAATAAAATTCCACATATAACTAACACAATTCAGACAGACCAAAGAATAGCAAACCAAATACCTGAAATTTAAACATACTTTTATAGCTACTGATCAAACCGCATCAATGTAATCAGGTCTAATAATAACAGACATTAAATATACATGCCAACATGGTTTGTTTAGACACAGAAAGAAATAAAGTTGTGTAAATGGCAAAATAGAAGTGTTTCAGTTTTTAAAATAAAAGATAAATGGTAAAATATCGCTACAAAAAGAAGCATGCACTTGAGTCAGTTGCGATTTACGCATGGCATTTACTGATGAAAATACATGTATTACTGGTGACATTAAAAACAAAAATGCTCAAAATGTACACACAACTGAAATGAAACTGAAAACTACAGCAGTTGGTTTGATTTTTAAGTGGCAAAGAAATACGTATCTGAGAGCAAATTTGTACTTGAATTTTTATAAATTTCAAAACTTGACAGACTGTGCAGAACCTGTGTTGTATAATTTCACATATGTTAGATAATGTATCAGGACGTACCAGCAATGTTGACAAATAAGAATGGATTTCTTCTCTTTTACCCAAGAATGTTTTCTGTGCAATTTGGTGTTTTAAGTATAAACTGATGCACGCACACACAAAATATATCTTGGGCTTGGAACGTCTGGTGGGAATGCAGAAGGCCACAAGTCACTAACTAATTGTTTGACCGGAATTCTGCCCAGTGTTGAAAGTGTAAAACACCCACTGACACATGCACACACAATGGACAAAATGCACAAAAGAATTAATCATGGGATTGGCACTGTTTCTGCTTAAAACGTCTGGTTAGAGAGCAGGGGCCACATGTAACTAAATAATCATTGGACTGGAACATGCCTATTATATGCACAAGAAGGCATCTTGCTGAGTACTAAGCACTTCATTATAATAAACAAGAAGTTACAGGGAACCCACACAGATAAATAAAACTCACCCACAATACAGCTGGAACTTGCCATAAAATTTGGCTTGGTACTGACCTTCAATACACCAAGCTACAAATATCGTTAAGATCAACAAGAATATTGGTAGAAACATGGTGCCCGATGAAGCTTTGACCCCTCAATGTAGCATTGATCTTAAACCTAAGAATCTGATTCATATGGAGACACATTGTCATTTTAAAGTTAACATTCGTTTAAAGCCTTAAAATCCATTTTAAAAGTTTAAAGTCCGGAGAAATAAAAAGGCCAATTTCAACTTTTGACCTTTAAGTATGACACTGACCTTTGAGCTTCAGATCTAGTTCATGCTCATAACATGTCGTTTTACTTAGGCAAACATTTGTGTTATTTAATTGCAAAATAGCACAATTTATAACAAAGTTATAGTCAAGACAAGGCAAAAGCTGATCTTGACGTTTGACGACTAAGAATGACCTTTGACGTATTGATCTTGTTTATATGTACTTCATGTTGTCTTGCCAGGTAGTTTGTAAACTCCATTTAAGTTGCAGCACAGATAAGCAAAGTGTCAATTTGCCCTTTGACTTCTATGTGTGACATTGACCTGTAACCTGATTGATGAGGGGTACACACCAGTTCATTGCAGCAAACATTTGTGTCAAGTAATTCTAAAATCCTCCAACCATGGCCAAGTTATAGTGTGAACAAGCAAAAACAGCCAATTTATTATGAAAGGGCAATTACTGAAAAAATATCAGACCAGAACGACCTGACAATATGTGCATGACCTCTTGATAGGGATGCTGCGTATAAAGTATCATTGGATTTAAGGTTTTAGTTCCCGAGATCTCCTGTGGAAATGAAAATATTCCATTAATATTTATTATTTTTAATATAAAAAGGGCAATAACTTCCTGAAAAATTATCACACCAGAACGACCTGACAATATGCGCATGTCACCTTGGTACGGAAGCTTCATATAAAGTTTCATTGAATTTGGGTTATTGGTTCTTAGGGTCTTGTGTGGAAACAAAAATTTCCTTAGCAAATGTTGAATTTCTAATCACAGGGCAATAAAACACCTGAACAAAATCTGTCAGAGGACAGAACACTCGACTATTCGAAGTACTTCAGTTGGTACATATTTTGGGAAGTGGAAGGGGCATACATTTGTTGAAATACACAACTGATTTATGGCAATTATTTCATCAAATTATTCCAAGTTTCAACTAAATAACTTGCGTAGTTTTGAAGTAATAAGAGTTTTGAATATAAACTTTAACCAGAAAATCTATGTGAAAAAGTGGCAAAACTCTGGCAGAATGCAATACAGAGTTATAGGGAGGTTGCCCCTGATACTTTAGTTGATGACAAAGGTATGTTCCGATTTTTAAGTGAATAACTTATGTAGTTCTAAGTTACAAATACGTTTTGAATATAAACTTTAACCTGAAAATGTTTGTAAAAGGGGCATAACCCTGACAAAATACTAAACAAAGTTATAGGGAATGTTGCCCCTGACACTGAAGTTGAAGACAAAGGTATTAAAAGACGTTTCAAGTGAATAACTTATGTAGTTATGCAGTTAAAAAACTTCTGAATTTAACTTTAACCAGAAAATATATGTGAAAAATGGGCATAACTCTGTCCAAATACAAAACTGAGTCATAGGGAATGTTGCCCCTGTTATTGGAGTTGATGACAAAGGTATACTGTTCAATTTTCAAGTGAATAACTTGTATAGTTTTGAAGTTACGAAAATGTTGAATATAAACTTCAATCAGAAAATCTATGTGAAAAAGGGGCATCACTCTGTAAAAATACAACACATAGTTATAGAGGATGTTGCCCCTGACAAAGGCGTTAATGACAAAAGTATTTTCCAAGTTTCAAGTGAATAACTTCTGTAGTTTTGAAGTTACAAAACTTTTGATCATGAACTTTAACCCGAAAATCTTTGTGAAAAAGGGACATAACACTGTCACCATACAAAACAGAGTTATGGGGAATGTCGCCCCTGATACTGAAGTTGATGACAAAGGTATGTTCCAAGTTTCAAGTGAATAAATCGTGTAGTTGGGAAATTACAAGACTTTTGAATAAAAACTTTAACCAAATTCAGACACGCACGCTGACGCCGTACACCATCAAGTGTTAGGATGTGCCTAAACATATCTATAACCTATGTTCATGCGTTTAAAAAATCCTGATATGACAATAAATTCCCTAAATAACTGAATTGTTTATCCACTAAAAAAAACATGGAAAACATATTTTATTTGAATGACAATTTTAATGCTACATTGAAAAAAGTTAACTAAATTACATTCAATCTGCTGCAAGTGAAGGACAACACTGCTTCTTGTCATGAAAATAACTTAATTTATAATGTTAACAGATTGAATCTACAAATTGTGTCACTTATTTTCCAACAATTATGATTACAGAGCAAATACCCAACAAAAATGCGACCACTTATATCTGCCTTTGTATTGAAACGTTCGTCAGTGAAGATTGCATCCATCGTAGAATCAAAGCAAATAGCCCCCCCACTAAAGCACAATGACAGCTTTCAAGGTATTGTCAATTTTGTATGTAATTATGATTATACTAAATCACAGTAGCCCTCGGAGATAATTATAATTGGGCCATAAATCATTGACGATCTGTTCATATATCTCAGGTGTCTAAATGTAGACAAAATGTATTTATAATAGTCTATTAATAGTCTAAGGACACACAATTATTTTTGGTATGTTGACAAGCTCTCACTTCCAAATAATCTGTAGTTTTTTTTTTTAATAAGTATTTGTGACAAATGGAACATAATTATATAAACAATAAACCGCAGACCTGTACCAAAAAGAGAATTTTATTGCGCACTGCTTGTCGTCAACAACTGATACCATAATGGTTTTAACCAAAATATCTGTATGCTCAATAGACTGTCTACAGTATGGCTGAAATAACAACTTTAACTGCTATGATATTTTTCCTATCTCAATACCCCTAAAGAGACTACCAAATTATGAATACAAACAAATAGCACATACATTTTTTCAGGTCACGCCATGATACCATGATACAGTCTTGTAAATTTTTTCGAAAGAATCTTACATATATTTGTCATTTGATATGTTTATGTAAGGCCAACATTAAAATTAAATTTGTTTGCCATTGCCTACCTACCCAACGAAAGTCCCGACTCAACAGTTTTTTGTGTGTGTTAAATCAAACCAGTTTCTAATATTCCAAATATTCTATATTTTCTTTGGGTTAAATAAAAGCTCACTCTTCTTCCAGTTTGGTCGTTTTCTACTGGGTTAACAAATTAACTGTATCAGCTTGGTCCTTGTATTTCAATATGTCATATCAAAATGCAATTCTTATCATGTTTTATCAAATTTGTGAAAACTACCGACTGTTTGTCGGCATTCATAGTCTAATTAAAGATGATTGCTAGCAAGTTCTCATCATATCAACAGACAATTGACTATATTATCAAAAGCAACATCTGTGTTATACGATATATTTTGACGATAAATGGATCATAAACTTGCAATTAAAAACAATTATATATATATTGCCTACCTACCGACCCGATACCATCAACCTTGGGTAGGCAATGGCAAAGAAACACTTTTTTAAGGTTGGCCTGACAATGATTAAGATGCATGTTTATATGTTCATTATTTTGTTTTATAAATGTTTGAACGGATGGGCTTATGCTTACTGTTTGTAATAAAGTTCTTATCTTCTTCTTTAAAGATTTAAAGTCGCAGTCCACAGAATATAATTCAATACATCTTCAACTGGCATAAGTTCTAATGAACGTAAATGCGTTTTTTTCGCCTGAAAACTGTTTATTATTTACTAAATGCAATTCATAATGTCTAGGTTCGAAAACGCTTGGTCCGAACAGAATACACACTCATGCACATGCTGATTTTCTCCAGAGGCATCACCAGCTATCGCATACAAAAACAAAACCAAAAAAAAATACAAAAACGGTATTATTTTACCGATTTCAATGCGGTTTTTTGTATTTTGATCGGTAAGATGTCCAGGAACGATTTCTGCAAAATTTTATTTTTACTACATATTTATGGACTGCTGCTTTAAATACCACATTTGTGATTGCATATCTTCAGTGAATCTTGAAATTAAGATTCCTCCTAAAATCTTCGAACTGCAAGACATTTTGGAATTGCCAACTGAAATAGTTCCAATATTACAACCATTACAACGATTTCAAACAAGGCTTTCATCAGTTTGGACATGAATTGTTTAGGTCTTGAAGTACAAGGCAATTAAGCATTTCAATAGGTTGCATTTCAAAAGAGCAGAATCATGAGAATAGACTCCTGAGCAAGTCTTACTGCTAACAATCTGTAATATCTGAAATGTGAATCACAAAAAAAAAATTCAAAATGGTATATAAACGTGCATGGGCATAATCCTTGGTATATAAACGTGCATGGGCATAATCCTTGGTATATTTTCTTCAATACTCGTACCGATATCCTATTGGAAATATTTTAACTACAGGTGCACTTAATGAAAATTTTTGTATACCAAACTTTGCTGGGTTTTTTTTAAGATGAATGGATATAACCCTATTCTGGTATTCTTAAATATCCAATTAAAATTTAAAATTTTACTTCATGTGTACGTAGTGAAAGATTTTGTATAACAAAACTTGTGGTTATTTGATCAGGGCTATTTGACACAAAGGAATTCATTGGGGAGGGAATCTAATTTTTGAGCTTTTCAAAATTTAATGTATCTATTGGTTAGTTTTTGAATATCATAATTGGACCATAGAATTTGGAAGGCATATTATTTCAGCTAAACTTGTCTGCATTTTTATCAAAGTAGCACTGGTAACTTCGTGCCAAAGATATATTAAAGAGAAATATGTTAATAGATCTGTGATGATTGTGCTTCTGTGCGTTAACTTTCACATTCCAATTTAGGGTCAGTTACAAGAGATATGATATGCTTTGCAACGAAATGTCTTTATTTATATACTAAGAGAAGTGTTGTATTTTATTTAACCTTCCACTGATTCTGGTATCTGTAACTGAGCCATCAAATACAGCCATTTTTAACAAAGTATGCCACAATGCAATAGAAGAGTAAAATGGACGAAGAACCAACACAATTTAGACAGGAAGAGGCATGAGCAAATCCTGTATGATACACTTTCACATTAACTATGAACATTAAACACGAGGGCCATAAGGCCCTAGGTGGCTCATCTAAAGGGCTAACGAACTGAATTGTTCTGAGCAAGATTCATGAAGATTCGGCTAAGAACGTGGCCTCTAGAATGTTCACGAGCTTTTTCTTCAATTTGGTCTGGTGACCTAGTTTTTGACCCGATGTGACCCGGTTTAGAACTTATCCTAGATATTATTGGGACAAATGTTCTGAGCAAGTTTCATGATTATTGGGCTATAAAGGCTATAAAGTTTCATCAATCTCATGCAATGTCTCGCTATACGGTATATATTAACTGAGTTTCAGTAAAGTATTTCAATTTGTTCTCGAGTTGTCAAGCTGAACCTTTTTTTCTATTTTTAGTAACAGTGACCTTGACCCCCAAACAGCCCACCCAAAATGCAATCCCAAGTAAAGTATTCCTTTCGGGTACCTATGTATGAATATTCATTCTTGATTAAGAGAATGGAAATCGAAAGTTGATCCGCCACCCCACCCACGGGAATGTAAAATGTCTACGTGTAAAAAGGACCATAATTTTGACAAATTTCAAACTTGAGTTTTCATAATTAGCATATAGGTTCATTTTAATATAGGGAATAAGTGTTTTATGTTTGAATGAAATCCCTCTCGCCATTCCTGAGAAACAACTTTAAAAACTTTAACATAGCTTATATGTAAAATTTCTAAGTGTAAAAAGGCCCATAATTTTGACAATTTTTAACTAGAGTTACCCTCAAGCTCTTTCTGAGAAACTAGCTTTCAGGAAAAACTTGACTTTTTAACCTAGCCTGAATGCTGATGCCAACTTTATTTCTTCACAACGTCAAGCTAAAAATATACTGAGATACCCAGGTGCACATGCAAACATATGTTTATAAAGTTCGAATACTCTCACTGTTATACTTCTTGAGTTACACGTGATACAACAAGCATTAGACGGACGGACGGACGAACGGAAAGGGCAAATCTATACGACCCCCCCCCCTAAAAGTGGGGACATAAAAAACTTAAGTAATAACCTCAAAATAACGCTGTGTCATATTACGTTTTAGGAATTGTACTTAAGTACAATCTAAGTTTATGCTCATGCTAATAGGGCTCCAGACCCTCGACAGCAGCACATATTTTCAGCGCGATGTGAGGTTTTGCAAACCATTTATCAGTCTAGAGTTGATTAACAACATCTCAACGGTGTTTGGTGACTGGCCTGTTATTATTTATAGAGTTTAATGATTTCCTTCATCACCGCAGTTGCATTATGGGAGACTTGTGATGTGCTCCCCCACTCAATCTACGTAAAGTACTTTCAACTAAGTGGATATGAAATATGTAGCTACTATATACAAAGATCAGAGGCGACACTATACACCGACAATAAGTTACAGAAAACCATTGAACATATATCATATATCAATTATGGTCTTAAACAAGTTTTCTTTAAAAATATGGCTTAAAATGTGCAGGTGTTAATATTTTTACTGTTTATCTCCAATATACTATGCATTCCATAATTATGTGTCTTCCTGAAATATAATCTTGAAATTCAAGAATGTTTGGAAATGCCTACTGAAAGCATCAAGCGTATACTATTAAATTAATTCTAGTATTACAACTCCACGTACTTCAATCAGTAATATTTAATGATTGGTATAATATACATTTGTTCTTTAACTGATTTTGGCATCAATATTCCGACATAAATGTTTGGTGAAGTATAAACTAATAGAAATTCAATATGATTTATTTGAAAAAGATCAATACTACTGGGCTAATGAACAAGTCTCCGGCAATCTGTAATATCTGATGTGAAAATGGCACACTGAGCTATTCATATAGCCATCCGAAAGGTTTATAATGTTGATAAATAGTAGTTTACATTGCCATTCAGAATGGGCATAAACCCTGACAAGTCTTGTTAAATATCCCACAGTACTCTGATAATGCATTCAACTTGAGATCATGAAGATTTACTTGTAAGAAACAGATATTTCACAAACACACCATAATGTATAATTCAAATATAATGGCTATTTTAGAACGATATTTTATTACAAAAGAATTCACCCAGGAGGGGGATCACATTCATCTAGAGCTATTGAAATCTTGAAGCGTCTACTGCTGTGTTTTCAAACTTCCTTATCGTTTGTTGGGCCATAGAACGATCGTATGGCATATTAATTCCACTAGAGCTATTTACATTATTTTCAACTGAAATGTTAAAATGGCTTTGTGCCAGAGATATGTTCAACATCAATATTTAAATATATTTGTGGTTTTGTCTTTGTGCTTTGACCATTTCTTTCACATTTCAATTTAAGCCTTAAAGTCAGTCACAAGACATTGAATATGCTATGCAACTTTTCTTAAATTCATTGTACAGCTTAACCTCTTTGAACTTAACTTGACTTTCGACCGGTACCAGTATTTAAACAAGATTATGTGTGATAAACACACATGCCCCCAGTTGGTGCCGGATAGCCCATTTCTTATTCCAAATTAGGTCAAGGTCACAGTGACGTGTGGTGATATGGGTGGATTGGGTATAGTCATAAGTAACACTGTGTAAGTATGGAAGTGTTGTAGCAAGCCCTGTTGATGCTAGACAAAATGGTAAAATCTAGTTAACCAAGAAACAGCCCATTTGAATTATTCTAAGTGCAAATTAGGTCAAGGTCAAGGAGACGTTGGGTGATATGGGTCCGTAGGGAATGGTCATAAGCAACAACTGTGTAAGTATCTAAGTGTTGTAGTTAGCAGTGTAGTGATATATAACTATATTGATATCCACATGTCTGAATCTAAGTTCTAGAATCCCTGTTTGAATATTGAATGTTTAGGTTCTATCGTGTGTATATAATTATGTAATATATAATATGGTCACGCGTAATATGTATTCTTTTTATTTATCAAATGTGTGCTATGTAAATGTGAAGCGCAATATAATATTTTATAATTTGTGCGCTATATAAATGCAATGTAATTGTAATAAAATAATTGTTGGTGCTAAATGAAACTGTAAAATCTACTTAACCTTGTCACGGACGGAAGTACAGACGGACAGACGATGCGATTACTATATGCCCCCCTTTAGAGGCATACAAATTTGTTTTTGGTGTGATAACGGGTTATACCATCACAGAAAGGGAGACAATTAATATTTTCCTGAGCGTTTTCGTAAGATAATGCAAATATCCTTTATACATACAAAGATCAGAAGCAACACAGAAAACTTTACAGTGCGTTGCATACACTTTGGGAATCAGCATATAGAGTGTGTTTTCATATTAAGGGTGTCATTACAGAATCATCTTAAGTTAATCTTAAGTACCTTCAATTATAATTAAGTTCACATTTTGGGAATGTCATATTTCCAAAACCTCATATAAAGTGGTGAATCCTTTTTACAGAAGGGTCAACCGATTACTAGGGATGGCAAAACTATTTGAATATTCGAATGAATGATTGTTATTTGAATAGTTTAACTGCTATTATAATATTTGTGAATTTGTGTTGCTTTAAAAAACATTAATTTATTGATTGAAGAGTGTGTTTCATTTTCAACTTAAAAGCAGTATTTCACCAGTAGATACAGAAACCCATGTTTTAATAGATTAGCCCCGTGTCATGTGTCAGACAAAGATATTGATGAATGTATGGGTCTGTGACAGCGGTCAGCATCTAGTGGCCAGTAATACACATACATCGGACATCATGAAGCCATAACATTTAACAGGTAATTAAATATGTCAAAAGATTAACAACAAATGATGACATCAGTGTGATCACACATTTAGCAGTAATTATACACAAAAAATGTTGCTCAAATTCGCTGATAAACATATATGCTTATTGATACGTTTCCAACTTGATAAAAAATATGTGCATTGTCGATTATTGCAAGTATTCTTAATTAAAACAAGTGGGCCTTGAGGGCTCTAGGACGCTCACTTGAGACCTTGTAAAACAATTGGAATTTGCATCCCCGAGGTGTGGCTTATTTTTATACCAGGGACATAATCAGGCTGACAAGTGGCCTTCTGTGAAAAAGTAGGGCAAAAGTAGGGCTCAATTTTTGAAAAAAATAGGGCAAAAGTAGGGATTTTGCAGCTAAAAAGTAGGGATAATAGGGATATTTTCTTACCTTTGCTCCAACGAAAATGATATAAAAACAGCTCAATGTACTGCAAATAGGAGACCACAGTGCTTCAGGCTGTTGTTCTTGTGCTTGGGAGTTACCTGGAATGGTTTTTTCAATCTTTATTCATGCACACTAAAAACCATTCCTTTTTTATAGTAACATTTGAAAAAAGTCTTTTCTGGTAAGCACAGCATATCATTACACACAGCAAGCATTAGTAAATACAATGCATACATATAAGGTTACATAGTCATAGCGAATTCTATAGCAATCTAAAGTAATCTAGGTAAAGCCTTTGTACTTTATCACTGTTAGTGTATACCAAATGGTGACAAAAAGCATATGTGGAATGCAAGGTGAGAAACAGAACTAGTTATATACAAAGGTACACCATTCACCACCAAGAGCAGATGCATACATATGAATGAGTAAGCAAAATCTAACACACACTACAGTGGTTATTAAAGTTTCAGCTACTAAACCAATTTACAACATGTACATTCACTAACTGCTTAAATACACCTATTGATTGTCATTGATCTTTTTTTTCTTAGAGTCTATGTCTTCTCTCTGTTCCTTAATCTTTGAAAGAGCTGATCTTCCTTCATTTAAATTCTTATTTGCCACTTCCAACATTTCCTTCGCTAGAGAGATTTCAGAGAAGTTTTTGCTCTCAAGTCCTTTTGTAAGCCGCTTATTGGCATCTTCAAACATCATTGTGGCCTTAAGAAGACCCTCTTCTACCTGCTTTTCACTTTTCTTGATATCTCTCTCTTTTCCAGCAATTTTCCTCTTTCTCGTTTCATTCTTCTTTAAGATCTCCTCCCTCTCTTTTTCTTCTGCTTTCTCTTTTAATTTCAATCGTTCTGCATCTGACCTTTCTTCAGCAAGCCTCTCCTGATACTTACTGTGTGCATTTCTTACAAAGTGTATCATTTGCCTAGTGATTGGCACATCAGACACTTTCCCTCCATGAAGAGATACAGCATCTCGTGTAATTCTCAAGCCATTCAGAGCATCGTCAGACATGAGTGTTCTTTCTGGTGTTAAGATCTTCTTGTTGATGGAGAGACTTCTTTCAACATCAGCATTACCATGGAAGAGGCTGAGGCAAGATGTTACCACTTTCTTCAGTACTGGAAATTTCAGGCTGCCTGTTGATGACTTTCTGGATAGAATCTGATTCCAATAATGGTCTACTCTTTTCATCTGTTTGTCTTTGTCATAGATATCAGAATTCTCCACTTTTTCTTCCCTATATACTTTCCACTCATCTGCTACTCTTGTCTCTTCATCTTTGGTGATGTTTGGAAGTTCAGAAGCAAGTCTGACAATCATCTTGGTAGCTATATCCTGGTCCTTGACCTCTGGATGAAGGCACTGGGCATTCTTTACAACTGGTTCATCTAATGGTAGTTTCTTTGCTAAATACTTGCTGACTTCTTGGTAGAATTTAAGGATCTGCATTCTTACCAGCTTTTCTTTTGAAGATCCTAATTTGGATAGATGTTCTGATGCCTTTGCACCAATGTGTACTTCATTCAATGGCATGATGTTTTCTTGCTTTTCCACATCAATCTTAAGCAAGTTGGAGGTACTCTTGCCTGAGACAGAATCAAACTTCAGAAATCTCTTCATGATCTTCTTCAAAAGATCTGAAGCCTCTGGAAACAACAAGTGGATGAGAGGTTCTTGTTTTTGGAAGATTGTCAGATATTCTTGGAACATAGGAGCTAGACTCAGCAAGAAGTCAATCTGCACCAGGATTTCAGCTGATTTCAGTCTTTCACAAATCCTCTTGTATCTGTCATTTCCGTTCAGGTGATTTGAAGTGTGATTTTGCTGGCTTCCCTGAGGTAAATCTTTCAAGAAATATTGGCAAGTGGTAGACCAATTTTCTTTCAGTCGTTGTAGACAAGGCAACAGAGTAAGCCATCTACACTGTACATGCCTCATGAATGTGTTACCTTCACTTTCCAACTCTTCAGCTGTCTTCGCAGTCTTCTTTTTGGCAAGGATGGGTCTTAAACCACTGGAAGATGTCAATGCTGAGTTCTTCAGCTTCTTCTCCGTACACCATGAGCCCTTTCCTAAATGCATTGTGAACAGTGTGGAGAGGACAGGCTATGAAATCAACCAGGCCATGCAAACTGTAGTCTTTCATCTGTTCATTGATCAGGCGCCAGACAGTTTTGTTAACATTTGGACCATCACTACCTATTGATAGTAACTGAGCAAGTGGCAATTCATAATTCTTTTCAAAGATTGTATTTATCAGAGCAGAGGCCAGATCTTTTCCTTTGGCATGGCCAAACATAACAGACTTTACATACTGGGTGGAAACTGCACCAAGTTTTGTATTCCAAAATCTCACAAGGATATCGCACTGTTTTCTTCCCTGTGCATTTCCTGTTTCATCAAATTGGATGGTATAATACACTTTGTTTTCTGTTATGTTTTTTGATAAGTCTTCCCTGAAGTAGGGTCCCAGACCATCAGACAGAATATATGACACTTTTGTTCTACTCAGACTGAAGTCCCGGCTAATTGCACCTGGAAACATTTCCTTGAACATTTCCGTCACCTCATCACATGACCTGAAAGAATATCCTGAGAAGGCGACTTTCATCACCCACATAATTTCTGCACTTGTCACCTGGTCCCTATGTGTCCTGCTTTCTAATACCACAGTCTTGTTGACATCTCCTCCTCCTTGAGTTGATGTGCTTGGCTTGCTGGCCTCTTGCGTGAAGAAATGTTTCTGCTTTTCGTCAAATCTTGTTTTAGCTGTTGTTGTATGAGTCTTACCTTCAGCATGCTTGAGTATTTGAGCTGAACCACTGTTTCCACATTGAATAGACTTGTTACATATGAAGCAATAACCTGCATATTCAGAGTTGGGGTCCTGCCTACACCACATTCTTAGTTGATGTCCATTTTCATCTTTTTGATTTAACCATGCTGGATTAAACTTTGTCCTCCCGTGTGGCATTTTGACATTAGATGGACAATATATTCCGAGTTGTGTTAAACAGTTAGTTTTCACAAGTATTCAGCACCTGTAAAAAATCTTAGTCAAGCAACCGAGCAGGGAAAAGCATGCATTTGACTCATTTTAAGCACTAACCAATCTAAAATCAAAGCAAGGTATGCTAAAATTTAGAATGCTTTTTACAAAAACATTATTGAACTTTTAGAGCTAAAAATGAGTCAATGAGGGCACCTCCACCAATGAAGGATTAGTTAATATATGTTTGTTTGTATAATGATTTTTACTGTTCCTGTCTTAAGCAAAATATTTCATATAATATTTCAAATTTCAACTTGCTCCTGCTGATAGCAAGAATTGAAGATACATATTCATTTTGTTAATTTGAAAAGCATGCAGTCAAAAGGCATATCTAATTTGCTGATAATTAAATTATGGATGAAAAACAAATTAAATTTCTACAGACAATGAAAACTCAATACCAATTCTAAAAATAATAATGCATAAGCTCCCCATAGAAACAAGCCTTCTTTAACTGAAGGTTATTGAATCAAGAGGTCACAGCTCACGCCTTGCACACTGACCATGAGGTTTAAAATTCACGGCAGTGTCATCCCTCAGCCATGGCATCATTGGGCATTTGGCCTGTTAAGAGTGAGTGTACAAAGGCTTTCCTACAAAATGAATAATGATAATAATGAAGATAGTAATATATTGTTAAATATAATTGTTAATTAGTTATCATCTTACTGTTCAGTGGCTCTGCTGAAGAGTCATCTGTTCACCTCAGTCACACAAGAACAACTTCTCTGAAGCAGTCTGTAGGTCATCTCCATCACAGAAACAATCTTAAATGTACTCAAATAACATGTAGTTAGTAACAGCTTGATGTTAACTATCAAAATAAAAGACTTTACAATGTTCCTATCTTTTTGTACAACATGACATCCTAAAAAAGTAGGGATTTTAGGGCTGTTTTGAGAAAAAGTAGGGAAAAATAGGGCTAAGGTTAAAAAAGTAGGGAAAAGTAGGAAAAGTAGGGCCCACTTGACAGCCTGCATAATGTGAACAATGCTCAACAAACCTTGAGGTTTCAGGTTAAATTCTTTAAAGTCATTCTGCAATTTCAGTCATAAACCATGTGACCCCTTGGGGTGTGGCCAGATTTGACCCCAGAGGCATAATTTGTACAATCTTTGGAGAGGACCACTATGCAATGTTACGTACTTTATATAGGAAAGCTGTTTGCCTTGCGGTTTCAGAACAGAGGATTTATAAAGTAATTTTGCTATTTAAGTCTATATAAACCATGTAAGCCACGGGGTGTGACCAGTTTTGACCCCAGGGGCATAATTTGAACAATCTTTGTAGAGGACCACTATACAATGTTGCATATCAAATATGAAACCTCTGGGCCTTGTGGTTTCAGAGAACAAGATTTTTTAAGTAATTGTGTTATTTAAGTCTATATAAACCATGTGACCCCTGGGGTGTGCCCAGTTTTGAACCCAGGGGCATCATTTGAACAATATTTGTAGAGAACCACTATACCATGTTACATCCCAAATATGAAACCTTCAGGCCTTGTAGTTTCAGAGGAAAATATTTTTAAAGTGATATTGCTATTTGAGTCTTTATAAACCATGTGAGCCCAGGGTGTGGTCAGTTTTGACCCCAGGGCTTCATTTGAACAATCTTTGTTTAGGACACTATGCAATGTTACATACAAAATATGAAACCTCTGGGCCTTAGTGTTTCAGAGAAGATTTTTTAAAGTCATTTTGCTTTTTAAGTCTATATAAACCATGTAACCCCGGGGGCGTGGCCAGGTTTGATCCCAGAGGTTCATTTGAACAATCTATGCAGAAGACCACTATGCAATGTTATATACCAAATATGAAACCTCTGGGCCTTGCAGTTTCAGAGAAAAATTTTTAAGTCATTTTGCTATTCAAGTCTATATAAACCATGTGACCCCGGGATGTGGCCAGTTTTGACCCCATGGGCATCATTTGAAATTTTTTTGTAGAGGACCATTCTACAATATTACATACCAACTATGAAACCTCTCGGCCTTGGGGTTTTAGAGAAGATTTTTAAAGTCATTTTGCTATTCAAGTCTATATAAACCATATGACCCCGGGGTGTGGCCAGCTTTGACCCCAGGGGCATCATTTGAACAATCTTTGTAGTGGACCACTGTGCAATGCTTCATACCAAGTATGAAACTTCTAGGCCTTGCATTTTCATAGAATATTTTTAAAGTCATTTTGCTATACAAGTCTGTATAAACAATGTGACCCCCCGGGCATGACCAGTTTTAATCCCAGGGGCATCATTTGATAAATCTTTGTAGAGGACCACTAGAGGATGTCACCTATCAAATATGAAAACTCTAAGCCTTGTGGTTTCGGAGATTTTTTAAATATTTTATTTAGTTTTTAAATCTATTTTTAGCTCTGGTGACCTGTAACGATTTGAACAATTTTGAAACAGGGTCACTCAAGGATCATTCCTGTGAACTTTGGTGAAAATCTGCCCAGTGGTTTAGGAGGAGATGATTTTTGAATGAAAATGTTGACACACAACGGATGACGCTTGACGCACAACAGACGCCGGACAAAAGGCGATCCTAAAAGCTCTTCATGAGCACATTGTGCACAGGTGAGCTAAAAATGTAGTCTTTATAGCGATAGTGGGCCAAATAGTTGACAGCATATGGACGTCGGACGACACCGATGTCCCCTATACCAATAGCTCACCTAGCACTTCGGGCTCAGGTGAGCTAAAAATAAAGCATCAAAAATATGCTGCACAATATATTTGGAATACTTTGCAAGGAGTGTCGTTCCATGAACACTGCAGGGGAGGAAAATAAACTATCTACTTCAAATGATTATTTTACAATTCATCTTTTTTACACAGATATAGCACATTTTACCATATTTGTTTATAAAGTTCAGCATTTAAAGATGTCATCAGCTGAAAGGAAGTATAAGCTGTTGTGCTTAAATTACAAGACCAGCAAATTGACAGTTTTCGAAATCTTTATCAAAGACGACAGTAAGAAACAAACAGTAAAAATAAATTTAAGTTACTGGAATAATTGTGTCTTTTTTAAATTATAATCAACTTAATTTTAAAGCATCTGTAAGGCAAAATAAATAAGATGAATACTTATTTTAATAAATAATAATAAATATTAACAGTTTTCGTAATCTTATACTAAAGATTCATAGATCATTTTCCCTGATTGTACAGCCGTGTTCAACCTGTGGATCAATTACACTACAGGAAGATTTGGATGCTTTTGCTAAAGTTCCACAATAACCTGATTTCTGAGATTAACACAAGACCTGGGCCTATGTCTGAGATTAAAACAAGCACAAGGTCATGTCTGGGTCTAAGGTCGGGGCTGTGTAGACCCCATAACTTTCGTACTATAGATCAAAAAGATGATGGAAGGATTGAAAACTGTTGTTTGTTCAAATTCTACACCTACCTCATTTCTGAGATTCAAGCACAAGGCCATATCTGGGCTGAGTAGGCCCCTTTAAGGGCAGGCAGGATGTTGCTGTGGATCAGGCGGACGCCCAACATGTACGGTACATACCAGACTCCACTGAAAATGGATTGATAAATGTTGCTGAACATAGTGATCACTAAATAACTTAATACTTTTGTAGCTATGTATTATGTCTGCACAAAAGAAATAAGTCAATTATAATTTGACATACTTGTACCCATGCTTTGGCAGTCAGAATACAAATATGACGAGTTTTTATATGGTTGTTGCTTATAATAAAAGTTGTAGCTAATAACTTGGTTTGTGTGTTATTAACTTATGTTCTGCATTTCACAAGTAAACAAAAATATGGATTATAATTAACTCAAAGCTTGTTTTAATGGGACCTTTGAAAATGTTCCTACTTACACTTAATATCTGTTCACAATGTCTATATAATCCTTTGACCGGGCGTAGAACCCCGTGGAGCTGACGGCGCCCCAGAAGTTGGACCAGGCCTTGCCGTAGCGAGATAACATGGGGGCCAACACTGATCTGCAGTGTAAATTTAAAAAAGGCATAGATTGATTACCCTTTATGTTTTAATAATGTTACTTAAGCTCGGACCTTTGAAAGCTCAATCAAAATTCTGTCACACTTACCAGTAGGCCAGCTGAACCTAAATTAACATATGAGGCGGGTCGTGGGAAAACCGGGCTTAATGCATGTGTGTTAAGTGTCGTCCCGGATCAGCATGCGCAGCCCCATTACGACACTTAAGGCACATGCATTAAGACCAGGTTTCCCAAGACACGCCTCATATATTTTTTGTTTACACTATGTAAATGATAGAAGAGTTTTCTCAATATCAATAAAAAACTTGACATGCTTTACCATGTTAAACATTTCTATTCACATTTACTCATTAACTACACATTATTTCCAATAATTGTTTGTGTCTGATTTCGCTCATTTAAATTAAGACACTTTTCTATTTGGACAAAAAAAAAAAGGTTGATTTGCCATTCTGTGAGTAGGTTCCTTTAAAATAAGAATAAATGAAATACTTATATGAGAAAACCAGCAGCCATTTGTTGCACATACAAATTTGTAATTTTACAAGATGTGAAACAGATGTCGGCCCTACCTGTTTTGCTGCATCAAAAGTTTCAGACTGTTTGTGTTTTCCAGGTGCACCTCCCCATTGATGTTGAAGTAGTACTGGCAATTTTTCTTCACACATTCTTCACTGTCGAAGGGAAAAAATACCGGTACATCAGAAATAACACTTCAATTTGACACTGCGATACTTTTTCATCATTTATACTGCGATACTTTTCATCATTTCCACTAAGTTGGACATTTTAATTATAATATCACAAACAAAAAGTACATTGCAAATACAGTTCAGCTGAAGTGAAACAACAACATTGGTTGAAGCACATATGCATTTTAACTCTAAATAGAATTTGTGTTTACTTCACGTGAACCGTAAAATCGGACAGGCGCTTGGGATTTCAATTTTATGATACCCGTTGTTATAATGAAATTTGAAATTAATTACAAGAAACTACATAATAGTTTTATATAGAAATGGAATATTTTGCATATGGACATTTTTACTTTTATGCTTTGAGATTGCAAAATTGGCCAGTGTATACATGTATATGTACATCATTAATATAACAAGTTATATCGCGATCCAGTAATTTAGCGATTACCCTGGTCGCCTGTATAGTTGTACATGGAATAATGGAATAGGACCTCGGTTCTATCTGTTGGCTCTCGGAGTAATTAGATTTGAGTAATTACTTGTCAGATCTATGAGAAGTGGTACATGTAGCTGATACCTGCCATGAAATTCACATAGTTATTCTGAGAGCATGAACGACTGATGGCCTTTTCCATCACATGATCGTAGGGGTTGACAATGTGGAGAGACTCATAGTCATGGCCATGTTTCAGTAGGAAGCTTTTCAACTTCTTCTGGTGAAGTTCAATCTGTAACAGAGACAAGTTTTTATGAAGTTTAGTATGTAACAGATACAGACAGGTTCTGATGAAGTTCAGTATGTAACAGAGACAGGTTCTGATGAAGTTCAATCTGTAACAGAGACAGGTTCTGATGAACTTTAATCTGTAAATACAAGTATTACCAACTGCAACTCAATAATCAGTCTCAGAAATTTAGTTGTGTAATGAAATTAAGAAAAATCATTTGTATGATTTTAATTTATATATATTAGTGTTATATATTATTGTTTAACGGCGTGTTATTGGTTGCCGTCGCCACATCTATTTATGTGCGACGTTGCACGTTCATGCCTTATTCATTTTGATGCAATGTAATTATGAAAGCGTTTTAAAAAACATTAAGATTCAAATAAAATTACTATTGCGAGGCTGACATCCTATCGGAAGTTCCATATTTGATAAAATATTAACTACATGTATTTATTCTAAATTAAGTGTTTTTCTGTGACGGAAAAGATAATTAAATATTGTTATAAATATGGAATAGAAGAACAAAATTATTTGTACATTTGAACCATATATTTTTATATAGATCTATATAATATGCAAAATTGTCTACTGTTTTTATGTTTGGTTGTATGATATTTTCTCTACATTATATTATTGCTATTGTTATTATTGATATAACTGAGAATCAACTTTGTCATCAATGATCACTGTCATCACTGTCACTGTCATCATCGTCATTATGTCGACAACATTATTGTTGTCGGAATAAACAAGAAAACGTAGTTGACGCATTCTTGCTTACTCCAGCCCTCGCTACAAATTGTGTGCCTTGTTAAAGAATACTGGTATGTTTATTGACTAGACTGAACAGTACATGCAGTTATACATGTGTGCCTTGTTAAAGAATACTGGTATGTTAATTGACTAGACTGAACAGTGCATGCAGTTATACATGTGTGCCTTGTTAAAGAATACTGGTATGTTAATTTACTAGACTGAACAGTACATGCAGTTATACATGTGTGCCTTGTTAAAGAATATTGGTATGTTAATTGACTAGACTGAACAGTGCATGCAGTTATACATGTGTGCCTTGTTAAAGAATATTGGTATGTTAATTGACTAGACTGAACAGTACATGCAGTTATACATGTGTGCCTTGTTAAAGAATACTGGTATGTTAATTGACTAGTCTGAACAGTGCATGCAGTTATACATGTGTGCCTTGTTAAAGAATACTGGTATGTTAATTGACTAGACTGAACAGTACATGCAGTTATACATGTGTGCCTTGTTAAAGAATACTGTATGTTAATTGACTAGAATGAACAGTACATGCAGTTATACATGTGCCTTGTTAAAGAATACCGGTATGTTAATTGACTAGACTGAACAGTACATGCAGTCATACATGAGTGCCTTGTTAAAGAATACTGCTATGTTAATTGACTAGACTGAACAGTGCATGCAGTTATACATGTGTGCCTTGTTACAGAATACTGGTATGTTAATTGACTAGACTGAACAGTGCATGCAGTTATACATGTGTGCCTTGTTAAAGAATACTGGTATGTTAATTGACTAGACTGAACAGTACTTGCAGTTATACATGTGTGCCTTGTTAAAGAATACTGGTATGTTAATTGACTAGACTGAACAGTGCATGCAGTTATACATGTGTGCCTTGTTAAAGAATACTGGTATGTTAATTGACTAGACTGAACAGTACATGCAGTTATACATGTGTGCCTTGTTACAGAATACTGGTATGATAATTGACTAGACTGAACAGTGCATGCAGTTATACATGTGTGCCTTGTTAAAGAATACTGGTATGTTAATTGACTAGACTGAACAGTGCATGCAGTTATACATGTGTGCCTTGTTAAAGAATACTGGTATGTTAATTGACTAGACTGAACAGTGCATGCAGTTATACATGTGTGCCTTGTTAAAGAATACTGGTATGTTTATTGACTAGACTGAACAGTACATGTAGTTATACATGTGTGCCTTGTTAAAGAATACTGGTACGTTAATTGACTAGACTGAACAGTGCATGCAGTTACACGTGTGCCTTGTTAAAGAATACTGGTATGTTAATTGACTAGACTGAACAGTACATGTAGTTATACATGTGTGCCTTGTTAAAGAATACTGGTACGCTAATTGACTAGAATGAACAGTGCATGCAGTTACACATGTGTGCCTTGTTAAAGAATACTGGTATGTTAATTGACTAGACTGAACAGTGCATGCAGTTATACATGTGCCTTGTCAAAGAATACTGGTATGTTAATTGACTAGACTGAACAGTACATGCAGTTATACATGTGTGCCTTGTTAAAGAATACTGGTATGTTAATTGACTAGACTGAACAGTGCATGCAGTTATACATGTGTGCCTTGTTAAAGAATATTGGTATGTTAATTGACTAGACTGAACAGTGCATGCAGTCATACATGTGTGCCTTGTAAAAGAATATTGGTATGTTAATTGACTAGACTGAACAGTGCATGCAGTTATACATGTGTGCCTTGTAAAAGAATATTGGTATGTTAATTGACTAGACTGAACAGTGCATGCAGTTATACATGTGTGCCTTGTTAAAGAATACCGGTATGTTAATTGACTAGACTGAACAGTACATGTAGTTATACATGTGTGCCTTGTTAACGAATACAGGTATGTTAATTGACAAGACTGAACAGTACATGCAGTTATACATGTGTGCCTTGTTAAAGAATATTGGTATGTTAATTTACTAGACTGAACAGTACATGCAGTTATACATGTGTGCCTTGTTAAAGAATATTGGTATGTTAATTGACTAGACTGAACAGTGCATGCAGTTATACATGTGTGCCTTGTTAAAGAATATTGGTATGTTAATTGACTAGACTGAACAGTGCATGCAGTTATACATGTATGCCTTGTTAAAGAATACTGGTATGTTAATTGACTAGACTGAACAGTACATGCAGTTATACATGTGTGCCTTGTTAAAGAATACTGGTATGTTAATTGACTAGACTGAACAGTGCATGCAGTTATACATGTGTGCCTTGTTAAAGAATATTGGTATGTTAATTGACTAGACTGAACAGTGCATGCAGTTATACATGTGTGCCTTGTAAAAGAATATTGGTATGTTAATTGACTAGACTGAACAGTGCATGCAGTTATACATGTGTGCCTTGTTAAAGAATACCGGTATGTTAATTGACTAGACTGAACAGTACATGTAGTTATACATGTGTGCCTTGTTAACGAATACAGGTATGTTAATTGACAAGACTGAACAGTACATGCAGTTATACATGTGTGCCTTGTTAAAGAATATTGGTATGTTAATTGACTAGACTGAACAGTGCATGCAGTTATACATGTGTGCCTTGTTAAATAATACTGGTATGTTAATTGACTAGACTGAACTGTACATGCAGTTATACATGTGCCTTGTTAAAGAATACTGGTATGTTTATTGACTTCACTGAACAGTACATGCAGTTATACATGTGTGCCTTGTTAAAGAATACTGGTATGTTAATTTACTAGACTGAACAGTACATGCAGTTATACATGTGTGCCTTGTCAAAGAATATTGGTATGTTAATTGACTAGACTGAACAGTGCATGCAGTTATACATGTGTGCCTTGTTAAAGAATATTGGTATGTTAATTGACTAGACTGAACAGTGCATGCAGTTATACATGTATGCCTTGTTAAAGAATACTGGTATGTTAATTGACTAGACTGAACAGTACATGCAGTTATACATGTGTGCCTTGTTAAAGAATACTGGTATGTTAATTGACTAGACTGAACAGTGCATGCAGTTATACATGTGTGCCTTGTTAAAGAATACTGGTATGTTAATTGACTAGACTGAACAGTGCATGCAGTTATACATGTGTGCCTTGTTAAAGAATACTGTTTATGTTAATTTACTAGACTGAACAGTACATGCAGTTATACATGTGTGCCTTGTTAAAGAATACTGGTATGTTAATTGACTAGACTGAACAGTACATGCAGTTATACATGTGTGCCTTGTTAAAGAATACTGGTATGTTAATTGACTAGACTGAACAGTACATGCAATTATACATGTGCCTTGTTAAAGAATACTGGTATGTTAATTGACCAGACTGAACAGTACATGCAGTTATACATGTGCCTTGTTAAAGAATACTGGTATGTTAATTGACTAGACTGAACAGTGCATGCAGTTATACATGTGTGCCTTGTTAAATAATACTGGTATGTTAATTGACTAGACTGAACTGTACATGCAGTTATACATGTGCCTTGTTAAAGAATACTGGTATGTTTATTGACTTGACTGAACAGTACAGGCAGTTATACATGTGTGCCTTGTTAAAGAATACTGGTATGTTAACTGACTAGACTGAACAGCACATGTAGTTATACATGTGTGCCTTGTTAAAGAATACAGGTATGTTAATTGACTAGACTGAACAGTACATGCAGTTATACATGTGTGCCTTGTTAAAGAATATTGGTATGTTAATTGACTAGACTGAACAGTGCATGCAGTTATACATGTGTGCCTTGTTAAATAATACTGGTATGTTAATTGACTAGACTGAACAGTACATGCAGTTATACATGAGTGCCTTGTTAAAGAATACTGGTATGTTTATTGACTAGACTGAACAGTACATGCAGTTATACATGTGTGCCTTGTTAAAGAATACTGGTATGTTTATTGACTAGACTGAACAGTACATGCAGTTATACATGTGTGCCTTGTTAAAGAATACTGGTATGTTAATTGACTAGACTGAACAGTGCATGCAGTTATACATGTGTGCCTTGTTAAAGAATACTGGTATGTTAATTGACTAGACTGAACAGTACATGCAGTTATACATGTGTGCCTTGTTAAAGAATACTGGTATGTTAATTGACTAGACTGAACAGTACATGCAATTATACATGTGCCTTGTTAAAGAATACTGGTATGTTAATTGGCCAGACTGAACAGTACATGCAGTTATACATGTGCCTTGTTAAAGAATACTGGTATGTTAATTGACTAGACTGAACAGTGCATGCAGTTATACATGTGTGCCTTGTTAAATAATACTGGTATGTTAATTGACTAGACTGAACTGTACATGCAGTTATACATGTGCCTTGTTAAAGAATACTGGTATGTTTATTGACTTGACTGAACAATACATACAGTTATACATGTGTGCCTTGTTAAAGAATACTGGTATGTTAATTGACCAGACTGAACAGTACATGCAGTTATACATGTGTGCCTTGTTAAAGAATATTGGTATGTTAATTGACTAGACTGAACAGTGCATGCAGTTATACATGTGTGCATTGTTAAAGAATACTGGTATGTTAATTGACTAGACTGAACAGTCCATGCAGTTATACATGTGTGCCTTGTTAAAGAATACTGGTATGTTAATTGACTAGACTGAACAGTACATGTAGTTATACATGTGTGCCTTGTTAAAGAATACAGGTATGTTAATTGACTAGACTGAACAGTACATGCAGTTATACATGTGTGCCTTGTTAAAGAATATCGGTATGTTAATTGACTAGACTGAACAGTGCATGCAGTTATACATGTGTGCCTTGTTAAATAATACTGGTATGTTAATTGACTAGACTGAACTGTACATGCAGTTATACATGTGCCTTGTTAAAGAATACTGGTATGTTTATTGACTTGACTGAACAGTACATGCAGTTATACATGTGTGCCTTGTTAAAGAATACTGGTATGTTTATTGACTTGACTGAACAGTGCATGCAGTTATACATGTGCTTATTGTTAAAGAATACTGGTATGTTAATTGACTAGACTGAACAGTGCATACAGTTATACATGTGTGCCTTGTTAAAGAATACAGGTATGTTAATTGACTTGACTGAACAGTACATGCAGTTATACATGTGCCTTGTTAAAGAATACTGGTATGTTAATTGACTAGACTGAACAGTACATGTAGTTATACATGTGTGCCTTATTAAAGAATACTGGTATGTTAATTGACTAGACTGAACAGTGCATGCAGTTACACATGTGTGCCTTGTTAAAGAATACTGGTATGTTAATTGACTAGACTGAACAGTACATGCAGTTATACATGTGTGCCTTGTTAAAGAATACTGGTATGTTAATTGACTAGACTGAACAGTACATGCAGTTATACATGTGTGCCTGGTTAAAGAATACTGGTATGTTAATTGACTAGACTGAACAGTACATGCAGTTATACATGTGTTCCTTGTTAAAGAATACTGGTATGTTAATTGACTAGACTGAACAGTGCATGAGTTATACATGTGCCTTGTTAAAGAATACTGGTATGTTAATTGACTACACTGAACAGTACATGCAGTTATACATGTGCCTTGTTAAAGAATACTGGCATGTAAATTGACTAAACTGAACAGTACATGCAGTTATACATGTGCCTTGTTAAAGAATACTGGTATGTTAATTGACTAGACTGAACAGTACATGCAGTTATACATGTGTGCCTCGTTAAAGAATACTGGTATGTTAATTGACTAAACTGAACAGTACATGCAGTTATACATGTGTGCCTCGTTAAAGAATACTGGTATGTTAATTGACTAAACTGAACAGTACATGCAGTTATACATGTGTGCCTCGTTAAAGAATACTGGTACGTTAATTGACTAAACTGAACAGTCCATGCAGTTATACATGTGCTTATTTTAAGACTAAAATGCTACAGTAGATGTTTAAGAAAACAACAACTGTCTTGGAAATTTCCGTTTCCTTTTTATTTTGTCCATGTTAGAAAATAGCTACCATCGAGAATGGTAGTAGTAATCTAGCCCACTTCCATAAATTATTCAATGACAGCAAACTGATAATTTTGCAAACTATTTGCTGTTACATACAGACAGTGATCAACCTTAAAACAAAATCGATAAAATATTCAGTGGCAATAAATATGGTAATATGTCAGTCCGCAGTTGTTCTATCTTAAAAATTCTGAAATAAAATACAAGGTTTTGTTTTCATTAGTTTCATGTCCCACAAGTTGAAGCAATGTAACTACCATTAAATATTCAATCCACATTTATCAATTCTCTCAAACAATTGTTAAACAAATGGTGTACAAGGCCATAAATAAAATACTGTTTGTTTCCCCTCCTGTGACCCTTGCTTATAAAGCGTGGGTAGGTAGGTAGGAAAAAAAGTTTTTTCGTCATTTGTTTCTTTTTGCAATTCACATTTTGACAAGTATGTCCATTGAATATTAGTTTATCATTATTGTTTTTTTTGTTTGAAATGGATTTGATTCAAACAAAAGTAACATATTGTGTAATGACTATGTGTTGATTGGTAATCAATTGACAAATTTTTACAGATTCATACCCAAAATTGTTGATGCAAAAAAATAAAAATCTGTTTACCAGGTTCAAAAAATATTTTGGGTAGGGGCGATTTTTATGGGTAGGTAGTAGGAGGGAAACAAACAGTATTTTATTTTTGGCCCAATACCACATTTTTGAATACATGCTTAAAACTTTTATCTGAACCGAGTATACAAGAACAGTTAAATAATTGAACACTGCACAGTCAAAAGAATCAAACCCTTGCACTGTCAAAACAATCAAATTTCATAATTTCTGTTAAACAATTTTCAGTACCATTAACAGTAAACGACCTGACTCAACATTTCACTGTTCACAGCGCTCATATCTTTTGACACCAATATGTAAATAAAATTCAACTGAAGCACATGCAACATTCATCATACTATTGACCAACTGTCTGCATCCTAACAAATTTTCACCATTGTGTGCAATTTAACGAACAGAACTATACAATGCAGAATAATTACGCTTTGCCACTACTGGTGACAACAATAGCGTTCATTTCAAAATTTAAATAACGCACATTAAACGAGGCGTCTTTATTAATCTACGTTTGAAAAGCTCCATGGGGAATCACATTCGTAAACCTTAACACAAAACAGGGTCCAACAATGCACCGAAGCTAACCATAAACAGAGCATAAGGTATAGCATGGTTACCATTGGCAATTGCGATTGTTATGTTCGTGTATTTGCATACTGTTAAATGGCAGGGTGAAATTTCTTGCCATGCAATAGGAGTGGGTGTTGGGTGCACTTGCTTGTGAAGCTATTTTACTGTCAAATGAATAAGTTAGGTACATTTATTTGCATATTGGTTAACAGAAAAACATATGACAATAAATATAATACCATGATGAATATAGTCTTTAAATTTTATTGCTAGAAACCAGTGCATCTTTTAGTAAAATAAATGTAACTTATTATTTAATCAGAATCGAGCTAAAAAACTAATGCGTAAAAAACTTTTCGAAAATCTTTTTTCATATAAAATTTGTACCACACAAAAGTAGAATTCCAAATTCAATCATTTCAAATTATTAAAATCGGGAAGTTCAGTGAAGTTCACATTTCTGTTGAAGGTGAACATATGCTCAACAAAATTCCTCAATAATTACAATTCAGACACAAAGACAAACACAGAATCCCACTATGACATATGGTGAGAATAAAGCAAAACAAAAATTTCACTCACAATCACAGTAAGAATTTTGATATGTGTAATCACTTGGTGTACCATTTCAAAATTATGCGCAGTGGTTCCTAATAACTGCCACGAAAATCCATAAATCATAAAATTAATATTAACAAGAGATGTTTGTAAAACATGTATGCCCCCTGACTTGCAGCCAAGTTGTGAATATGTGCAATTGTTAAGAAAAATGTTTAATATGCAAGCCCAAGCGAGGTCTCGATATATGGTATCTATGTATGAAGTTTCATTAAAATATCACAATGCGTTCTCAAGTTATTGAGTGGAAACCGTTTTTCTATTTTTAGTAATGGTGACCTTCACCTTGACCCCACCCACCCCATATAAAATCCCAAGAGAGGTCTCAATATAAGTTGTCTATGTATGAAGTTTCATTAAAATATGTTGATGCATTCTCAAGTTATTGTGCGGGAACTGTTTTTCTATTTTTAGCAATTGTGACCTTGACCCAACCCACCCCATATGAAATCCCAAGCAAGGTCTCGATATAAGGTATATATGTATGAGGTTTCATTAAAATATCCCGATGCGTTCTCAAGTTATTGTGCTGAAGCCGTTTATTCTATTTTTAGTTACAGTGACCTTGACCTTGACCCCACCACCCGATATGCAATCCCAAGCTAGGTCTGAATATAAGGTATCTATGTACGAACTTTCATTAAAATACCCCGATGCGTTCTCAAGTTATTGAGCCAAGAACGTATTTCTATTTTAAGTAATGGTGACCTCGACCATGACCCCATCCACCCCATATCCAATCCATAACGAGGTCTCAAAATAAGGTATCTATGTATGTAGTTTCATTAAAATATATCGATGCGTTCTCAAGTTATTGAGCCGAAACTGGTTTTCTATTTTTAGTAACGGTGACCTTGACCATACCACCCCATATGCAATCCAAGCGAGGTCTTGATGTAAGGTATCTATGAATAAAGTTTCATTAAAATATCTCAATGCGTTCTCAAGTTATTGAGCGGAACCCGTTTTTTTATTTTTAGTAACGGTGACCTTGACCCCACCCACCCCACATGTAATCCCAAGCGAGGTCTCAATATAAGGTATCTATGTATCAAGTTTCATTAAAATATCTCGATGCGTTATTGAGCGGAAACCATTTTTCTATTTTTAGTAACTGTGACCTTGACATTGACCCCACCCATCCCATTCGCAATCCCAAGCGAGGTCTTGATGTAAGGTATATATGTATAAAGTTTCATTAAAATATCTCAATGCATTCTTAAGTAATTGAGGGGAGCCAGTTTTTCTATTTTTAGCAACTGTGACCTTGACCTTTGACCTGTTGACTTCAAAATTTATAGGGTTCTTCCTTTCCTCCCAAGTAACCAGCGTACCAACTTTCATGATCGTAGGTCAAAGCGTTCTCAAGATATCATGCGGAAACGAAATGGTCTACGGATAGACCTACCGACTGAGCGACCGACCGACCTACTGACAGACAGACAGGTGCAAAGCAAGATACCCCCACTTCTTCGAAGGGGAGCATTATTTACTAAACACTCATTGAAAGTCGGGACGAATTTGGAATCAGCAATTTCCAGCTACCTGTGTTTTATACTGAAATATCTTTTAATTTTGGTGCAATCTTGTGATTTAGGGAGAACCCGAGTACCTGTTAGGATCTGGAATTGAACACCAAACGCAGCAGTGAAAAGTGAGCGTACCAACCACTGTGCTAGTCGGACAGACTTAATTTTACTTCAGTCTTATTGTAATCCTTATACTTACACCGTTATGCACGCTGAGACTGATTCTCGATTTCGGGTAGTCCAGGGCTGAAAGAACTCCCTCAAAAATGCCATGGGCCGTTCAATTAGTATCCCCATCATCACCAGAGGATGGTCTTCCACCTGAAAGAGGGGTGTTACAAAAATTGTATGGAGGGGCACTACAAAAGTAGATAAGAGGAACATTTCAAAAGTAGTCATCATGGGTATTTCAGATGTAGTCATGAGGGGCATTTAAAAGTAGTCATGATGGGTATTTCAAATGTAGTCATGAGGGGCATTTCATTAGTAGTTAAGACCGGTACTTTAAAAGTAGACATACATTTGTCATTTTCATTATCATCTTGCAAGGATTTTTTTCATATGTGCAGGATTTTCTTTTTCTTGTTATTCCAAATTTATTTATTTCCATAGACATATTTGATCAAAACAACATGCAACATATTTAGCGATACATAAGTATGTCTGGAAAATAAAGTTTTGGTGTGTGTTTTTTGAACATTGATAAAATATGAGAAAAACAAGAGGGCCCTAGGACGCTCACGTGAGACCTTGTAACCCAATCGGAATTTGCATCCCCGAGGAGTGGCTTATTTTTATCGCAGGGGCATAATATGAACAATCTTGAAAAACCTCTGGGCCTTGCGGTTTCAGGTAAATATTTTTAAAGTAACTTCGCTATTTAAGTCTATATAAAGCATGCGACCCCACTGGGTGCCACCATATTTGACCCTAGTGGCATAATTTGAACAGTCTTTGGAGAGGACTACTATGCAATGTTACGTACCAAATATAGGAAAGCTGTGGGCTTTGCCATTTCAGAGGAAAAGATTTTTTGCAATTTAAGTCTATATAAACCATGTGACCCCAGAGGCGTGACCAGATTTGACCCTAGGGGCATAATTTAAACAATATTTGTAGAGGACCACTATACGGATGTTACCTACCAAATATAAAACCTCTAGGCCTTGCAGTTTCAGAGAAGAATTTAAAAGTCATTTTGCTATTAAAGTCTATATAAACCATGTGACTGCTGGGATGTGGTCTGTTTTGACCCATGGGGCATAATTTGAACAATCTTTGTAGAGGACCACTTGAGGATGTTACATACCAAATACAAAACCTCTGGGTCTTGAGTTTTATGGAAATTTTTTAAGACATTTCGCTATTTAAGTTTATGTAAACCATGTGATCCCCGGGGCGTGGCAAGTTTTGACCCCAGGGCATAATTTGAACACTCTTTGTAGTGGACCACTATAGGATGTTACATACCAAATATGGTATGTAACATCCTATAATGGCCCGTTTTGACCCCAGGGGCATAATTTGAACAAACTTTGTAAAGGACCACTAAAGAATGTTACATACCGCATATGAAACCTCTGAGCCTTGCTTAGATTTTTTAAGTCATTTTGCTATATATTATATATAGCATTATTTGAAACCTCTGGGCCTTGTGGTTTCAGAGGAGATTTTTAAAGTCATTGTGCTATATATTCTATATAAACTATGTGACACACGAGGTTAAGATTTTAAGTCTTTGTGATATATATTTTATATAGCATTATTTGAAACATCTGGGCCTTGTGGTTTCAGAGGAGAAGATTGTGTTGAAGTCATTGTGCTATATATTCTATATAAAGTTTAAACCATGTGACCCGCGGAGGGTAGCCCTTTTTGACCCCAAGTTAATAATTAGAAGAAAATTTGTAAAGCACCACTAAAGGATGTTACATACCAAATATGAAACCTCCAGGCCATGCGGTTACAGAGGGAGAAGATTTTGAAAGTCATTTTTCTATATATACTATATAAATCATGTGACCCCCGGGGAGTGGCCAGTTTTGACCCCAGGGGCATAATTTGAACATTCTTTGTAGAGGACCACTATAGGATGTTACATACCAAATATGAAACCTCTGGGCTTTGCAGTTTCAGAGAAGATTTTTTTAGTTTACACTTATTAAGTCTATTTTTAGCTCTAGAGACCTATATATGCAGTGGACCGTAACAATTTTAACAACTTTGAAAGAGGGTCACCCATTGATCATTCCTGTAAAGTTTGGTAAAAATCTACCAAGTGGTTCAGGAGATGTCGTTGGAATGAAAAGTTGACGACGGACACACGCACGCATGCACGATGGACAATGGGCAATCACAAAACCTCACCATGAGCACTTTCTGCTCAGTTGAGCTAAAAACAACACTTAACATGGGACCTCAGTGGTTTACGCTTAATGGCATTAACACATTAATATGATATTGCAATTTGCTAATGAAGATACAGCAATAATGTATACTAAAACTCTGTACGATTATTAACATGGTGCTGACTGGGTCACAAAGCTTAATGTAGTAAAAACGAGTCTATGCAAATATTCACATGAACAAACAAGCAAATATTTGAATACCGGTTTTAGTATTCAATGCCCTCCATATAAATTTCATAATCAATTACAATGAAACACTGAGAACAAGGTCAATTTACATGTAGAATAAATGTTATAAGACCACAGCTGCCTCTAGCCAGCCAAACACAGACAAGAACAAGAGCTGTTGTAAGACAGTTATTGGCATTTTTTTCTACAACAAGAAACATGGAAATTCCACGAAAACAAATTTATCGAAATACACATCAATCAAATTGTTAGTAATGATGAACTCGACCTTGACCCCACCCAACCCGTATTTAAGATATCTATGTAGGCAAGTTTCATTAAAATATCTCAATGTGTTCTCAAGCTATTGAGCAGAAACCTTTTTTTTTAGTAACGGTGACCTCAACCTTGACTCTACCCACCCTATATGCAATCCTAAGCGAGGTCTAAATATAAGGTATCTATTACGTTTCATTAAAATATCTCAATGCATTCTCAAGTTATTGCGCAGAAACCGTTTTTCTATTTTTAGTAACAGTGACCTTGATCTTGACACCACCCACCCCATATGCAATTTAAGCGAGGTCTCGATATAAGGTATCTATGTATTAAGTTTCATTAAAATATCTCAAGCCGTTTTCAAGTTATTGAGTGGAAACCATTTTTCTATCTTTAATAACAAGGACCTTGACCTTCAACCCACCCACCCCATATGCAATCCCAGGCAAGGTCTTGATATAAGGTATATCTAGTCATAAAGTTTCATTTAAAAATCCAATGCGTTCTCAATTTATTCAGGAGAAACCGATTTTCTATTTTAGTAACAGTGACCTTGACCATGACCATATATGCAATTGCAAGTGAGGTCTCGATATAAAGTATGTACGTTTTAAGTTTCATAAAAATATCTCAATGCATTCTCAAGTTATTGAGCGGAAACCGTTTTTCTATTTTTAGTAAACTTGACCTACCCCATATGCAATCCCAAGCGAGGTCTCGATATAAGGTATGTATGTATAAAGTTTCATTAAAATATCTCAATGTATTCTTAAGTTAGCAGAGTTGTTGTTGAAGTGGAGTAGCAGTAGTAGCAGTAGTGGCAGTGGTGTTGGTGATGGTGGTGGTGGTGGTGGTAGTAGTAGTAGTAGTAGTAGTAGTAGTAGTAGTAGTAGTAGTAGTAGTAGTAGTAGTAATAGTAGTAGTCGTCGAAGTAGTAGTAGTTGTAGTAGTAGTTGTAGTAGCAGCAGCAGCAGCAGAGCAGCAGTAGTAATAGTAGTAGTAGTAGAAGTTGTAGTAGTAGTAGCAGCAGCAGCAGTAGTAGTAGTAGTAGTAGCAGAGGCAGTAGTAGTAATAGAAGAAGTAATAGTTGTAGCTGCAGCAGCAGCAGTAGTAGTAATAGTTATAGTAGCAGTAGCAGTAGTAGCTGCAGCAGCATCAGCAGTAGTAGTAGTAGTAGTAGTAGCAGCAGCAGCAGCAGCAGTAGTAGTGATATTAGTAGTAATAGTAGCAGCAGCAGCAGCAGCAGCAGTAGTAGTAGTAATAATAGTGGATGTGGTAGTGGTGGTGGTTGTATTTTAGATGATTAAGTGGTTGTTGTTGTTAATGATATAACTTTGGTAAATTAGTGAGGCAATTTATTTACTGGCTAATACCATGTTTGTCCATTGTAGTTTATAATAAAGGAATACTTCTGGCAAATTACTTTACAAAATAACAAATTACTAAACCCAATGACCATGAAGGGAGCAATATGCTCGTGCATTGCGAGCTGTTTTACGTCTTGGAACAATATTCTTGTCTTATGCTATTATATTGGTCTTTGTCATTTGTTTTCTTTACAGTCAACCAACATACTTCTGGAAAACGAGTATTTAATAAGCATTTAATGCGTATTATACGCTGCGGTATTTGCACTGTAATTTTTGTGCGTTAAATGCACAATAAATACACTTTTAGTACACTGTGTATTTTTTCTGTACTTTTTCTGCATTTTTTACAAAAAAGTGTATTAATGCACTAGTAAATACACATAAAATACACTTTAAATAAATACACTCAAGTGTATTTTTCGAAGAAATAGCAGTGTTCATTCTGGGCTGCGCCTTTGCGGGATTCACGCAAAAAAATAATAAACGGGCGCAACAAAATATTGTCAGAAGGGGGGGGGGGGGGGGGGGGGGGGGGGGCCATTTGGGCGCATCACCTCGCTTACATCATCACAAATTGATAACAGTGCTGTCTGAAATTTGCATGCGGTTTAAGATGATTTTAATTTTTAAAAAAACGATGTCGAAGCAAAAAGCAGATAAAGAGAGCATTGAGGGGACAAAATCTTCCGAATTTTCCACCAAAATTCCTAGGCAAAATGAGAACACTGTGGAAAATGAGGGCGAGAAAACATCATTTGATCTGGCCGTACCCATAGTGCCATACTTCGTCTGGAAGTTTGCGAGTACAAACAGATAAATATTCCACAAAGGTTGACGGTCACAAATTGTTGAAGGGTTTTTAAGAGAAATGTTTGTGGTAAGCGTGCAATGATAAGAGTAATTTTATGTTTTTGACAATGAAAATAAAAACATAATAAAAGTAACATGAATATTATAAATATGAGATAGTATGTTGTACCTCCCCCCCCCCAAGATAATCCTTATATGGCGCACTGGTTGTGTGGCCATGGGCACACCTGCAACTCGGCCTAGAATGAACACTGCCTATTCTATGATGTTACACATGTGTACCAAAAATTATTTGAATAAGGCATGCTTTTCTTGAGTTATCATCCAGAAACCAAAAACCAACAGACCGACAAGCTTACTCCGTTTGTGGGGGTAGAATAAAATAAGCTTTATTGGCCATGCCACAAAATTTGATGTTTTCTTAATACTACACAATCACAGCGTTTCGGTCTGCCAAAATCATGATAGTATTTATGACAGATGTTTTTCCATGCAATAAAGGAAGACATGATACAACAGTATACTCCCTAAATTACCCCGGCACTGAATTTGTTCACAAAAAAGCAAGTACAACATATTTTTATGAACCCCCGAAAAATGAAGATAATTTTATAGCTAAGTGGAAGAAAATTTGACTAAATTATATTTGATCTGCTACAAGTGAAGTACAAAACTGCAACATGACATGACAATAACGCAATTTTCAATGCTTACCGATAAATCTACAAATGCTGCCACTTGTTTGCCAATAATTGTGATTATGAAGCGAATACCAAACAATTATGCGACCACTTCTAAAGATCTCCCTTTGTACAGAACCATTCTTCAGTGAAGCGGCCTTCATTAGATCAGAGCTAATAGCACCAACATCAAAGCTCAATGGCAGCATTCAAGGTGTTAACAATTTTGTATGTAATTATGAAAAAACTTAAGTAAAATTATCCCTCTGAGATAATTATCGTTGGACCATAAATCAATCAATCATTCACAATCTATTCAGACATTCTGAAGGTATGCAGACAAATAACATCGACGTAGTCGACAACAAGCTCTCAAGTCACACCTATTATTATGAAATACACAACTATTTTCAGTACACTGACAAGCTGTAATTTCCAAATAATCGGTAGTTGCTGATCTGTTATTTTTATAAATAAGTATTTGAAAGGTTTTATTATAAAATCTTAGTGTGCCTGAAATAAAAAACAAGATAATATCCGCTAGTGACAAATTACACATAATTACAATTTTTCTTTTTAAGTTGTTCACAAAACAACTAAATGTACCGTTATTTTAAGGCCAAACAGCCATAGAACTATGATCCTAACAGCTTTAGGCCAGGCTGACACCACTACACGAAAGTAAGAAGTGCCATTTTGAATATCGTTTAATTTGCCCAATGGTAATCATCATGATACTGAATATGATTAGAACATGACATCGTGGGAATATTTAAGTTAACAACTTGCAACTTTTAAGCGTTAAATACATCATCAAACATCATTTTTGTTGTTTATAATTGCAATTGCATCTATTTTGAAATATGTAGACTGTGTTTAATAATATTTTGAAGGTTAAAATAAATATAAATAAAGGCGTAAACAACACTTTGAGACGCTAATTTGGGAACAGATTTTTGAGCAAATTTGTTGTTTACGCGGAACTTTGTTTACATAATAATGTATTAAAATGCACTGTCAAAACATAACTTCAGCTTCTTATAATTACAATTTACAATATATAGTAGATGTATGATTCGTTTTCAATTAATATAATAAATAAATAAAGTCCCAAAAACTGCTTGGATTCTGTTTCGTGCATTTGTCTAATTGTGTCAAGTAGCCAGTATTATCGCCTCGGGACAACTCCGGAGTTTTCGGTGGTTTTCTATTTTGTTTGCGGAAAGATGTTTCAGGTGTGAAAGCTTATGAATAGATAATTATTTTAAAGGTGGTTAATGTGTAAGTTGTGAATAGATGTTTGTGTTCTGTTTTGTTTCTTGTTAAATGTGCTACAGGCAGTCAAATGGGTAATTAAGATAAACTGACAGCATTACAAATTATTTCATTTCAATCCTGATACCTGTTTGTATCAATTGAACAAATATGAAGATTTTCTACAAATTTTTTTTTTTTTTTAAATGTCAGATGAAGCAGAGCGCTAAAATGATATTTTGGCAGTAAAGCAAGAGCGCTAATATTCCGTATTTTTTAAAAATACCTTCCGACCGCTAAAATTTGCCACGCTAAAATAAGTATGCCTACAGTAGCCTAGTGGATAGCATGTCAGAGTCGCTTTTCGAAGTTCCCAGGCTCGATTCCTGGCAGAGGTTGAAAATGTTTTCATCTACTTTTTCGACAGATTTGCTATTGCAGATGCTTAATAAATTAAAAGGGACTACATTTTTAAGATATTTCCAAAAGAAAACAACAATATTCTGTTAGCAACTCCCTTTAAGTAACTTGACCATATTATCACATAACACTTGCTAATATGGTTGAAAAGCTTGTAGCACAGTCTTTGCATTCGTATCGTATTTAATATTTCTAATACTCAGCAACTTGTTGATTGTTTATAAGGTAAAGATTGAGTTTTGCTCAACTCCACAGCTTCGAACTTCTACAGACTAATCATCCTTCTTCCACAGACAGCGTCATGTAATGAAACTGTTTACGGTCGTTTTTTACTATTTACTCGTACATGTAGATCCAGATAATTTGTCTTAGAAATTAAAATATAGTGTCAGAATGTCTTTAAATTAATATATGTATGAAGCCCAATGAAAGAACATGCAATTGAAAATCGGAAAAAGAATTTGTCTCATTAGGTTTCTTGCAAGACAGTTTTTTTATAATTCCAATTTATAATACCGAACAAATGTTACAGTAAATAAATGAATATTTTCATTCAGACATTTTTATAACCCCTTCATTTAAACTGAAACGTGTCATCCCTCTTATTGCCCAGAGCATCTATTATGTGCCCAGTGTTACGTAATAGCGAACAACTGGAGCGCCTTCAGCGCTTTGATTTAACAATAAACCACCACAGAATCTGATTGTGGAATCCTTTTTCAAAATATTAGCATACCCAATGGACGACAGTATGGCTGATTACCCAAAATTACTACTTTAAACCCTGCTTTACAATTGCTTTCACATCGTTATCAACTGAAGGGATCAAATTAGCACTGGCAAATTTGTGCCCAATATAATTATATCGAAGAGAAAAATGTTAATAGATCTGTGATTGTGAATTTGAGAGTTACTAATTGCTTTCACATTCCGATTTAAAGACTTAGTCAGTCGCAAGAAAAAAGAAACTTGACGTGTCACAGACATGGAGGCCCCCATGACACATGTTTGGACACAGACAAAGGGCATGTTGCCAACACTAATATTTGCCTCCACTAATTTATATATATATAATTATTTTTTTTCTAAAATGGAAAAAATGACAAAGGGACTTCATTGTGCCAAAATTAGAAGATAAAATTCCTTCCCTTACGATCACGATAAGGATCTTCAGTTGTGAAAGTTTGACAAAAATCTGCAAGGCAATAAAAGTGGAGATGAGTCCACAAAATTTTGGAAGTATATATTCAAAAGTGGAAAACTAGTCAATCAGACAGATGCTCCCACTTATACAGCTTGTTCTACATAGCCCGCATTGTCTATACGTATACAAATTATTTTGCTAAAGAAACAATTTCCTTTTATATCGTACTTTCTGCTTATTCTGTGAAGTAAGTTGAGGTATCACAAATTTCCAATCAATAGTTTTAATCTTGACAAAATATCGTCATAAATCGTAACATTTATACATTTGACCTTGGACCTAGGGATCTGGTTCCAGCAAGCTACAAACCGTATCACCATGCTTAACTATTTTGCCATGTTATTTAAAATTCCTTCCATGCTGGACAAAATGATGCCCCAGAAAGGGTCTATGGTTTAAATTCTTATATTTGACATCTGACCTTTAAGGGTGACCGTGACCTCTTACTAAGGGACTTGGTTCTTGCACGCAACACACCATCTCAACATGCTTAGCACTTCTGCCAGGTTATTGGATGCAATTCCCCGCTGGGCAAAAATCTTATATTTTACCTATGACCTTTAAGTGTAACCTTGACCTTGGACCTAGGGACCTGATTCTTGCGTGCGACACACCGTCTCATTATGCTTAAGATAGGCTTAACATTTCTGCCAATTTATTTGAAAATCCTTCCATGCTGGACCAAATTATACTCCAGACCGAACCTATGGCTGAATTTTTTTAATTGACCTTAGACATTTAAGTGTGACCTTGACCTTGTACCTGGTTCTTGCGCACAACACACCATGTCATCATGTTTAACATTTCTGCCCCCCCCCCCAAAAGGTGAACAAAATCACCTACACATTAATCCGCCCAGCAATTAAAGAGGAGTTCAATTAAAGAGGAGTTAAGTCCACGTTGATTAGTATATAATCTTTAGTGGAATAAATGACAATTGGCCATAATTCTGCCAAAATTGGTTGAAGGCCAATATCCTTCCTTTACAATCACTTTTACATTAAAGTTATTCACCTGTGAAAGTTTGAGCAAAATCCGCCTAGCAGTTGAAGATGAGTTGAGTCCACAAAATTTCGAGAAGTATAGACGGACGTATGGACAGACAAGTGCAATGCTTTATGCCTCCCACTTTGTGCAAGCATTATAAAATGCTTTGGAACTGAATTTCTAAATTTGAAGTCATACTTAGAAGTACTCTATTTTATTGTACCTTCTGCTGATTTCAGTATCTTTAACTGAACCATCAAATATAGTCGTTATCAGCATTATGCACCAATGCAAGAGTAGAATAAAAGAGATAAATAACCAACACAATTCAGACAGGCGAAGGCATGAGCTAACCCAGTACGATACACTTAACACTGTACTATGAACATTGAACGATTTTCAGATAAAAGTCAAACCTCGTTATTTCGAAGCAGTAAATGACACATAATAATTCCAATGAACATCTCTCAAGTTTTTTAAGATCCAGTAATGAAGATGCATATATTGCAAACATGTTTGAGATAACTACAACAAACAGAATGCATTTGCTTTTGGCAAACATGCAGTGTACGAAGAGTTACTATGACTGGACACACAAGAATTCTCAAATACGTGTTCATAATTATATAAAGAGAAATTGATAATCTGCTCAACCCATACAAAGCGTTGTATTTAAGTGGTCAACAAATAAATATGAGAGAGCGAATTTGTTATTACAAACTTGGCAGACTGTGCAGGATCTTAATGATATTGCAGATGCTTAATAATGTATCAGGTAGGACCAGCACTGTAGACAACCTTAACAAATTGGTGGTCTTGTTGGTTTGCCATTGCCTACCCAAGGTTGCTGGTAGCTTTTGTTTGTTTATTTGGGTTTTACGGCAACTCAACGCATGATGGTTATATCGTGCCGTTTACGCATGTTGATTTCTATATAGAGTAGGAAATATGAACTAAATTTTGTTAAATGTGTTTATTTCTTTCAAGTACTGGATTAATGTATAAGATGGCACTGTTTGGAAAAGTTCTTTCAATGAATTTACTTTTAAGTATCTATTGTGATTATCAGCGAGGTCTAGGTAGGTAGGCAATATATAATTTTTCTAAATGCAATTTTTATTAATGATCCATTTAGCGTCAAAATTTAGCGAATAACACAAACACTGCTTTTGATAATATAATCAAGTGTCTGTTGATATAACGAGAGCTTCCTAGCAATAATCTTCAATTAGACAATGAATGCTGACAAACAGCCCTTTATTTTCACAAGTTTTATAAAAAATTATTAAAATTGCATTGATATGGCCTATTATAAGCAAGGGTCCATCTGATACTGTTAATTCATTAACCTAATGGAAAACGACCGAAATGAAGGAAGAGCAAGCTTTTAACTGAATTTGAGTTAGAAATAAATTTGAAAATGCTTATACAATCTAAGGGAAGAAACTTTCAATTCATGCACATGTTTACAAAATTTTACTAAAATTGACAGATATAAATTACAACCCCATACTAATAGGAAAATTAATTGTATTTAACCTGATGACAGGGAGGTAACTCTTGCCAAACCATATTCTTCATCCATCTGTAAATTATCACTATCATCCCATGATGGGCGTCAATGCTTCAAAACCAACTTATATAAATCTAGAACATTGCTCAGTAATGCATTCAAAGGGTTAAACCCAGTCAGTGCTTACATCGTATATAACTGGCTCTGTCAATATCATTAGCACCGTACCAATATTGGTATTAATTTATATCTACCTGGGTTATAATTCAATATATGAATTTACTTATTAAACGTTACTTCATAACTAATTTATTGTTTAGTGTTTTATTGTGCACAATTAACATTTATTACTCAAGATGCACGAACTACCCACCCCCCACCCCCCAAAAAAAATAAATCTTTCTTTTACTCTCCTCTTTCTCCTCTGCAATGCATATGAGCCATGCTGGTCTAGGCACAAAGGAAGATAGAAACACAGATCCTAACTGTTATTTAATAATCTACATTTTCTGTTGTTAGCTGAGCCCTCCCTTATTCACCCAGGATGTTTTATTTTAAAACCACTGATTAAGAATGCTTCTTGCTCCTCTTACATCTGTCCAATCTTCATGAACAGCTTTGTGTTGCAGTGTTTATATACACATGTATAATGCGGGGACCCAGTTATCAATCTCTTAATTTGTATAATATGTTGTATTCACTCCAATGGCTAGTCAGATTTTTACTATTTTTTACAATAATTTTGACTAAACCATCACTGTTGATCAAGATGTCAATACTTCTGAGTGATAGTGTATATTTGAAACACTTAGGCCATCCTTAAACAATTGTTTGATTGCGGTAACGCGAACCAGAATTTTTAAGGTGGGTAGGTCAATTTAATTTAATTTTTTGGAGGGAGGGATGGGGTATTGGTGGGAACAAATGTAGACGACTCTCAGACGTGGACCAAATTACCTTAACACAAAATACAAGAGCAAATCACATCGGTTAGTGTATGGCAGTGGCAGCAGAGCATCGGATTACTAACACTGTTAAAAACTAAGCTTTATTTCTTGAAATTATAGGTTATAATTCTAGATGCGCGCCCTGCGTTTGGGGCGCATAGATTTCCGATGAGACGCATATTTTCATAACGTCTGCGTCTGGTGGACGCAATAGAATTTGGGAAAACAAATTGAAGTGATATCTTGTGACTGTCGCTAATTATCTAATATAAATAAAAATATAAATTACAGTTGCTACGTCCTTAAAAGACCTTAACGCGTACCATGTAAGATGGGCACCCAAACTTTCAAGCAAAAGGGTTAGGGTTATCATCGTTTCAGCGTTTAAGCTCTGTATGCAAATCCTCTATATAAGTAAACATGTTACCAACAGTCTTGTTTTTGCACTGTTGTCATAACAGGGGTAATTCCTGTACTTTAATATTATTATCTTAATGTATAGCTATATTGAAATAAAGAAGTTTTATTTTACAATCCTAGTATTACATTTTTAATTATCATGTTTTATACACGTTATTGAGTTCTTTTACTGATAAAATCAATTTTAAACTCATAGATTCTTATTATAAGCACTGCACCCGCACTGCAAAGTAATATTATACATGTAACTTCCCCTTTAACACAGGGAAACGTTGTATATTATATACACACACAGTTTTACATGTGAAGCAGTGTGCTCTGAAAATTGTTGTTAACCGTCGACGAACGGGTAAGTAGACTAGCTCAGAATATTCGGTGAATAGCAAAAATTTATAAATCAGTATAAGGGAAAGGACTCCAAATGCACCATGTTTACCAAACTTTTCTATCTCAATTTGTAAAACAATTTTGTAAGTTGAGGCCACTTTAAGTACATATCTTTATGAAACTTGTATACATTGTTTATACAATTTAAATGCTAAAGACTTGAATATGTCATTACCATGCCTATACATATGATTTTTTTCCCCTAAACAAAGCACATTTTATACAACATATATACGAGGGTTCCCGCAACATGCTGTAAATAAATGCATATTAATTAGAAGAAAAAATCAAAGAAATCTGTTTTGAAGGCCATGTCTTGTATCATCAATGGGAGCCACACTTGTTATTTGTTGTGACAGACTGAAATAAAGTGTATTTCTGTGTGCAAATTACGAAGATTTTTCTTCTTTAGGATAATTAAAGTAAATATGTAACAGACTAAACTTGTACAATAGTTTACATATTTAACACATATATGGAATATACATTGTGAAGCATCTAAAACGTCTGTCACTTAACACGATTTTTATAGTCAATTGAGAGAAATATGCAAACATTTATTTCACACGTTTTGAAATATTGACCATCAGCCATTTTTAGCAGGAGGCTGAGTGTTATATTAGCTGGAACTTGTTCATAAAAATGTAGGTTTATTGTTATATTAGCTGGAACTTGTTCATAAAAATGTAGATTTATTGTTATATTAGCTGGAACTTGTTCATAAAAAGGTAGGTTTATTGTTAATTCTCCAAGAATAATTGCTGTGTAATTCAGTTGAATATTTCCTAGTAGTTTATGGAAAGATATTTAAAGTGTTTACAGACGCACTGATACATGTACATACAACAGGACAAAATGCCAGTCTATAAGCTTCTTTCGACAGCAATATGCATGATGCTTGGCACAAACTTTGTAAGCACATTGGAGGCCAAAATTCACTCATCATTCGACTGGAACATATTGCAGATATGTGCAACAAGACATGTTACTGATTATTAATATTAAGTATTTCTACGCATTATAATAAACACAATGTCACAGCGAACAAGCACAGACTAGTACATTTCAAGGCACAAATAACTCAAAATTATTCCAAGGGAACTTGCCAATAGTATGCACAATTTGGCTCGGTACTGGCCTTCTTTAGACCAAGTTACTAATGGCACTACAATAAATAATTGACTTAAAGTACATTGACTGACCGAATTGACAACACGCAGTATGAAATGGATTTTGCGAAGACTGAACATAAAATTATATGCCCAGTTTTTTCAACATCCATCCAGTGGCTTCAGAGAAGTTGTTAAAAGCAAAATACAAATTGCTGATAACAAAAGACAGACAACAAACAACTGAAGACAGACGATGACTGACCAAAATAGTTCACACCAGAGCATTTCAAGCTCAAGTGAGCTAAAAATCTGTTCAGTGCATTCAAACTGTATTTGGACAGCATGGCACTGAGGCAGCGACTATTGTTGCTATCATTGTCATCTTACCTCGGCAAGAACTTGTGTTTGCAATCCTTGACTTGACAACTATCCCTTCCACTGTCACTTCCACCTAGGCAGGAGGGGGATCAGTACAGGTCCAGTGTCTGGCTCGAGTTCCATTCCCACTGCTTACAGAACTCGAGTCCCTGGCTGACCAATTTGTCCTCCGTACTTCAACTGTGTAAACACAACAGAAATATAAAAAGATCACGTGGATGGAATGCTTGTAACTATAACAAGAATTTATTCAAACTTTTATTGTGATTATGTGAGTACTCAACAGGCCACCTGTGGTCGAAAAGTGAGAAAAGTTCTATAAGACAAAGGACATACCGGGTACATATCTTTCAATTAAATAATTAATAAATAATTAGTGATTTACCACACTGCTGTAAAATCATGAACCATTGCTTAAAACAATGTTACACAACTCATCTGCAGAATCATTGTGAACATTTTAAAATCAGATGCAGTCAGTAATTATTCCATGATTATCCCAAGTTTCTATGGTGAGAGTATTAACATAATTATAGCCTACATGGATGTCATTGTATTGTCAGGTTGAAATAAATTCACATGATGATGGAAAATGCAGCCAAAACATAAGAGTTCTATAATACAAAACTACCTGTGCAGGTTGCTAGGCCTGTCTCACCATCTCATGGGCGTCACAAACGCTGCTGAGCAGTCGGTCTGTTACCGTGAGGATCGTATCCACAGCCTCTTTCATGGTCCCCCCAGCCTTGCAATGACACACTGGAAAATATGGGAAACATAGGCATGAAATACAAACCCTGGGTACATATTGACAGTGTTGTTTTTTTTTAACTTAATCTTTTTTAATATCAATTTCGTCAATTGTAACAAAGACTATTCTGTATTCCCTGTGCAGGGTTTAACATCAATGTGAAATTTTAGGGGTCGACAGGACTCAGGTAGATGATTTTCCTGTAAATAAAGGCGGGGTCCCAATTACCGTGTTTGCTTGTTTTTGCTGTTAATTTATTTTGTGACTTTGTGTAATTGAAACATACTTTAGAGTGTTTAAACATGGCATTTTACATTTTGGGGAAGCAAATGAAAGGCGAAAATATTTATTTGCAGGCCATTGAACCATTTGCAATATGAATAAATGCTAACTGAGTCAAAGTAGAACCATCATTAACAATAGGGCCGTGAGGGCCCTAGGACGCTCACCTGAGACCTTGCAACCCAATTAGAATTTGCATCTCCGAGGTGTGGCTTATTTTTATCCCAGGGTCATAATTTGAACAATCTTTACAAACCTCTGGGCGTTGCTGTTTCAGGTAAAGCTTTTTTAAGATATTCTGCGATTTGAGTCTAAATAAACCATGTGACCCCTTGGGGTGTGGCCAGATTTGACCCCAGGGGCATAATTTGAACAATCTTTGGAGAGGACACTATGCAATGTTACATACTACGTATAGGAAAGCTGTGGGCCTTGCCGTTTCAGAGGAGAGGATTTTTAAAGTCAGTTTGCTATTTAATTCCATATAAACCATGTGACCCCCTGGCCGTGACCAGTTTTGACCCCAAGGGCATAATTTGAAAAATATTTGTAGAGGACCACATATACATACCAAATATGAAGCCTCAAGGCCTTGCGGTTTCAGAGAAATAGAATTTTAAAGTCATTTTGCTATATAAGTTTATATAAACCATGTGACCACTGGGGTGTGGTCAGTTTTTACTCATGGGGCATAATATGAACAACTTTTGTAGAGGACCACTTTAGGATGCTACATACGAAATACGAACCTATGGGCCTTGCAGTTTCAGGCGAAGATTTTAAAAGATGTTTTGCCATATAAGTCTATATAAACCATGTGACCCCCCAGGGCATAGCCAGTTTTGACCCCAGGGGCACAATTTGAACAATCTTTGTAGAGGACCACTATCAAATGTTACATACCACATATGAAACCTCTGGGCCTTGTTGTTTCAGAGGAGAAGATTTTAAAGGTCATTTTGCTACTATATAAACCAAGTGACCCCCTGTTTGAACAAACCTTGTAAACAACCACTAAAGGATGTTACAAACCAAATATGAAACCTCTGGGCCTTACAGCTTCAGAGAGGAGAAGATTTGTAAAGTCATAATGCTATATATTCTATATAAACCATGTGACCCCCAGGAAATGGCCAGTTTTGACCCCAGGGCCATTATTTGAACAATCTTTGTAGAGGACCACTATAGGATGTTACATACCAAATATGAAACCTCTGGGACTTGAGGTTTCAGAGAAGATTTTTTAAGTTCACACTTTTTAATCTATTTTTAGCTCTGGTGACCTACATATGCAGCCGACTGTAATTATTTAACAACTTTGAAAGAGGGTCACCCAATGATCATTCCAGTGAAATTTGGTAAAAATCTGTTAAGTGGTTTAGAAGTAGATGTCATTTGAATGAAAAATTGACGGACACACGCACGGACGACGGACAGCGGGCAATCACAAAAGCTCACCATGAGCACTTTGTGCTCAGGTGAGCTAAAAATAGCACATTTAAATATAAAAGAATACATTATTAATGTTTATATTTATACCTAACTGGAACATTTCAGTAGTATATTTCTGTAAATTATTCACATCTACGCCCAAAAATCATTTCATCTCAATAGCCTTGTGTTCTTTAATCAATTTAGTACCCAATTTAGCTTACAATGAAACACACTACACTACATTTGCATTTGCGAGATAAATATAGAAGTATTCAGAATAAGCGACTATGTGCCTAGCAACGACAGGTGCGCGAGCATACGACTGGTTAATAGTCAACAAGAAACACATGATGTACAACTCTATACAGACATGACTAACTGGAGTTGTCTTTCTTGTAATGATCAGAGTACCGATACATTAGAAATATTGTGCGTCCGATGTGACGCAGAGTTTTTTAAAAGACGGGTCCTGACTGACAATATATGCATATTTGACGCAGACAATTGCGTCCCGTAAATCTCTGCCTGTGTAAAATAATACATGAGCAATACAAGACCGCATGTTTTAAATCTCACTTAAGTAAGATGCTGCACACTCACATCTGGTATATGGGGCTCTGATGGCCGCATGTGTGGGATCTTTATCGCCAACATGGCTGAACGATGGCTGCACTCTTTGCAAAAAACTGTGTCAACACCTTCTCATAGGACAGATTGAGATTTCTGTCTTGCTTCGAGGCCTGCAATACGAAGGAACATGATTTAGTTTCAACCTATGTACTTAAGCTCCATAACATTCAAATGGCTTACAGAGACACGTACAAGCCAATTAAAACCGTTAGTTGGTATCTGAATTTGACTTCTTTGAGGTCTGTCATACAAAGAAACATGTTTGTATTGAGACACTGTTCAGTATAGGAGATATTCAACCATAGTACCATTTTAGTACCATATGTCCAATGTGCAATCTTGTTTATATGTAATTTTACAAGCAATACCACAGTTTTTCTCCTGATATATTTTGTAAGAATTAGATGTTTTACTTAAGATTTAGAATGTGAACACTATTGGAGAGTTAAAATAATGACATCATCTGTCCACAACGCAATTACAGATGATATTAAGACATGCAAATGTCTGAGCTGAAATCTGGCATGTCAGTCTTGTCTGTGAGAAGGTCAACACTCTCTTTGCCTGAATGACACCAGTGAGCACCAGTCATAATCACTATCAATTTAAAGTCATGTTTGCATGTCCTTATGATTTATGATGAAAGTTATCATTCATACATGCGTGGACAAAAGGTGTCAGAGAGTGTCAACTTTTGATCATAATTCAAACCACAAGGAGAGTCAACACGAGACCGCAAATCCAGTAATCACCATGCCTGGCTGACACTGACTGACCAAGGTCAGTTCTGCACATACTCCAATATATACACCGACCTCATATTGGCAAGTGCTATTTTCCTGTAGCATCGTTCCGACATGAATTCATGTCGGAAACTTTACAAGCTGCAATTTCATATTTTACCACTCATTATTTATTTAACAATGATTCAATATTAATTTACCAATTGCATGCCAAAAAGTCAACATAAAACTTATTTTAACACTTAATCCTTATCCTTAAAAAAATGCACTGTTCAAATTCTATGTTAAGTCCTCGATATTGCACTGAGTAATGTGAAACTTGAACACTGCTTTTGCATTGGTTAGTAAAAATACAGATCACATATGGCAAACTCCTACAAATATAATTATTTTTAGCACAAAAAAAACATAGCTCAGAATCTACCAATAACGCTTAAACTTTGTACTAAGATGTGGTATACATGTAACAGTGCAGCTATACACGCGTCATTTCCGCGAGTTTTTCGTGATTTCGCCTGCATTTTTCTAGCCCAGCAGGATTTTATAATGGAGAAATGAAACTAATATAATTCACAACACATATACTAAATCGAAATGCGAAACGCCTATCCGAATTTTACTGTTCACATGTCATAAACACAAATTTTATTTACAGTTAAAATACACGTGTACATGAAAAGCTTTTGTTCGGCTAGAAAAGTGCGCGAAAACTATACTGACATGTACAACATCCCGTCATCCGCATGGAAAGCGTGGGTGTATAGATGGCCATATAAAAACGTAGCGCAGAGAACTGTGAGGTCTTTACTTTTTAATCAGGGCTTCCATTAAGGGAAGTTTGGGAGTACTTTACTCCCAGTTTTTGTCACAGGACTTCCAAAATTTCAGCCAAGGATGTTCCATCATGTAAGGATGAACAAGTTAGAAGAAAAATTAAGTAATTTATCTAAATGTTAACCTCTTTCACTAAATAAATTGGCATATAAACACTTGATGAAAAGAAAACACCTTGAATTTTATACATTACTACTTAATTTCATTTCTGTAATACTCAGGACTCATGTAGCGCAATACTATCAAAACTTTCAAATATTATGAGCAAAACTTTCAAAATCAGAGGCCAGGAAGTTCAAACTTCCAGTTTTCAAAAGTTAATGAACGCCCTGTTTAATAAGTTTTGTAGCGCATACCAACCTAATTTTTGTATCTCCATCGATGTGCAGTCATAAGTCCAGATAAGATGCGTATCTGCATAAAATACATATGAAAAGTGTGAAACTGATTTGCTATAGGAAATTAGCATAAACTGTTTAGACATAGTGTTGATTCTGCCCATACAAAAAATAGCTCAGAATCCACCATTACGAATAATTATTAGAACTTTTCTGCACATGGATCCACATAATCCATTACTGGCTCATTGCTGCACTAAATATTTCAAGGCATTTTCACTGTCCAAATGATTGCTTCTGTAGTAGGGTGATGTATAAGGCACACTTATACTGCCTTGCTATATGAGCTAGCTTTTATAGCTAGAAGTCCCAGGTTCAATTCCCATTTTGGCTTGGGATTTTTTCAGGTAGGTTACATTGGCGCCCAAAGTAAATAAACCCACTGTGGTCAGTACGACTTCCCACAGATATCAAGGCAGAAAGAAATTCATGGAAAAATTTCATACATGGAGGGAGAGTATGTAGTAGGGTGAAGTATAAGGGACACTTATACTGCCTTGCTATATGAGCTAGCTTTTATAGCGACACAGTAGAGTGTTTGCCTAGGAACCGGGAGGTCCCGGGTTTGATTCCCATTGTGGCTTGGGATTTTTAAAACTGGGTTATATTTCTAACGTATATTCGTTATGAAAAGTAAATAAACATTGTCATACTATGATTCATAGGCACCTGTAACCTCGTATTGTTCATTGTAATCATTGTACAGCAGTGTTTACGAAAACATTTTGGACTACGCTGGACAATTTGTCTGACGTATTTCTATGCTACGCAGGACATTTTTCAGCCACGCAGGACATTTATTAAAATACAAGAATATTGCAAAAATAATAACAAAAACCTTCCTTTTCAAACCTATTTAACATATAACGCCTGGTCAATGCACATAATCACAAACCAACATACTTTAAACCTAACATTGTACCGTAGCCTGTACTAATTACAGGAGTGTTTGTACCTGTGAAATAGACAGTAATCACTGTATTGAAAAAACAAAAACAATAGAAAAATTATCTAAATAATGATTCAATTTTGAGCATTTAATGTAAAAAAGTTTTCAGAAAAAATGTCTTTGTCATAGTAAGTTTTAGACCAGGAAGAGTATTCTACACACATTCTTGAGATTTTTTTAGATTGCAAATAAAAAGCAAAATTGTCTGAATATCGATAAACAAATTTTTTATGCAGTCTGACTCATGTCATAATTGCCATTTAAACTTTTGAAACCTGAAATACTTAATAGTGGCACGTAACCTTCCATGTCAAATGTTGTTTTCACTAAAGTATTTTCCAATAAAATATTTGTCATTAGAACCATTATAAAACATAACAGATACAAATATTCAGTTCAATTTTCATACCAAATTCATCGATTCTTACCTGGTTTAGAATAATACGCGACATTTTCTGACTAGAACGCTGCCATTCTGACAGGGGGACAAATTGTTATGTATAAGATTTAAGTGTAATATGAAATCCGCCATTTTCATTTAAATTACATCATTAATGAGAATTTTATTCCATTTAATATTTAAGAGAATATTGACTTATTCTAATTTTCGTTTATTTCGTTTTATGTGAGGCTACTCCCTCAAATAAGTCGAATCGGTCACAGAATCAAACGGGCTTTACGATTTTCAGTCTGTCTTATGACGTCAATTTCCGTATCAATTGTACAATGAAGCATAGCGGAATATACCGACTAGTTACGATTACATGACAAACAGTACGGTGCGAGATTAGACTCGTCGATCGCCGCTCATGCGCATAAGACATTTAAGATTAAAATTGAAGTGTCATAAAATTCCTGATTATCAGAAAACACGAGAAAATAAAATAAAAAAAGGATTATTAAATGTTTGGAATTTATTCTGGAAGGCTTCAAATTACGCCGGACAAATTGAAAATGTACCGGCAATGTCCGACGTATTCGTAAACACTGGTACAGTTCACCATTCATTTGTTTAGAATTTTCATAATTGATGTAACACAGTCCGTACACTTTAACAGTATCACTGAAAAGCTAGCTCAACAGCAACGCTGTTGGAAGTGACCATATTCACTACACTCCTCCCCTCTTTATCTTTTGAGAACCCAGAGCCCTTGTAGAAATTTCCAGCTCCCTGAGCTTCGTGAGACCTTGTCACTTCTCCAGCTCCCTTGAGCTCAACCCCCTACATGCTCTGTTCCCTTAAGACAAATTGGGAGCCTGACCAAATTTACTTCTGACACCATTGATGTAACTAATGGTCACCCATCCAGGCAGTAACCATATCTGATGTTGCTTAACATAACGCAGTCAGTACACGTCAACCGCATCACTGAAAAGCTAGCTCAACAAAACGCTGTTGGAAGTTTTCATATTCACTACATAATGTATACTGTGTTCCGATGGAGTCGCGGTACTAACAATTTTTTTGAATAACCAAATGGAAACATAACACTTACAAATTTTAATAAACAATTATTAGGTGTCAAAATGCCTTAAACACACAAGGCAATCAACAAAAAAACAATTATTTTATTTGGAATACCTGCAAAACACCAAACCACACAACACGGTCTATAGGTTAAATTTGACAACTTGGATGAGTCGCGGTAATCGGTAACAAGGGAAGCAATCCTTGCCAATTTTGAAAACTAAATAGTGCACAGCATAACCTTATTTATCGGAAAGGAAATAACTTATGTACAAAACCCACTGGGAAATACTCCTACTAATTTGGCAAAGACGACAGAGTAAAAACAATGTCTTATTAAATTCTGCAATTAAATCGGATGAGACTCATAGAAGAAATGCATTATACAAGCGTGTTTAAACAAAAAAGAATGTACTTTGCAAATATTCTATGCATTTTCAGATAGTTTTCATAATAAGAAGCCGAAAATAGAAAAAGAGGTGGGTTTTGTTTACAATCTGTCCACTAGATGACTTTTATTATTTACCGCGACACCGTCCGTACCGCGCCTCTATCCGAATAGATATAGCAGCAAAATCTAGAATTTTCATAATGTAGCAGCCAAGTCATTCTTAATTTTATGTGTAAATAAATTATTTATTGTATAAACACATTGAAACAATCAATATTTACCATTGTCACGTGATTTAAAGTGTAATATTCGTCTACAAATTTACCTTATAAAAATGTGTTTCCATATCCCGCCATTTTTGGAAAGACCGGAAGTGGAACTTATAGGTTACACATCAGTAAATCCCTAAAGGGTTCCTAAGTCAAATAGCAAAATCCACTTGGTTTCCAAATCTTCTTAGACCTAATATGTTTAATCTACAGCAACCCTTTACATTTTCGGACAAGACAGTTTAATTAAGTTCGCTTTGTTTGTTTAAAACATTATGTCAAAATTCAAGTAATTTACCAACTTCCACTTACTTGAACTTTTCTTTCTTACCCTAAAATATTGGAATTTCAATTGATACATAACTACATATACCTAGTCATCTACATATGTTTATTCATTACACTGTTTGTGATTTCGGTTGTTTCGTTGTGTTTACTTTGTTACTAATTGCTGATGGGCCGAGTAATTTAATAAAATGCTGAAAAACATATAAAAATGGTCTCTTGCCTTTGTATTAGATTTTGCAAGTCAATGAAGTTCTTACTATGCATTATTAATATGTACTTCAACCTACCATTTTTATGACCTTAACGTAATCATCAATTAGGCCATTCTGTTTTATTACTTTGTTAAGCGTTCGCGTGCGCGTAGGTTTTGAGCTCCGTCAGACCAACAAAAAAAAAATTTGATAAGAGTTAAAAGCGCTAAAGAACGAGCGTCTAGTCACTCTGATCATTGATATTTCCTTCAGGTACCACTACGATTGTGCTTTTTTTTTTGCTTTTACGGATATTTTAGATGCCATTTTAATAGACAAAAGATAGTGCCAATAGTATTGGTGTTGTTTAATCATTTGTATATAAGAGTTGCCGCCCTTTGTTCCAACATTGCCATGGTACATATTTTACCAAGTTCGTCGAAGCTTTCCTTCCTTTCTGGTGTGGTAGCAGTGGCATTACCGAATCAACTACGCATATTCAAGACTTGAAAATCAGTATATAGGGCAATAATAACAGACATGTTCAAAAAGGAACTGTTCTCAGCCTAAAAACGACGAGACGGTTCTTGTCAAGTAGCTGTTTAATCCATGCATCTTTCTTTGACACATAAACCACACGGTCAATCAGTATCTCGATGGCTACTCACCGAGACCCTAAGCAGTGGCGTATCAATGAGAATGAAAGTACTGTATGACATCGTTTGAGTCATGGCTTCAAAACCTACAAAAAGGCTACAGAAAATTCTCCTTGGACACAACTTTTCTTAGTCAATGGGTTAGATGGACAATACGGTTAGCACAAATCCTCTACATGGGTTCACCGACAATGGAGATGACGTTCCACAAACTAGTCACCACACGGCTGCACAGAAAGTCACTCACCTTGAGTTAATGATATCAAGAAAGTAGATAGTGAACAATTCAACAGGATTGAATGACATCTGGCAAGCAATTCTTTCTTCCTTACTGATGGTTTATTTGAATGCGACATACAACACTAGCAAAAACAAAGAAAGCGAAACTCCAGTTGCGACAGCAGGAGAGAACTCTCATTAGCAGCCCGAGGTGCCACCAGGCACACACATACATATAATGTGAAAAAGTAACAACAAACGAGGATTCAGTCGAAATTGAATGGGGTCATCTTTGAAAAAATGCTTGTGTGAATTTATAAACTTTGAGCATGTTATTATGCTAAATTTCTGTAAATTCAACTGTTGAAAACTCTTGTGTTATATTTCAATATTCCATTAATTGATAGTCTTTAAATAAATCAGTAGTTTTAAATATGTTTCATATGTTGTTTCTGTTATTAAAGCATCAAAACTATTCCTCCATGGCTTTTGCTCCACCTCTCGCGTGAAAATGCATAAAGGTCTCTTTGATTTACCGCAAACCAATGTTATTGCTAATGCAGTAATGAATACATTTCGAAAACAATAACTTTATGTCATTAATAAAATTATTGTTGAAAATATTAGGTATTTGCAAAATAATTAATGATGTGGTTGAACTTCCATCATGGCACGTTTTATAAAAGTCCTTACGTTTCGATGTGCGCAATGACTACTTCTCTTTACCTACATTGTTGAAAACAATAATCGTTTCCAAATTACAATACATTTACTGACTGTTTAAAGGGGTCTTATATCTTAAAATTGTATATAACCGACCCATCTGCTTTTTTTCTTCCTTACTACTTGTATTAAGCGCCACTTCGGAACCATATTTTGTGAGTTGTTGTCGGTAAATTATAATTTTGTTGAATTTTATAATGTGTTTGATGTAAACACGTGCATGTTCATACTGTAGATGTATATTAAATGCCAAGGGTTGTAAACCACTACTTGTAGATCGATGCTATTTATGGAAAAAATAGATCGTTTTATGTTATATTTTAACTGCAGTGAAAATATAAAATCTTATATTTTCACTGCTCAAACAGTGAAAATATACAATTTTATTTCACCAATAAAATTCGATATTTCGCTGAAAAGCATATACTAACATTAAAGGTCTGGCTCCTCATTCCATACACAGAGGATGAAGTCGAACATCAAAGCTATGTACTTAACCGCATTCAACCTCCGCGCAGATAACTTAATTAAGGGGTCGCATACAGTTTAAATTTATTTACTGGTTCTAATATAAAATTTTAATACCACTGTATATTAAACATGCTTGCAAAACATTCTGCAAAACATAACATATGGGTCTTATGTGCCAATTTAGATAAATTATTAAGACGAATCGATAAGTTTCATCTGACGTTATGTTATTAAATTTTATTTAAATATAAGCGCACAGAGCACTAACAGTTTTAATCAGGGACATATTTTATAGGTCCATGTTTCAATAAATGAATGTTATAAAAGTCATTGATTTTATTAAAAACTGTAGACAGATGTTAGTTTACATAAAGTCTAAAAAATAGTTTTCGAAACTGCTGTTTGGTTTAAATTTCTGTTGCTATAAACGTTTTAAAACTGGGTAATGCCCTGTGTTACGTAGAAACGAACAACTTGAGTCCATTCAGCGCTTTGATTTTTTCACAACGACTTTTACCTTAATGACTAATGGAATTGGACCGTCTTGACCCTAGAATTAGGGACGATACGGACCATGGACTATACGGACCAGACTGTACGGCCCAGATTTGCGGACCATACGGCCCAGATATGCGGACCATACGGACCATGTCTGAAATAATATTCATTTCGTGTTCCTTCAATATTGTATTAATAAATTTAATAAAATATTAAAGTTTCTGTAATTACACGGCATACATTTACGTTATTGCGTCGTTTAATGACAACATACTTGTTTAAATTTGAACATTTGCCGACCATACGGACCATGTCTTAATCAATAAGTATTTCATGTTCATTCCAGAGTGTAATTTGAGGCACATATATATAAAACACGTCTAAACAAATACATATCTATGTACAACAAATATCAATAGAAAAAAATACAAGCAAACAACCAAACAGACATATACACAATGTACCTTTACACTCAACCGTTCACACAGGTCCATACAATCTACAACACTCATTCAGCAACTCACTCGTACATATTTCTCTCTTCCCGTAGCGGTCCCAAGCCGCCCACAAACGCCCTTGGACGGCACGGGTTTGTTTGCTCTGGTGGCGCTTTAACTTCTTCTCTTTGATGAGCTGACATTGCATCTGCACCTCGTTCGCTTCTTCGTACAGCAGGGTGATAAGTAGGTAGAAGGACAGATTCCCCTTTTACGCCCTGCGGTTAAGGCGGTTATGCCATCCCTCAACGTCGTTGTTAGTTCGCACTGATCGCCCGTATACCGACCAGTTTTCGACTGTCCATATGCTGTTGCTCATCCAAGTTTGATCAACATAAGCGAAGAAGGGGGCTAATTGGTCGCTTTGACCTTTTTCCCTGATATTTGCAAACGCGGGACGGATGTCGGCTGGTGGCAGAAGAGGGAGCGCGAAGGTCTTCCGCAGCATCTTGTATACTCTATCCCTACTCTCGTAGGCTGTCCTGAGACCAAGTTCTTGGCACTTTCGCCACAATGTGTTGTTGTTGTAGCAATGGCGGATATTTTGATCGGGGAAAAGTTGAAAAATAAGAACTCAACGTAACAACTGGCACGTGGGTAATGCAGGTCATTAATGACAGTTTCTTACAAAGTTGTAGATGTAAATGAATGAAACGCATTGTGTTTGAACAATGTTATTTTTGTGTTAATGTCTAAAATCCGAAATAATTGTGTGCATGCGACTGGTCATTTCTCATCTAATGGCACATGTGCTTTGTGATAAATATGTAGCCCAACTTGTGCGGCTATAGTTAATCTGTCACATTTCGCAGCCTTTTGAGTTGATAATCAATACATTTGAAAGAGCTGGTCAAACAGTGAGATAACTTTCACTGGGCCCGTCGATGCCAGTCAGACCAGACCACTTTTTGGCCGATTTTGGCCCATTTATTAGGGATTAGGTATTGGACCAGATCACTTTTTTGTCCCATTTATTAGGGGTTTAGGTATTGGACCAGATCACTTTTTAGCCCATTTATTGGGGTTTAGTAATTGGACCAGATCACTTTAAACTCCTTAAAGTTTTTATCCAATTTTATTCCTTAATTGCATGTCATAAACATCAATACACAGGGTTGTTTTTACAACCTGACACTAAAACAGCCCTGACTACAGTCTAAAGACTAGCCGTATAGTCATGGTAACAGTTCAAAACCAAAATCCTTAATTGATTGATGCACCATTTGGGCAATAACATTATAATAAAAGAGATTGTAATATTGTTCATGTAAATTAAGTAAGCTCACAGTGGTATAGTGGCATGAGGCGCCTTGTGAAATAATGAAGTTGCAATGAGATTCTCATTGTCGAGCGGACAAGGGTTGTAAAGAAACTATTAATTGGCATGGATTGACCCCAATCAAAAACAATATGTGTATGAATAAAGTGCAAAAATTTCACATTATAATATTAAATGTAATTGTTGTTGTGACTGGATCAAACTGAATTTAAATAGTTTAATTTTCATTGTACATCTGTAAGTGTATATAAGAAATACAAAAATGACTTCAGCACTGTTACTTCAGAATTAAATCAGCCAAAAACATTAAAGTTTTCAAAGTGTTACTCAACCAGTGATGAAAAAATGGTCAGCCAACACAAACCTTTTGCATGCGAATATCTTGAACATTCGTGAAATGTTTTGGCCGCTATGTTAAAACTAAAATGTATAACGATGATGATGACGAACACAATACCTGCCAAAAGCAGGACAGTTAAATATAAAATAAGCCTAATGGCAATAAAGTTAAAAATAGTCTATATATTATATTTTGAAAAGCGCTCCTAGTGGCATTCTAGGATAAAATTGTTCCAGGGGACCCGGACCCCCCCCCCCCCCCAGATTTGTTTCACATACGCTTTGGCCAGATCACTTTTAAATTGCCAGCAACGGGTCTGCATTTTTATTTGTTTATAGGCACAATTTGCCTGATGGGCTGTACTGCGGGAAGACCATCCATGTCTGTGGTGGGAAGTTGTCCTTATTTTATAATTGTTCCAACAGGATTTTGGTCGCAACTTTCACCACCCAAAATTAAATAGTTAATGTGAACATGTTGCAATAAAATTTACATTCAAGTGTGTCGATGCTCCAACATGGCCCTAGGTATGTACAAAATGAATATCATAGTAAACCTGGGAGGAAACGTGCACCTGGTGCGGGGCTCGAACCCACGATGGCACTCTACCATCTGAACTAACCGGGCGGCTGGTTCTTACCCACGCACACTACTATCCTCCACTCATTAACCTTTTAGGCCAACCCCAGGCACTCCTGCCTTGTACTCCTGACACCATTGCAGTAAACCTGGGAGGAAAAATGCGGGGCTCAAACCCACGACCACCGGAACACTAGCAGGACACTACAAACCCACGAACACTACAATACGTTTAATAAATAAATTCTCACTTTCAGAGGAACATGGAACAGGAAGTAGAGAATTGACAGGGACCCCCTTACCACACGGACTGAATACATCAGGAATGTAAGGACAGCATGATGGCGGAATGGACTCAACCTGTCACTCCACATGGCTGATATGTCGCTGGTAAAATGTCCTAATGGAATTCACAAAGAACTTCGGTTATTTTGAAAATGATCATAAGATGACTAACTCTTGTGGTTTTGCAATAACTGTCAGAGGGCCACATTTTAGCCCAAAAGAGCAATTTGGGTTTTATTTTAAATCATGACCCATACACAAACATGTCAATATCGCAACAACTGACATCAGGTTCAGTGTTTGTTTAATCACCTAAACTACGATTGTTGCCTTCCAACCATACTGTAGTCAGCACGTTAAGACTGTGTAACATAGACAACTTTTAATCTTTTTCATCGTTACAAATTTGGTTGTTTTAAAATAGTCGATAAGTAGCTTTAATTTCTTTGCATTTTAAAATTTTGATGTCATCGGGTGCATTGCGTGTTTCTGGATTACGTCATCATATAAATATTTTAACTATCTCAGTGACAAAGCGTAAAGTCATCTCGGATATATCGTGCCGTTTTGATTAATATTTTACAGCATTTCCAATTTAAATACTGGTTTTAACAACCACGTTCATTAAGTTAAATTATTTTTTTGAATACAGTTTGGTAGGAAGATGTAGAGTAGTTTATTAAGTTTTATTCAGTTTAAAATAAAACATATACAACAAAGCTATGTTATCTGGCTTTTTACACCCAACTATACGGCTTCTTCCTGAAATTGCATGACGATTATCTGAAAATTGAACTATTTAATGCTATGTCTTTAAAGTTTTTATAAAAAGACGAGATGTAGTTTATACTTGTTTTTTGTTTCATTTCATTGTGTCTCAGAAAGTTGCAATTCTGCTACTCGGGTTTGCATCTAGCCATTGAGTAATTAAATGGTTATTAAATTGAATAGCATTTTCTTTTATTGCTGTTTTATTTGATTTGCGATGCTATGATTTACACTTACATGTTTTGTAAATAATTCAGGGCCAAGTGTGAGGTTCGGGCGCCCGTAAACCGGTTTAAACCCCCAATGTGTTTTTGCATTTACCGTTCCAAGGCGGTGACCCCGGTGTTATTCATTTGTGATTTTTGTGGTATTTTTGTCTGTTTTGTTTCCATGTAGTCAATTGTGTACATGTTTTAAGTGAATAATTCTGGGCTCAGTGTGAGGTTTGGCACCCATGGAACCGGTTTAAACTCCCAATGCTTTGCATTGACCATTCCAAGGCAGTGACTCCAGTTATATTCATGTGTCACAGTGTGTTTTGTGTTTGTTATGTGATTTTGTGATGTGCTGTGTTTTTTTTTTGGCAATTGGTCTCTTGCAATAAATAATAAAGGACCTCGGGCTGCTAAGAGTTTTCTCCTGCTGTCGCAAATTGAGCCTTGCTTTATTTATATTTAGGTAGAAGCTATAATGTTCAGACTATAAAAATATAAATTGATGTAAATTACAGTACAGAGTCATTGAGAAAACCCAGGAGACCAGGAATGGGAACTACACAGTCACGGTATCACAGAACATGACCAGGCTTGAAGAGAAGCAGCCTTCCTGCTAGCAGTTAACATCGACCTGCAACTGTATTGCATTAATACCCAAGGCATGGCATCGTAAGTAAGAAAACTAATAGTCTAATAAATGAGACGTTTATCACAAATTCAATGCTACTTTTTTAGATTGGGCTAAATTTGCTATAATGTCTCATTGCCAAAAGGCACTTTAAGTCAAGAAAAAATTACAGTTTAAAATTTCATAAATTTCCAGGACAGCAGGATGTGTTTCAAAAATGAAATAGTGTGTAGGTTTAAATCGGTGTTGCATCCGAAATGGAAGCGTTATTGTACAAATATTTATGAAACATTATTGAGGAATAAATTCTCTTTGCAGGTATGTAACATTTATTAAGAAATATTTATGCCATTTCAGCGCATCAAAGTAGCGACCAAAATCCTGTTGCTACTCTATACACAAATAGGGCCAACTGTCCACCACTACTCTATACACAAATAGGGCCAACTGTCCACCACTACTCTATACACAAATAGGGCCAACTGTCCACCACTACTCTATACACAAATAGGGCCAACTGTCAACCACTACTCTATACACAAATAGGGCCAACTGTCCACCACTACTCTATACACAAATAGGGCCAACTGTCCACCACTACTCTATACACAAATAGGGCCAACTGTCCACCACTACTCTATACACAAATAGGGCCAACTGTCCACCACTACTCTATACACAAATAGGGCCAACTGTCCACCACTACTCTATACACAAATAGGGCCAACTTTCCACCACAGTTATGGTGCTTTGACGGTTGGGCCACGCCAATATTGCCCATATAAAAAGTAGCTGAATATTGGCACACTCGTTGTGCTAGAAAACTAAGTGATCAACGAATACAAACACTGTTTAAATGAATGTTATATTGAATATTACCAGTATAAGTATATTCCTCACATAAATGCTTGAAGAGAAATGAAATTGATCAGCAATAGTTTCTGTTTGTTGGTCCAACACAGGAGCCTTTGGTAACTCATTCCTAGGAATTGTCTCTGAAGTGAAAGCATCTGCACAAAGTATATTCGGGATGTGTTGTTAAACATTTTAAAACATCAAACACCTACTCCATTATTACCAAACCAATAATTATATGTAAATGTTCTTCTACAATGCCACCATGTTGTTTTTTTAGAAGTGGTCGTCACTTGGTAAAAAACACTCCAACACCCATACAACAACAACAACAATGCCAGTGTACTTCAGTGTTGTTTTTACAATGCCAACATGTAATTTCTGTTTCAGATGCCAGCCCACAGGAGTAGCCCCAGAAAGTGTGTGGTGCCGAGAGCATACAGGTGGTGTACTGTAGCCCAGGGGTCCTACTGGGTGTGTGGGGAGTGAGGGCTGTCGGTTGTGAAGATGAGGCTGCACCTCCTCTCGAGCCCACACCCAGACCTCAAGTGCTTAGAATGATTTATCGTTGCACTTCAAAAATGGATGTAATTGTTTTCCACTTAAAATACAGTTATTGTCTCATAAATATGTGAAACACATGCACAGACAAAATCTTGTAGACTTATAGAGGGAATAATTCAAGCAATAAATTATCGTAATAGAGTTCACGAGTGTCGGGTAATTTGTCCAAGCTATAGGTACTGGTGTCTTAACAGGGTTATTGAGCAATACTAGACCAAATTGTTAACAGAAAAACAATTAAAAATTTTCATATGACTACAACAAAACTGATTATAATGATTATGATAAAAATGTTGATTATTATATGCAAATTATGAAATGATTTGATTGCTTCTAGTAGTAATGTCCCAAAATCTGTACCGTTATTGCTGTTGCCCAACGCGGATGATGAGGATGATGATGATGATTAGCTGTGATATAAAAATCCCGCCAAACTGAAATGAACTATGCTAATATAATGTTGTTAAATGTTGTTACTATAATGTTGTTAAATTATTTGTTGTATTTATATACAATACCTTTTGTAATGTTTATTTGCTTAATTCAGTCAATAATTAGTATATTTTAGATTATCATTATGCATTCATTTATATGTATATATATATGTATTGAAATGTTTCCTGCATACTCATGGACTGTATGTATATTGCATATTGAAATGACCATATTATATAATATTAAACATTATGAACTTCATGTACAGGGTTGTAGTTAAACTGTTCTTTCTAAATGTGTACTTATAACCTTCAACGTCAATGTCAATATAAATGTGCCAAAAATAATGCAGCATCAGCCATTCTATGTCGATATTCTTTGGATATTCAAAGTTTACAGTTATGATGTCTGGCCATTATGTCAATGGGATGGCGCTCCGTTTGAACGATGTGTTAATCATATTTCAGACATCTTGCAGGTTGTTTTTCTCTCGTTCTGCAAACAATTATCATAATACAGTGTTGCCACATATTACGCAAGTCAATATAACAATTATCATAATACAGTGTTGCCACATATTACGCAAGTCAATATAACAATTATCATAATACAGTGTTGCCACATATTACGCAAGTCAATATAACAATTATCATAATACAGTGTTGCCACATATTACGCAAGTCAATATAACAATTATCATAATACAGTGTTGCCACATATTACGCAAGTCAATATAACAATTATCATAATACAGTGTTGCCACATATTACGCAAGTCAGTATAACAATTATCATAATACAGTGTTGCCACATATTATGCAAGTCAATATAACAATTATCATAATACAGTGTTGCCACATATTACGCAAGTCAGTATAACAATTATCATAATACAGTGTTGCCACATATTACGCAAGTCAATATAACAATTATCATAATACAGTGTTGCCACATATTACGCAAGTCAATATAACAATTATCATAATACAGTGTTGCCACATATTACGCAAGTCAATATAACAATTATCATAATACAGTGTTGCCACATATTACGCAAGTCAATATAACAATTATCATAATACAGTGTTGCCACATATTACGCAAGTCAATATAACATTTATACAAATGTCCAAATCGTGTATATATTGTTTATGTATCCATGTTATTAATTATATCTTCATGTCAAATAAGCATTGATTATACCACAAACAAACGAAATGCTTACCATAATTCCATGTATTGGTATTATAGGAATCGTACCGCTTTAAATTCGAATGAACAGTTTTTAGTATACCAAATGCAAAACGTTCCAGTAAGCGATCAGCATCTTCCGTGATCTTATTTTTCTGGGTTTGGCTGAAGAAAACGTTTGGGAGAACTGGCAACTCCTCAATATGGCCGACTATTAAGACTCCTGCGTTACTGATTTCTGCTTCTTTTAAAATCTCAACAACTGATCCTTGCAGTGAACTATCAATTACGATCAATGCAATTTCGTTGGTCTGTTTTATTGTTCCTTCTATATTGTACGCTGACGTGTCCTGTGTTTTCTCTTTTGAAGCATCGTCAAAGTAGTATCGAAACTGCATCGTTGTATAAACCTTGACGAAATTCCCGTAAACGACACCGTGTAAGTCGGCATCTAGCAACGGGGATGCATTTGGAAAATCCTGGTCGCAAATTGTGAGAATTCCTTTAATCGTCTCACAACTGTATTAAGGATTTGAAAATTCTCTAATCCAAATTCCACTGGGATAAATAACGATTCAATTGTTGTCTCCCGTACGTCTGCAAATATACAAATTCATAACGTAGACGACATAACATACACGATCGAGGGCATTTTAGCTCAAAATTTATTAATTTCGAGTTATTTCAAGTATAATGGTCGTATTAATATAATGTAATTTGGGTTCACAGACAACAATTTGAACTTTGATTTTGAAACATTCACACTTACAAACGTCGTAAAGAACTGTTTACAACAAACAAATAAAATAAGCGTTTTTCTACTGCTGACCCAGCTGGGTTTTATATCGTTTGGATTCCTCCATGTTAAATTCGCAACCAATGGCTAGTCATATTAATTATTCGCCGTATCAATACATATACTTGTTTGTCGTTTTGATTAGCAGTCTAAACAGCCTACTTAATTTCTTCATATAAGTATCAAAACTTTAAACCGCTTTATATCAACGTATATACAACACTATAGAGAATCATATTTCTTAAATGAGTCAAAATAACATTTATTAGACTCGATACATACCAGTAATCTGGCCCACATCTGTTGTTTTCTGTGTAATCCTATCTGATTTACTGCAAATGGAAGCATACATGTTTCATAATATTATATACATGTAGATCACCACATGTTTTGCGAGTGATTTAACGCAGACTATATTATTGTATGCGGTTGTATTTTCAGCACAATATATTTTTACAGTGACATGGTTTATACTTGAAGTTATAAAGTTCATTTAAACACTGTCGAGCAGTAATATTTTATAGTAATCGTCCTTAGAATAAATACGATTGTAGAAAATGTCTAAAGCGTACCGCCCATGTTGTTCCTGCAAAAGATAAATATATGTTTGAAAATGTAATACTAGTATTAAACACTCATAGGCACTTCTAACTATACCTTTGCTTATCATATATAATTTTTATATTTTAAGCCCGAGTGTCTCCAAACTTTTGAAAAAAAAACACATACTAATATATAAGACTTCGATTTATTTAATTTCCTTTATCTAAAAGTTTGTTTTCATACAAAACTTCACAAAAATAAAAAATAATATCAAAACAAACATTCGCAAACATGCGAAAACGAAATAAAGCCAAGTTCACTGTTAGAAATTAAGAGCACATATTTTCTTTTATTGTTCTTTTATTTTTATTTAAAGGTGGTTACAAATGTGTATTTAATTAATTTTAATGTAAACAAAGAGAAAATGTATCTTATAATAATTACTCAATACCAAAGTACGTGAAATACGGCCTCTTGCATACCAATGACAAGCACGTGTCCTCTATACTGTAAAGTAGCCATTTCCAGCGTGTGCCACTAACATTCTAAACTCCTTCCTAATTATTGTTAACGGATAAATTTACTTTAATCAAATATCATAAACAGATTAGAAGTTTGCCACATGCTTATATGTGTAAAATAGGTTAAACGTTAATCACGTGATATCCAAGTACATGGACTAGATAAAATTGCAGATTCATTAGCATATGATTGACATTTTTGAAACATCTATCCTTCATTGTGGGATGGTGTTCTGCATGAAATAATTTATGTTTTTTTTTTTTTTTTTTTTTTTGGGGGGGGGATGGGTGGAATTTTGTTGTTAAACACTTTGAGTATAATCTGCATTGAATTTTTACATTCAACACAATTTTCTCGTGCAATTATTAGTTTTGACTCCCACGAGCAAGAGGAAATATAAATGATCACTGAACCGTTCTACATTTAGCAAACCTGTATTGGAAATTGTGCATAATGGGGTTGTTCGAAATTTGAAACTGATGCAATTTGTCATTTTTGAGAAAACCGCAATCAAAAAAGGTCTAGTTGGAAGTGCCGATGTGTGTATGTTCAAAAAAATATTGTCATAAACCAACACTTACAATGTAAGTGTATGTAAAGGAAATATGTTTATAACAAGAGCTATTTTATATCTTTAAAATAATTTTTTTCTTTGAATTATTACAGTAGTTGAACAATTTATATATCAAACAGTTTGAAGACGATGCTGGTTGAAAGGGATTGTCAACCAGATGACTTTTTATGCACAGTTCAGATGCTCAACGTATGTCAGCATAAAAGTTAATAAAATGACATAAATATATACGATAACAACTATATGACCCCTAAAAATAAGCATGTGTGTGTTAAGTTACAAATCTAATCTGTACAATGGGCTTTTCCATAAAAAAAAAATACTGCGGACACCCCGTTCTAACAATATAACAAGTCATGTGATATTTCCGTGCGAAAAGAAACACACCAAATGCTAAAGACATTGTGTGTCCTAGTTTCCCGTAAAAGGAATGACGTTCCCATGCATAATGTTTGCACGGAGATATCATGTCATTGTCGTCAGTAAAGCATTTTAATTGTGTGGGGCGTCTAATAAAGCTATGCTAGTGTGGTATCATGATTAAATAAAGACATTGAGAAACACGGGCAATTATAAACAAAGTAGCATGGTTTTACTGTGCAAATGTACTCAGTAGTCAGAAACGAAACAAGTGCTTTTGATTTTGTAAATTGTTGAATGTATTATATATTTCAAACATCAAATAATATACAGCATGTTTCAAAGACGGCCCTCAAAATGATTTGCCCAGTTTATGACAAATGATATGACTATTTGAAGTGCAGTTATTCATGAAAAATGATATGACTATTTGAAGTACAGTTATTCATGAAAAACATTGGACTTGTGCAAATAACCTCTGTGTTTCATTAATAGACTGACATTTGTCTATAATACTAGACATTTGGAATTCGAAACTGAAACAACTGCGCATGCACCCGTCACGCCTGGGATAATTACGTGATGATAGTGGTAAATATATACACGTTATTTATAGCTTTTGTTGGTAGACATACCCTCGTAATTTTTTATTTGAAAAAAACTGAAAATTTGAAAATGTGTCGTCATTTTACAAATTATGTAATGCATCAGGAATATTGTTTTAATCAATATAATGTAACAATGTCGAAATTTTACGACTTTTGGAAGTTCTTTTTTTTCGTGATAGTTAGTCATCTGGTTGACAATCCCTTTAAGTTTACGTCCTAACGTGTAGACAGAGTAGAAACAAATTTAAACTATATAGCTTACACAGCACGTGTACGTCCACTTGTCAGACAGGTCCTCTAAAGTTTTCTTATCTACATCTAGAATGTCTGAACGACATAAAATAAACAAATAGACAGCGGAAAATGTAATATTAAAAAACTAATGCAGATAGTGTATATTATTAATTTTTACATTTATAGAACTGTAAAAATGAATCTCATATACATTGATTTATATATTAGATCATTCAGCACTGTCTTACAAAGTTGTGCTTGGTTTTCTTTCATGCACCAATGTGTTACAATCATTTTTTGATCAGTCTGACGTTTCTCCTGGTCAATCCAAGCGGAATTCGTAAACATCAAGACAATTCCAGACGCAGCAAGTACAAAAGCGGCTTTGGTGATGAATAATAATGGTGTTATAACATAAAAAAATATTCACAAAATACGGTTTAAATGTTTAATACTTCTGATATACATGTATATTGTATACTAATAAAAATATCATGATGCAAACTCTGGTGAGTACAAACTGCTGTAAACACATATATGCATATAAAACTAAAAGTAGCATTACTTGTAAAGTTTTTGCAATTATTCATATTGGCTGAACTTACCACCTATCGGGAACATCGATTTGGTTACAATAGCCGTAACCAGTAGACCTCCATTTGCCATATAGCCACCTCCCCCTTCTATCTGTAAACATGTTATTTTAATATAAAAAGATACAAAATATAGTAAATGCAATATATTTGTTTCTAAGTTTTACGTTAAATCAAATCGAAGCAGAGTTTAAAAGGTATCACTATAACTACTTAAATTTTAGATGTCGAATCTCATATTTACTGAAAGCAAAAAATGAACAAATGCAATAGAAATAAAAGTGAAGTCCATGTATACGTTCAAAGGCCCGTCGTTACAGCATTGACTAGCCAATGTAAGGCTACACATATCGGACTGTGTGAGATACATTTTCAGCAGTGATCGACAACAAAAACATAAACCGGTTTCAGTTATGTAAGAAAAACGTCTCGTGTACACAGTCATTTTATGACATGTTCAAAATAAAACACCTAGTTTAACAAATTATAGCGCTGCCATTTTCTTTTTGTTTTCGATAAGGCTAACTAATTTAAAGACCAACTTAAATTTTTAAAATTGTCTTAAATCGCGATTTCAAAGAAAGATAACAGTGCAGTATAGTGTAATATGATAAAAAAATACAGGTATTGAAATATATCTCGTCCCAATATTGACATAATCAATGTACAGCTGTACACAACAAGCTGTGAAAAAATATTTTATTGTAATGATCAACATTAAATTTAGAAACCTGTTTCAAACATTAAAATTGAGACGTCTAATTCAAGCGCAATATACCATGTGAAGTATTGATATTTGCGTGCTATAGTTTTAATACCGATACCACCGTACAGAACAGTTCGCTGTTAACAGTTATCTACAGTGTACAAAACATATATAATTAAGCGATTTTATTACTTTTTATGAACCGCTCAAAGTCCATGGTGGTTTCAATACATGTGACATGTTTAGCTCTGTTTTTAATGAGGATGACCCCATCAGAGGTCCAAACGCCTTCGATCTTCCCGGATTTAAGAAGACAACGTGCTCTATATAGCAGCTCACCTCGCTGTTTGGTTAGCTCCTCATTGAGATTGACTGCAGGGTAGCCACTGGTTTTTGACTTTGAGCGAAGAATGTATGCCTCTTGCCGGGATCTGTAGCTCGTAAACTTAATGATGATATCTCTGGGACGGGGCTTTTAAGGCCGATTTACCACCGGAGTTTGCGGTAGTATTCGTTCGCTGTTAATTAACTTGAATTAAACATGCTGAATGATATCATATTTATAGAAAGTGAATGCATTTAAAAAAAAGATGTACATACATGTTTAATTTATTAAAAGAAATAGATGAATTGAACTATCTTTCTTTTGTCGTTTCGAGGAAGACGACTTGAGAATATTGGAGGCCCTAAACGCCTAATTGAAGGACATGTACAATGTTACATTCAATTCATGAATTATAACGTTGAACATTTTAACATTTCGAAAATGTTCCTAACACGTGGTAGTATTACTTTATTGTCTACAGTTGGTTTGATATTAAATAGCTTTCTTAGTAATAATTGCATCATACTTGTTATCAGAGCTTTATGTCATTCTTATTGCATTTTAGTTAGTTGTTCATATATATCATAGTTTTATATTTCATTTGTAGTACATTTAGCCCTAGTAGATGATTTCAATATGCGTAACATCGATCCTGTTCTAGACGTTATTCAAATAAAAATTGCATACTTATTTCTGTATCTTCAGAAAACTTAGCCGAGAGTAAAATGTTCACACTAATGGTAGATTTCAAGTCGCCTATGCATTTACATTACTCAACACCGAAGGCATTAAAACCTAGCATACATCTAACATACTATTATAATACATACGATTTAAACGTGTGTCACTCCCGTACGCTGTGAATGCACGACATTGGATCTTTTTTTAAAGTTTAAAACTTCATGAACCCAATATCAATAACACAACATACAACATATAAAAAAATTAAACTTTATTTTCGTAAAACCGAGTTAATAAGGAATACTTGGGGAGATCACTGTTATAAATGTGATACTATATTCACCGTGAGTTGTCTTTCTTTAGCCTTCAAGTCAGGCGATCATTCAATAAATAGCGGTCACGTTAAATTTCAAAAATAGCGGTCACCTCGTGTTATATAAACAGCGGTACTTCACTGACATAGACGTAAGACCATTCTTTTCAGACAGATCACAAGAACAATTTTACTTTGTCTCTACGTACGTATGGTGAAGAGGCATAAGCAGAGCTCCGAAAATATTTAAAAACAGCAACAACGTTAATTTAAAAACAACAGTTCTTTGTCGACCGAACGTGACCTGGTGTAAACATTAAATGTATTGATGTAATGTAGTGTTTACTATTTGTGGTCTGTTCGTTGTTATATTTACCCTTTACCTTAACATTGGCAGGGACGCGATTTGAAAGACTTACGTTGGTTTGGAATCGATTTGAATTCGATTCACCAGAATACCTTGCGCGAAAAAACGTAGGTCTATGCTTATGCCCAAGTGACCAATGAACTCTTGGCAACACAAACTATACCAATGGATCCCCCCTGCATTCAGTTGTACAATTTCTCAGTGTCTGAACAGAAAAGGCAGAAAACTGAACTAATGATTACTATAAGCTTGTATATTTATTGCCATATTAGATATTTCAACTATTTTAAAACAATGTATTATTCGTTATTTATCCAACATCAGTGCCATTTCACTCACAGTATTCTACGTCGTTAACAAACAAACTGCTGTGACAAAATTAAATGGTCTCAAGTCTTCACATATATTAATGACTAAAAGTCAATACCAAGTATGTGGCTACAAGAGCAACTCTCCAATATTTGACTATGCCATTAATCCATCATAGAATGGCAATGTTCTGATTAAAGCGAAATGATACAAAAAAAGGAAATACAATATATGAATTATGTAGATTGTGAAGACAATACAATGAATGAACTTATCGAAGAGAGAATGAAAGGAAGTATATGCGTTGGCTGGTTTGTAATTAAACAGGGCGGTTTGTGCAGCAGGGGAGACAACTGTGGGGAGTTTGTGCATTAGGGCAGACCACAGAGGGGAGTTTGTGCAGCAGGGCAGACCACTGTGTGTAGTTTGTGCCGCAGGGGAGATCACTGTTGGGAGTTTTTGCAGCAAGGCAGACCACTGTGGGTAGTCTGTGTTGCAGGTGAGACCACTGTGAGGTGTTTGTGCAGCAGGGGTGACCGCTTAGGGTAGTTTGTGCAGCAGGGGTGAACCCTGTGGGAAGCTTGTGCTGCAGGGGTGACTACTTCGGGGAGTTTATGCAGCAGGTGAAACCACTGTGGGGAGCTTGTGCAGCAGAGGTGACCACTGTGAGGAACGTTTGCAGCAGGGGTGACCACTTAGGGGAGTTCATGCAGCAGGTGAGACCACTGTGGGGAGTTAGTGCAGCAGGTGTGACCACTGTGGGAAGGTTGTGCAGCAGGGTTGACCAACCAGGGGAGTTTGTGCATCATGGGAGACCACTGTGGGGAGTTTGTGCAGTAGGGGAGAGTGCTGTAATTAATGTTGCAGTAGGGGAGACCACTGTGAGGAGTTTGTGCATCAGGACAGACAACTGTGGGGAGTTTGTGTAGCAGTGCAGACCACTGTGAGGAGTTCGTGCAGCAGGGGAGACCACTGTGGTGAGTTTGTGCAGCAGGAGAGACCACTTTGGGGAGTTTGTGCAGCAGGTGAGACCACTGTGAGGTGTTTGTGCAGCTAGGGTGACCACTTAGGGGAGTTTGTTCAGCAGGGGTTAACACTGTGGGGAGCTTGTGCAGCAGGGGTGACCACTTAGGGGAGTTTGTGCAGCAGGGTTGACCACTGTGAGGAGCTTTCGAAGCAGGAGTGACCACTTAGGGGAGTTTATGCAGCAGGTGAGACCACTGTGGGGAGTTTGTGCAGCAGGTGTGACCACTGTGGGGAACTTTTGCAGCAGGGGGACCACCTATGGGAGTTTGTGAAGCATGGGAGACCACTGTAGGGAGTTTGTGCAGTAGGGGAGATCGCTGTAAGGAATTTGTGCAATAGGGGAGACCACTCCGAGGAGTTTGGCAGCAGGGGAGACCACTGTGGGGTGTTTGTGCAGTAGGGGAGATCACTGTGGGGTGTTTGTTCAGTAGGGAAAATCACTGTGAGGAGTTTGGCAGTAGGAGGGACTACTGTGATGAGTTTGGCAGCAGCGGTGACCACTGTGAGGAGTGTGTGCAGTAGTGGAGACCACTGTAAGGTGTTTGTGCCGTAGGGGAGACTACTGTGACGAATTTGAATATTTTTATTTGATATTTGCTCTTCCGTTCTTGATTCCAAATGTAAGTCCACTGTGACTGTCTTGTGTGCCTTGAGGATAATCATACATTTTGTATGTTACCGATTTTGCGAATCGATGGTTTTGGATCTCTAGTTATGAATAAAATCAGGTAATTAGAAACTCAATGCCACTAATGCCATTTGTAAACAAATTCAAACAGCCTTTGTTTTTTCTTCATAGCCTTTTATATTTGAAAGAATCTTATAAAATATGTAACATCATAAATTAGTTTAAGTGATAGTAGTTACTATTGGAACATGATATATTAGGGTATGTGCTTCGTGTATTATTTCTTTGTCGGTTGTAGATGAGTTTATTTTGTATTTGTATTTCGGCGATCGGAATTGAGACCAAGCGCCATTTTTAAAATCTGACTTTTTATGTAACACCTGCATCCTTTTTCACACATCTAAAAATGTAATATTGTTACAGCATTAGCACCTCGCACGGAAATTGCGGTTTTTAGAGAGAGTTTCCAACGAGTAGCATATACTCTGTAAGTTAGTTTCCTTGTTGTTTTTTTTAAATGTACAACTACACATTATTATGTTTATATATATTTGTATCCATGATCTTGTAGAGATGTTTAAACAATGGATTGGCACACAAGGACATTCAAGGTAAATAATGAATTTTGTATGATTGTATTAATTGAAATGAAAACTGTGTATGTTTCATGTTCATGGACTTTTTTTTTTCAGCTGCTTAATATGTGTTTATATGATTCTTAAATATTTGTATTTTCTTTGTCATTTTAGGGCGGATATGAGGAGTAACATAATTACTTGCTGAAATAACTTTTAACTGGCATTGGTTACTGGTTATTATATGTGTTATTAAAGAAGACATAATTTTGAACTCATGTGTTTAATTTTGTAATGAAATAAACCCCGAGGTTACACATAGTTGAAGGAATCGGTATATATGGTACAAGGAGAATATTATATTAATGAAATGCTTTTGTTTGGCAGGGTGAATTTAAATTATGTTGCTTTTCTGGTGAATTACAATTGACTCACCGAAAAAAACAGACGGCATGGAATTCAGAGTGTTTCATTTAAACGTGTAAATGTTGCATCGAAACTTGTTAAAAACAGTTTTTCCAATGAAAGCTTGGACTAGTTCAAAATTGGGTTATGCATAGTAAAACACTAGGTCACTATGTCAAATTGAAGAAAAAAGCTTGTGATCACTCTAAAGGCCACATTTTTGCCCATTCAACAAGAATCTTGCTCAAAACATGTGTTCCTATGATATCTCGGTTGAGTTCGAACATTGTTTTGCTCCGTTAAAAAAAACATGGCCACCAGTCAGTTTCCTAATATGGATATATTGAAAGCTTTAAAAATATTATTGGGTGTAACTACCGGCTTGATTTCGAAATTATTTTACGGAAAGGTTCCTTAGCGGACCACGTACCTTATTCCCTCAAATCGTTCTGATTCGTTAAAAATGAAGGTAACCACAAGTGTCGGAAACCGCTTGCTGGATTTCAATTTACGTTCAAACAAATGGTTCTTTGGAAACACTACCAGATTCCTTCAAATTATTTTGATTCGTTAAAAATAATGGCAACGAAGGGGCAGAGGAGTTTTCATTATTTGGATGTATAGAAATATTTTATTTGAAAATTTTCCTGGATTTCAAACTAATTTGACATAAATAGCTCTCGGGTAACACACTACCAAATACCTGCAAATCATGTTGAATCGTTGAAAAACATGGCCACTAGTGGGCGGTGGAGTTCTCCTTATATGGCTATATACAAAAATTGAAAATAATATTTTTAGAAACCGCATGCTGGATTTAAACTTATTTCACAAAAATGGTCCTTTGGTAAAACTCAATACTACTATTATCTGTAATAAGTTTGTAATATTTGTCGAAGGTATGAGTTTTCGAGACAATGGTGCTTCTGCTAAATATTGTGACCAAGTCAACAGTCCCAGTTAAAATAATCAACGTTGAATACGTGTGATTTCCTATGGAAATACTGATAAAAATATAACTATCAAGCAAGTACTATACATTGTAATATTGGCTATTTCGAATGTGCTGTACCAATGTTGTTTTTTTCAATCCTAATACCGGACTAGTATACCTTTATTCAACGACCCTCGAAAATTAAACACTTGACTTAGTTAAACCACAATGATAGAATCTTTGAATGCAAAATGGATGCATGGGAACTACATGTACATTCCTGTAACGGGAAACAAGGGCCTCATATGTCTTCAAGCAATACATTCACAGTTAGGAGACTAACCGGACCACCTCATTTAGAGGAGTTAAGAAAATGTCCAGTGATTACTTCCGAGGTGATCCAATGGAGTGAAATGTTGTAAACAGTACGCATTACTTTCTAATTGTGTAATATTTTCTCCTTTTAACGGTGCATTTTCATAAATCGACCAATGGCATCAACGTTTCAAATGGTAAAAGAACACTTGTTCGTAGTTTCTTTAAATAATCTACAAAAACGCGTTTCAAACGATAATCATTTTATGCGAGACCTATTCAAAATATCAAGACCAATTTCAAATGATTATTGCATTTATTTTCTCTTCTTCGGTTTTAGGAGTGTATGCATATTTAAATAATAATTTAATTAATAATGTTAACGTGAAAAGCCAATAAGACAGTGTTTCATCGACTGTATCTATATATTTCCCATAGCAAGTAGTTCGTCAATAACGTGTTCAATTGTGTCGCCATTTCGCCATCGACACATATCTTCCTGATTTATCCCTTCTCCAGTCTATAAATATATTAACGAAATAACTAATTTAAAGTATAGTACTCTTGGCAAGCTTTGTTGTCTCTACAAAGTCTACTTTGGGTTTTATGAACATCAGCCAACTCAGCACCTCAGAACCACAACACTTCAAGAAATTCCGAGAAAATTAACCAACATTACAAAGTATTGTAAAACACGATATACGAATGTGAGGAAATTTATATGTGTGATGACTGTTAATCGCCGCATACTTCAAACTTGGTTGTAGTAAGAACTCAGACCGGTAAACATGTCTGTAACATAGACACGGTCTTTCAATGATTCAACTTATAAAAAATTATACAGCCTTTATTTTTTGTACATTATTTACGAAACTATAAACAGGTGTTCTTGTATCGTTCCTACTGGTAATGACATAGGCCGATTTCATAAAAAGCATCTTTATCATAAGAAAATAATAATGTATATTAATGAAACAAGACAATATGATATTATAAAAAACACTTGTAGCATTATATACGTAAAATTGTAGTTCTGAAAGCTGTATTCTGCTTTATAAGTACTCGCATTCTAATCTGAATATCAATAGGTATAAGTTAATATTTAGTTGCATACATCTGGCCTCGGTCCGATGGATTATGATTTATTTGGTTTGCGACCTTAATCCCATTAAATCAATGATTTAAATAAATAATAATAAGTGATACATCAATCATTATAGTTCCTTTGTATTGACTTACATGCACTGTTACATATTTTGTTAACTCTCGCAATTAGTTTCTGACATTGTTACCCTTTTATACTATTTGCCCGACAGGTTCATATTGTATATATGTAACCTTGTTTTATTTAGTTTTTTAGGTATAAATGATCATAAGGCGGTTTGATCAGACATTAAATACAAATTCAATTGATGTTAAATATTGTAACTTTCATAGATTTGTGTTTCGAAATATAAATACAGCCACTGGATACAATAAGATTCACGTTTTTTTTTATTCCATCATGACAATTAACTTTTATTTAATGTAGGCATTTTTTTCCCGCTTTAACATTCATAATATAACAACTTTCATTTAACAAACCCGCTATTAGAGCCACTGCACGATGCATACGCCAGCTAGAAACAACACTATAGCTAGTAGGCCCACTCCAACTCGTGTGGCACCCGTGCACGGACAAACAGAGTATAAATAAAGGAAACAGTTCGAGCGGTATGTATGCCTAAAGAGTTCAAAAGTGCCTGGTTAATGTTTGAGAACTATATTTCTTAAAACCTTGTTATACCCCCACTTTAGAATGCGGGGGGGGGGGCAAATTGATGTGCCTTGTCCGTCCGTCCTTCCCGTCCCGTCAGTCCGTCGGATTTTTGTGTCGCGCGTTACTAAAAATGTATAACTGCGATAGTGATGAAACTTTAGAAGCATATTTATCGGCATCGGGTCTTCTGCACCTGGGTATTTTGGTGCATTTTTTTCCAAAATCAGCGGAGTTGTGGACCTTTTTAGCAACATTTTTGGACTTTTGTCGCATGTAACTCAAAAAGTAACTGCTAGAGTGACGAAACTTTATAATCAAATTAATTTGCATGCAAACCTTTGCATCTGGGTATTTTAGTGCAGTTTCGTTCTACATCAGAGGCATTATTGCCATTGTTTTGCCAAAAAAAAATAAAAAATTTGGACTTGTTTCGCGCGTAACTCAAAAAATATTACTGCTAGAGTGATGAAACTTTATGAACATATTAATCAACATGTGAACTTGTTCACCTGGGTATTGTGGTGCAGATTTTTTCCCACATCAGCGGAGCTATGGCTCTTTTAAGCAAAAAAGGACATTATTGGACTTGTGTCGCGTGTAAGTCGAAATGTATAACCGCTAGAGTAATGAAACTTTATAAACTTATTCGTCAGCATGTGAACTTGTGCACCTGGCTATTTTGGTGCATTTATCCGACATCAGCGGAGTTTAGTGACAGCAACCGGAATGTGGGGGCATCCGTGTTATACGGACATGTATATTTTCACTTATTGTTTTTGTTAAAAACGAAATGACATGTGATACATGTTTGAAATAAGATCACATATTCTAAACAATATAGTTACAATAAAAATAGCCCTACCTCAATGTGTTTTGTGTGCTCCAACTTTTTCTTTAAACAATTTATTTGCATGTGCCTACTTTTTAAATTGTCGCCATGGAAATTACTAAACATTGAATATGCTGTATAATACTAACTCTAATATGTCCGTAATAATGTGTGCTGTAATTTATATGTAGTCGTTTTCAATCAGTATTTTCTTATATACAGAACGTGGTATAAACGTTCTTCAACTGATTCCGCATACAATAAACTGTTTAATTGAACTGGACGCTGTTTATTAATCTGTTTAATGTTCTTTTATTGTGTTCGTTGTTTACCTCTACAACGTGTCCTTCCATGTTTCATCAACGTATGCCTGTATTACTTTCTGCATGCCAGCATTCTTGTTTTCGTCCGCATTTTAATCACGACATACAATACTTCCTGCCTATCTCCCCTTTCCCCTTCCTTAAGTTTTCATATATTTCGCCCTCTGCATTGCGCGCTAATCCTTTGTTTTTATAACGCCCTCCTTCCTAACGCGCACGTCAACAACACTCCTTTTCTCTCATCCATTAATCATACGTGTTCTCATTCATTTCATTCCGTCTTTCCACATTTTTTTATTAAATAATACATATCATATTACCCATTTATTTATTGGCATACGTCTTATACAGATGAAATTGAAGTTTGCCACTTATGTGAGGTTAAACGTCCGTGACGCGTTGCTATTAATAGATTTACTGCGTGACAAGGATTTTAAAGAACGAGGACACTCGGTAAATTATAATAACATAGTTCATACAGTTATCTCCCCTAACATTCGGTATAAATCTCTGCAATCGAAAGTTGTACGAATTTTAATAACGTTTATATTTGATAAAAAACAAAAGAACAAAAAAAAAAAAACAACAACAACACATACAATCATTTATAAATAATGAAATGTGTATCCAGTCAAAAGGTAATATTATAAAAAAATAGTCTCTTATGTAATCAACATACATTTATTGGGTGGTAGCATGCATTTCACAACAACTGAAAATACAGCATCAGGTCTAATTTATAAAAGTGTATTGCTCTTCAGCATGACTTGTTTGCCTGTATAGTTGTTTGCTCATGCCGCTCGCAGAGAATACTAGGTCAGTGTTGAATACAGATAAGTTTATTTTGTTTTCGTGCCGAGCAAATAAACGTATCTGTATTCAACACTTACCTGGTATGCTATTTATTCTATAATTTTCTGGCTTTATTATGAAAAACAAAACTATAGCAAATCACTTAATAACACGAAAAATATCAAATGACGTCACGAAAAAATATACAACATTACGTCATTATAAATCGCGTGTTTGCTGTATTCAACAAGGTGGAATACAGCTAAGTTTATTCCACGGGGGTGTTATTTCGACAATGCAGGCGTGATGATGGGATAAAAGTGGAACTTTTCGATATTATCTAAATTTTCGTACCCTCAAATTTCGCAGCCGTATGTTAAGATTGGTAATACGGTATAATACGGTATAAGATTGGTATTACGGATGGTCAAATAATTTAATTTGTAAATTAATGGGTAAGTCTTACTATAGCAAATCACTAAATAACACGAAAAACATCAAATGACGTCACGAAAAAATATACAACATTACGTCATTATAATGCGCGTGTTTACTGTATTCAACGAGGTGGAATACAGCTAAGTTTATCTCACGGGGTGTTATTTCGACAATGCAGGCGTGATGATGGGATAAAAGTTTAACTCAAATATGGACTGAGACTGATCCTGATCCCACTGTTAAGCATGACGGTGGCTGATTAAGTATTACAACAAAAATACATAAAAAATAACTAACATTATTTTAGGGTCTAACGTGTATTTGCATATTAATGTAAGTGAACATGATTATTGTTACCCATATACTTAACGATCACGATCACAGTAAATAATAAGCCGAATACAAGTATTATGAAATTAATATATCTCACCTCTTACATAAATGACGCGATCCGATTGGCTAGGAGCGGTCATATGACCATGGGGTATTTTCCATTATGTTAATACCCCATAGAAGTTTAATGGCACAGTATAATGACGTCATTTTGTTTACTTTCGTAATTTTATGTGTTTCCTGTTATTTTACAAATAGTGTTTCGTTAATGTTCAAGTGATATAAATTAAAAGAAGTTATTAAAAGGTAGTCGGTCAGATATATTCATTACAATGTTAGTAACTGAGGTTGTACGGGAAATATACCCTCAGTTGCTTCGATCTCGTATGCTATGAAACCACTGATGGTGTGTATCCCATACACCCTTAGTTACTAATAGTGTAACTGATAGCACATAAGCGACTTAATTAAAATATATATACATTCATAGCATTATATTTTAGCACACAGGTATTTTGAAAATTTGCATTACGTATTTTGATTACCTAATTTAATTTAGTAATTTTATTTGATTTTGAGTCTTTTTAAGTCAGTTATAAAAACGAGATTGAACTATAATGCAATAATAATACAATTATTCTGAATAAGGATACATACATACGCGTCACAAAAATCCAGGCATACAAACCAGAGTAAACACTTGTCAATGTGCAATGGTTTGATGAGTGTAATTAGTATATATGACAATGTAATGTTAAATGATGTATATGTACGCAATCTATCTGTTAGTATACATTATTAGGAACAACATATGTTAACGCGACAAAAATAACAACTGTACGCATCGCAAGCTCGTCTAACATTAGCATAGTATTCTACAGGTAAGAACAATATTTAGGGTTATTACACTTTCATACAATTGACCTGGGCCCAGTAGCTCAAAATGTTAAATGCCAATTAATCTTACAGCCTGTTAACTTTAGATGGAAATAACATTAATATTAGTATCAACTTTAAACAATTTAAAATTATTATAGCACAACAATGTATATAGACTAATCTCATGCTATCTTTAATTTACATAAATATATCATTGAAATAACTACGTCTGTTAGCTTCATTGGCCGCTAAATTTTTAGCAACTCACTCAAGGTCTACACATCATTGTATGTTAAATACATCATAGCTCTGTCGAACTGTACAATATTGTACTTGTATTCCAGTGGTATTGCGTTGCGATCAAGTGTTTCATAAAATATAATAAATAATGTTAAACGACAAGGATTATTTAAGATCCTATTCATGTTTATGTTAGTGATCTACTGAAAGTAAATGTCGATATATTTTACTTTATATCAGTGGTAAAAATAACAGAACAGAACAGATCTTTATTGTGTTTCACAGGTCACATGATACATAATACATATATTATGACAATAGGTGAGCATATAATTCACAGATAACAATTTCACAAAACATCAGAAAAAAAACAAAAACATTACGAAATAAGTTTATGGGGAAAGGTGGTCTGGTGTGTTTAGCTATATTTCTTAAAATGTAAACTAATATAAAAGAATAGGCAATGTGTAATGGATATGGAAGTTGTATTTATAAATTACGGGAAACAGCTAGACAAAGCAACAATTCGGTCGATAATAAGAAAAAGATAAATATACATAAGTAAAAACAACATCTTGTTAGAGCATCCGTTTAAATGTGATCCTAGTAGTTTACGTTTCGACATCAAACTCACAACAAATCATTATTTCTTATTAATATTGTTAGCAAGTACATTCATAGGTTATCGAATAAATTACTAATTCAACATATAATTATGTGAAGAAGAAACAGTATGAGATAAAATCGATTTGACCAGTAGGCAGTAATCCGGTTAAGAAAAGGGAAAATCAACAACAAAACCTTTTTTTGTGGTTGTTTACGTGTACTCCCAAAAAGTAGCTTTCGGCCAACATGTTACATAGAATAAATACATATTATGTTATATAGTGTCAACATGTAAATGCGTAGGCCGTAGGGTACCAGGAAAAATAACCCACTAAATATAGTTATGTTATAACTAAGCGCAAGAGACGAGGGGAGCCTTTCTTTTTATGTCAACTATCATGCGTGGGTGTTAGTCTAAAAAGAAGTCCATGACGTAATTAGTACGGTCTAGTTTCTAGTCACCCCATGTAGGTCACACTCCCATCAAAATAAAGTTATGGGAGGGTAACGAAGGGGTTAAGCTAAGATGGGGAATATTTATGTGTCGTGATGTGATAAGTATATAGCTTTATACACATATATTTAATTGCAGCAAGAATTGAGTGTTTCAAGTTGTGTACCATTTAGATCCCCACGTGTAGAAATGGGTTGAACCGTTTGATTGGTCGGTCGCCGGAGAAAGAATTTCATTGACCTTTCTGTGAGTGAGTATTGCAATAGCGCGTGGCCGTACGTAACTTGTGCAGGCTTTGGAAAATAAGTGAATGCTATTGGATCTTGGTTAATATTTCTGTAACGGATTGAATTGTGTTTATACGTGGATATACGAGGGATGATCAAAACGTTCGCGGAAATGTTCTCTCATTTTTTTATTAACCATATAATTATGATGAAACGTGAATATGATATGGCGCATTATATTTTATATTTAAATAAAAAGTCCATATCTATATCTACATTGGTTAATTAATTACAGACTCCATAGCAACCTCATCTTGGAATATCAATATATTCCGAAAGGTGCTTATAATTTATGGCGTCTGGTTCGCCCATTTTACACAATACCTCAACACCATTAACGCTATAAATTCCGCCAATAGTAAGCATGACGCTGATGACGTTATTTACAAACGTTAACGTCATTTCCGGTAAACAAGTGCGATAATGAACGATAAAAAAAGATCGGCTATCAAATTTTGTGTCAAAAATGGATTTTCAATAATAGAAAACTATAGAATATATGGTGAATGCATATGTGGATGCTGCTCCTAGGAAGACTGCTATTTAAAAGTGGTTCAAGCGCTTTGAAGAAGGGCGGGAAAACCTTGGTGATGACGATCGCAGAGGCCGCCCAGTAACGATAACGTCATCTGACGTCGCTGTCATCAAATAGTTGCTTGTCAAAGATAGACGGGTCACAATTAAAGAAATTGTAGCAAGAACTGACTTTAGTTATGGGACGATTTTTAACATCATTCACGACCATCTAAACATGCGAAGAGTGTGTGCACGTTGGATCCCCAAGATGTTAATAGACGATCAGAAGCGAATGCGACCGGAATCATGTCAACGGATATTTCGGCGATTTGAACGCGAGGGACCAAATTTCGTGGAAAGAGTCGTACCTGTTAACGAAACCTGGATGAGTTTCTATACATCTGAGACCAATCAGCAATCTACTATGTGGAAAACACCCGGTTCCTCATCCCCAAGAAGTTCAAGTAGACTCAGTCCACCAAAAAGCAGATGTTCATAATCTTCTTGGACGTCAGAGGTGTGGTCTGGTGCATACTGTACCCAAAGGGCAGACGGTCACCGCAGCGTACTACAAAAAGGTGGGTTGAGGACATTAATCATCACAATATTTTTATGTTGTATAGTGTTAATCAGACTTACAATATTATAAATTATTCAAATTCTGCATCACATTTTGTTTATCATTTTAGGTTTTGAAACGTGACTTTCTGAGGGCTATGAGGAAGAAGAGGGGCCGAGCACCTGCCATCTATTATTTTTCACAATGACAATGCCCCTTCCCACCGAGCATCAGCTACACAGACAGCCATACAACATCTGGGATTTGAGCTTCTGGATAATCCCCCATACCGCCCAGACCTGTCGCCATGTGATTTCTTTCTCTTCCATGTGATCAAGAACTACCTTCGAGGCATACAGTTTGACGTCACGGATGAGCTTTCCAGCGCAGTGCAGGCCTCCATTTCTAACATTCACACTGACATATTCAGAGATTGTTTTATATACTCGTGGATTGGGCGTTGTAGAAAGTGTAGTGAGTACTTTGAAAAACATTAAGAGCCACCATCGGCTGAGTCGCCATTGGATGTTTCGTTGACGTCGACGTTAACAAAGGTCGGGCCGGATAGTGCATAGTGACGTTACTATAGTAACTGTGGTTATTTTATTCGATAAGTGATTTTAAAGAAACTTGGTTAATATCCTTGCTTTTAATCAATCTGTATTAAGTAGAAATATCATAAACATTGCATGAAAAATAAAGAAAGGCGTGAACCTTTCCGCGAACTTTTTGATCACCCCACGTATCGTGCGACAGTAAGTATATCTATTTTATAATATAGTAACTATTACTTGTGCAACAAACGTGTTTTTGTTATTCGGGTCACAGGTGTGTAACGTGCCTATGCACGCTTGAAACATTGTATGATATGTTTCATAAATTGTGCCATATTTCGTAGTGCCATAGGACTGTTGACTCTTTGAATTTAATGACATTCGGGTGTGACCGTTATTTACTTGGGATATGTTTTACTCTTTTTGCTTGAAAACATGGGCCTATAAGGAGTGCACTTCGTCACCGATGTCATTTTTGTTACAAAGAGTGCATTTACGATATATGATTGTGAGAAGCGGCCGGTCACTACTGGGAGTCGGTGATTCCCCGTACGAAAGTGCAGCATACTTAGTCTTAAAGATTCTGGTAGTATATACATATAGTTTTCAAATTTGGTATCTTTAAAAAGGGAATACATTTGGCCTTTGGATGACGCATCTAATTGCGAACCACAGCTTTGTATAAATTGGTTAATTAGGAATTGTTTAACTTGAACATTGATGGTTCTGGAAGTCATATTTTCTTGTTGTAACCAAAAATACTTAAGGCCTGGTGGAATTTAAAATATTAGTTATATATTGTGTCCATTTAAAGTTTAAGTTAGAATTCAGCGTATATTCATACATCAAGTAAGATATTTTATCAGTTTTTCCACTACAGTTTTGTTCCAAAATTTTATCATTCGCGTTTTGATCGGCCCAATTCAGCGTATAGGCAATATTTGGGCGTTGACAGTTTTGTTTTGGTGATTCTGCGCAAAAATTACAGTGGAACTTTTCGATATTTTCTAAATGTTCGTACCCTCAAATTTCGCAGCCGTATGTTAAGATTGGTAATACGGTATGGTCATATAATTTAATTTGTAAATTAATGGGTAAGTCTTAATTTTTAATTCGGGTAAGCAAATAAAAAATTGCTTTATCGGCCTGGTCTATTAGATGCTTTTTACATTGAATAAAACTACACGATGTAGTAAAGACTACTCCTAGATATTTATATTATTTAACTGTTTCAAGGGGCTGGTCGTTTAAGTAAAACCGGTATTTGTTTGGTTGGTTAGTGCCAAAGACCATAACTTTGGTTTTACTATAATTAATTTTAATTTTCAATTGCTGGCAAAAGACTCATTATGGCCAAATATTATTGTGTCATCTGCATAAAGCAGGACAAGCAATTGTAAGAAGTAAACAGTGTCTCCTAAAGGTATTTCAATGTCAACTCCAGAGCAATGTTGTTTTAAATAATCTTCAAGATCGTTCATACACATCAAGAACAGGATCTGAGATGCATGTTCTTCTTGCCGTACACCACATGCGCTGTAAAACATTGGGGCTTTATTACCATTGAACGAAACACACAGTTATATGTTTGAATACAAATTTCGTATGACATCAAGGAGCGTTCCTCTTATTCCTAATTTGATTAGTTTGTGCCATAGGCCTGCTCTCGTAATGAAGTCAAAGGCAACAGAAAAATCAATAAATGAGCAGAATAGTTTACGTTGTTTGGATCTTAGTTTCTGGATTAAAACATTAAGTGCAAATTTATGATCATTTGGTTTTCGTGAAGTAAGTTATTTTCATTCAAAAATAAGTTGGTTGGTTAATAACATCAGTAAATAGAGAATACATGGTTGGTGCCGCGATGGAGAAAGTTTATCGGGTGAGGCTTAGAAAATGAAAATAGGGCGAGCTTTAGCTTTCGGGCCGAACCGGATAAACTTTCTCCTTCCCGGCACCTACCGTGTATTCTATTTATCCTGATTTCTATTCAATTAAATTTAAAAACACCAAACACTAAAGTTTTAAATTAAAAACAATAATTCTAGACGGGCCTCGACCTAATAACTCGCTTGCATGAATGCGTACTACCTGGACAAAATAGTTTTCTATTTCCTAATCACCTTTTTTAAAAAGCAAAAGTAAAATATTAATAAATCTTATTTACGGATGTCAGTACGACACGAAAATTACGTAGTAAATCTGCTTTTGTTTTAAACAAGATTATATTGGTTTTCAAAGAGTTAAATTACGTCACACCAACGACGTCATTCATTTTGAGTTGTAAGTTTACGCAATGTAGTCAAACCAGAGCGCGAGTGTTTTGCAGTTTAAAATACATGAAATCGGAATAAATATTTAGTGTTTCTGTGTTTTGGATGGATTATATTATGCAATAGCATTCAGATAAAAAGTGTATGGAATATTTGCCTCGAATGGAAACGGCGAGATTGATCCCTTTTCAATTTTCTACGATTTACTCGGATAATATTAGTTGTGGGTGGAGGACAGTGTAACTGAAAGTGAAATAAATCATAAAACTTTTAGTTATACGTTAACATTTTTTTCATTTCTTTTCATTAGAAAATAATATAAAAGGTTATTTCTTTGATGAATATGCTCTGTTGGTTGACCACAGAAAGTCTATCCACAAAGAATAACCCGCTTGCATCAGATTCAAGTGTGTTGAAATGGAATGGAACTGGAAGGAAGTTGTTGTTAACCAGTCAAATGGAATGTGAGGACAAACAACTCATTTGTTGTTTAACTCTGTTAAACTAGACAACACAAAGTTTGTTTCGATGAAAAACTCTGGTTTGTAGACTTTATGCTGTGTCATTCTCGACAATGTTTTTATCCGGCGCGTAGGAATACCTATTGACGGTATATCACAGTCACGTGATCTACTGCCGGATATCAACATGTTTATACGGTCACCGCTTTATTAGGTCACTGTTTGGGTTAGTAGCAGGATAAATAGTTTTCCAATGCAGCTTATGATTGTTATTGGGCGGTAATTGCTTGGTTCGGTGTTGGAACCGTTATTTTTATAAATAGGTTTTATTGTACCAATCAACCAGATGTTAGGCAAGACTCCGGTGTTTAAAATTATATTAAACAGGCTACAGTACAATGAGAGCATGGTTCTCGACGTGCTTTTTATAAATTAATTTATTATATTGTCGTGTTCTGATGACGCTTTGCCATTCTTTAATTTTATAATCATTTTTTTGGACTTCTTCAGCTATAATAGGTTTATTTAAAGTATCAACTGAATGGATGACAGGCGTGTAAATAGCAGATACCATTATTACCCGTATGTAACAAAACAAACATACACTTCATATACCCATCCACTAAACGTTCCATTTGTTATTGAAGTTAACCAACAAAAAGTAAATGTAAGTAAGACAGCACATCAATGTCAAAAACATACATTTAGCATATGGCTCTATATAATCTAAGACCTGCCAACTATCATACACAAAAGTTCAATGTGCTACATCATCAGGAAAAGTTATAGTACATCAACATTGTAGAATCAAGTTATTTGTTGTCAACAATTTATATTATAACACAAACAACTCAACACACGCTAAACACACATTTCGAATTCAATAGAAAGTAAAAACATGTCATGGCTATATCCATGCAAAAAAAAATAATATAAACTTAATGCACTATCTATAACATAATGTGCATACACATTTGCTATGTGTGTATACAAACACACTGGTGTTTCGTATTGGTTTCACGTTAAACAAAATATTGCAGCATCATGCCTTTGCGCGTTTTTTCTATCTCGTAGTGAGGCTTTTGGTGACGTGTAGCCCTGTGCGAAACCACCAAACGTGGAATCCTCGAAGCAGCGCATCTGGATTCATATTTTCGTACAAAACACGAAACTTAACGACGTCAAGTCTCCCTAACTTGCTTCAAATACTGTTTTCAACGTCAGAACTGGCTACTGCTTAATCGATGTAAATTTAAAGAGCACCGTTCTTTTTCAAGCATCCGATGACACCTGGTTTGCAGATGGTGGCTTCTATGGCCTTCAAAAACAATATGCATATATTGAATAATTTGGTTTCGGATTCATATTTAGGATGTTAATGTAAAGATCTATTTGAACCGTGTTTATTTTATCAATTTAATTAAATCGACAACAGAGACAAACATACCTGTTGAGTATGTAACGGGTATTCACAGTCTTTTGAATTTGTGTGTGTGCACTCCAACTAAAGAAAGAAGCTACTTTCAAGTGCTGATTTAAGCAGGTCATTAACGTCATTACATGGTATCATATTAATATGACGTCAGCTCCATTGATAAATATTGAGCGAATGATGCAGGCATGACGTGTTCGTCTCAATTTTGCTATCGAACGTTTAAGCACATGTATGTTACAGATCAATTTCTGAGAATTTCCGGGACTATTTTAAAATATATGGCCCACCCATAATTTGTTTTATTGAAACCCATGGTTAATTGCCTTCTGGAAAACTAGTAGCGTGCCGTTTAAGAATGACAATTTAATTAGTCATTTATTAAATTAAACTTGGCAATGTATATTAAAAAAACGTGTTCAACAGTCTGAAACAATTATGTTAATATAAGTTATTAACGATTAAAATGGCATCAGATATTTTAGATCACCCTGTATTACGTAATTATAGTCGGTGTACCCCCGATGGAGCAGTTCAATTCAATGTCCATAACGGCATGGCATATTAATTAAACTGTATTCATTAGTTAATGACAAACGTATAATCTGTAAAATTTGAGTTATTATTATTCCATGTAATTTTGTATCACATTTATTGTGTGAGCACGTGTGTTCCATATTGATTTATTAAATACCACATTGTTAAATACTAAGATTATATTTCCTTCATTCACTATGTCATTACTCAATCTTGAGCTTTGTCAATTGATTGAAAAGAAATGGGGTAGAGTGTTTTTTTTATAAATTAAAAGATTATGAAAAATCTCAAAACTGTATTTTTGCAAACGGGCACAATCAAACCTACATGCCGATGATGTAAAATTGTATAGAAATCATATAAGAAGTTTCTGAGAAAAAACACAGAGAGGAATATTAGAGGAAATTGAGGACGGATCAACAAATAGTCGACAGGACGGACGGACAAAGCGGCGACTGTATGCTTCTCTTATTGTTTTGGGAAGCACATTTATGGCATAAAGAAACAGATGACAACTATGAAATATGTATTATTGTCACAAATGATCTTATTAGAATTATTACACAGAATAACATCCAATTAGTTTCTCTGATACTGTTCTTCACTTTTTAAAATGGTGTCATGGCTATTTTATTTGCAAAAGGGTTCTGGGTGTCCCGCAGGATTTGTTGAAAACATGTCGGCATAACAGACCTCCACGAAAAACATCGGCTCGACCCCACCACTAGATGGTTCCATTTCGCACCTGCGCCCCCCTCCCCGAAATCGCCCGCTCAGTTTGAGCCCCATCTCTTTGAAATCGGCCGCATTTACCGACAAAACCTGCCCGAATATCGGCTAAAACGCTTGACCCATACCTCTCTGAAAACAGCCCGTCTACCGACCCCAACTCCGACATTGGCTGCAAAAATCAACCCAACCTCCGCAAAATCTGCTAAAACGCTTGACCCCACCTACCCGAAATCGCCCACAATGCTTCGATCACACCTGCCTGGAATAGGCAGCAACGCTCGATCCCATCTGCCTAAAATCAGCCGCACCGCTTGACCCCACCTGCCTGAAATCGGGCCCAACGCAAACGTGTACACTATATATTTCACCCCTGCGAGTACAAATGCACTAAGTTCATAGCTGAAAATGATACCATTGTCATAATTAGCATAATAAGTTCATGAGGACAGATTCGTATAACAAAATAATTGGATATATATAGCTGTTCTGCATTTATCGCAAATTGTTTGGCAGCCAATAAATTAATGGAAATAGTAAAATATTACCAAAAACATTTTACTTGGGGGAGCTTTGTATGATCATGTACGATTATGCAAACAAACAGTTGTTATACATGTAAACGTTGCAGGGTACTGTTCATGAATGACTTCAGCTGGGTGAGTATGTCTTCCCAAAGCTTGAGGTCTTATATAAAAAAGAGCAACATTTAGTGTTAAATTGGTATTCTGGGGTTTATAAAATCATAAATGATTATCAAAGATTTTACAGATCGGACAAAAAAGATTTTCTTGAGATGATTAGTGATGACAATGCTCCAGTAGAAAACATGTAAATATGTTGTTGTTGTTTTTCAATTGAACAGGCCTATGATGGAGTTAATTATCGTGAATAGAAATGCCGTTGGAATATGCCGTGTCAAAAGTCTTCATGCATTACCGATATTTAGATAGTATTTTCACCAACAAATAGGAATTTCCTTTTTAACGGTGTATAACATTATTTAATACATGTTTAGTGGTTATCAACATTTTGTATATTTTATCGTAATTGATTATACATTTCGATAAAACAATACTTAAACTTGCTCAAAGTCGTAATGTGTTAATCCAATTTAAGTAAATATTTAGTTATATAAAAACACTGACTATTAGAAAAGTGTTTTATTATTGATGATGTTGTAGTTATATCAACTTACCAGTTTCCATGAACATATTATTCCTTTTATCTATTAGATCAAGATGTCTTCTTACAAGTCCTAAAGCCATGCCGCCGACAATGGCCGCTGTAAAAGTAATGCGTTTTCAATGATCTAAGCTTTATCAAGAACATTTGTATGTATTACTTGTTTAAAAATTCGAATGCATATTCATTTATATTTAATTCAAAACAATACAGATACATAACGGGTTTTTCTCTAGAGATTCGTCTTTGATATTTAAAATCCACTTCGTGTATACCGCTTGTTCACTTCTGTAAAATTTAATACAATTAATATTTTTCTGCATAGCTGTATACGATCACTTTTCACCTAGATGTTTGTAAATAACTGCCACAGAAAAGCTAAACATTTTATTGCGCGGGAGAATTAGAAGGAATGCAAATTTACATGACGTGTTTAATATGCACCAAAAATGTTGCATAATTTTAGGGATTAAGATTTACATAATTGTTTACATAAGCAGTTAAAATAGTGTTATAAACACAAACTTAATATACGCTCAAGAAATGAGCATAAGTATGAACATAATATATCGTTTTGTGTCATTAACAGAATATTACATTCATTCTCAAAATGATATAAATATTTTAATAAGCCTCACGGCACGCTCTATAAAAAACGATTGTACAGTGCTCCCATGTATCCTAGTGCGTTCAACACGGAAGTCATTAAACTCAAGACTAACTTTGTCGAAATGCCATTTAAGAGTGTAAGCTAGTTTTGTTGACAGTACATTTCTCGTATAAATCAATATTTACTAAACTATCTATTAAATAAAAACAATAATGTATTTATAAAATACAAAATAATATGAAACAATAAAGAAAATACTATATGAAAGCGAAGGTTATCGATTTAAACACACCACAGTCACTGTCAATTTAAGTATTCGCTTAAATACATTTTTTAAAGCGGTTAAAAAGGTACGGACCGGACAAGCTTTGTGGTGGACAGACTCCCGGATACATAGCTTGTTTACATATTCACTAAAACTGGACCTCGTGGAGTGGGGCGTTTGTCACTGATTCGCGGAGACCAGGCTTACAATTTACTTTCGACAATAATAACAAGGATGTATCAACAAAAGTAGCATAGAGTTTAATATCTCCGGTTTACCACATTCCAGATCATTCTTTAAATAGCGCGCATTTCCAGCTGGTGTACTCCGGTTTACCACATTCCAGATCATTTTTAAATAGCGCGCATTTACAGCTGGTGTATAGCTGCATCAATTAGCTTCCAAAGAATCATAAGCCGACGGAATATTTCAATAAATGGGGAATTGATATTGATAAACTTTGCATGTTAACTTGAATGGAATTGCGGTTACGTTTTATTAAGAATTATTAAGAATTCCAAATGTCTATCACCTTCTCCAGTAGATGCGTTTCGAATCTATAAAATATGCTAATATTTTTATAAAAAATTGTGGTGAAAAAAGTCTATTGAAATACTTCGAAATGTTATTCATGTTACGTTTACTTCATTTGCGTAGCATGAACACATTATTTGCAATACTAATTATACACATAAACCATCGATACATCATATTCCTACCGAATATAATTTTAAATCGCCATAGTCTAATGAAATTGTATATTTGTGTTATCAAAAGTGTCATCATTATTTAAATGTGCAGAATGCTCCCTTATTATTGCTGTTAATGAGGATCCACAGTATAAATTTATGATTTATATTTGCCAGCTTGATGTGTATGTATTAGATATATTATTTGATGAACATCCGGTATATAACTTAAGAATAACAACACTCGTCTGATACATTATTATTTTCATGTTTCCCGCAATTAATTTTATGCATTGTTAATTTGTTAAATTGGCCTGACAAGTTTATATAACAATTAAAATAACGGAAATTATATTGGTTATTAATGTATAGCTGATGAAAACATGGGGTAGTCAGAGGCACAACTGGCCATACTCCTTTACGCCCGTGCGTATAAATTGAAAACGAGTGTGTACACTCAGGAAGTGCTGCATACTACAAATATATATGTTAAATTGAGACCTTAACATGACAAAACACAGTTCTTAGAATGAAATTAGTTTATGTTAATATCTTGTTCTATAAATTTTGTAGTTTCTGTCTGTTTTAAATGTATTAATGTAACGACTTAAAGTTTATTGTTTTGCTATTGCGATGATTACACTAATTAATAAATTGGAAATAAAAAAAAAATCCGTTTGCTCTTCTATTAGTTTTTCATTTACAACATATAATGTTGCTATTTTTCGCTATAGCAATCAATTTGGTTAACTCCATATACGGGGTCCCGCGCGTCTTTAAACCGGCTTAAAATCCCAATCACATGCATTCACAGATCCAAGACGGTAACCAGGGTTTAATGATATCATCATATGTGTGACGTATGTTGTTGTGTTTTGGTGTTGAGTAATGTACATGCATAAAGGACATTTGCTTTTTCAAGACCATTAATGTGAGTAATCTTCAAGTATATTAATTTTTGAAGACACATAATTATTCATTGGAATCTAACTGTTTGTCGCCATCTACACGCTACCATTGACGAAATAACATCCGGTGGGATAAACTTAGCAACATCCGGTGGGATAAACTTAGCAACATCCGGTGGGATAAACTTAGCTGTATTCCACACGCTATCATTGACGAAATAACATCAGGTGGGATAAACTGAGCTGTATTCCACACTGAAATAAAATCCGGTGGGATAAACTTAGCTGTATTCCACACTGAAATAACATCCGGTGGGATAAACTTAGCAACATCCGGTGGGATAAACGGAGCTGTATTCCACACGCTATCATTGACGAAATAACATCCGGTGGGATAAACTGCGCTGTATTCCACACGCTATCATTGACGAAATAACATCCGGTGGGATAAACTTAGCTGTATTGCCGAAATAATATCCGGTGGGATAAACTTAGCTGTATTGACGAAATAACATCCGGTGGGATAAACTTAGCAACATCCGGTGGGATACACTTACCTGTATTCCACACGCTACCATTGACGAAATAACATCCTGTGGGATAAACGTAGCTGTATTCCTCACGCTACCATTGACGAAATAACATCCGGTGGGATAAACTTAGCTGTATTCCACACTGTTTTCACAATACAGTCGCATTATTTACTTTTACGTTTACAAAATAGTAATATGAGTTTACAAATAAAAATGCGTTCTATGTACTATATTTATAATAAATTCGGCATCAATTGCCTCAAAATATTTTTAAACTGTTGGTAATAATTATGAATATGTAATTAACTATGAGTGGACATTAACATAAGGTTTATACTTTATTGAGCACATCAATCATTTTCATTAGAAAATGCACTTGCCCAAACAATGCATCATGTTTGACTGTAGTACAACTAAAGTTTACAAATATTCATTTTATATTCACATTATATATACAGTTTGATATTCACTTTTGGTAATTATTTATGTACACATTGGCATATTTGTTAAAGTTTATATTTATCAAAAGTTTACAAATATTCATTATACAATGTATATACACATTATATATTCAGTGTGATATTTACTTTTGGTAAAATTCATTTGAATGTTGACGATATAAACATAAATAAAATTCACATTTATCCCAAGGTATTTGAATTTAACTGTTACAGTAAACATGTTTTCTATATATAATGTATTGACGAATTATACGTAAGTATACCTGATTTATTTAGAAGGGGTGTATACTAGTAATCCATAATCCAAAACTAATACAAATTATTTAGTATAGAATTTATCGTTACATATGAAATTAACAATATAAAAACGAAGAGCATACAACTACAATTTTCATGCCTGATGTCAAAATGTATCAAAGATAAATTTTAATCTTAATGAATTTAATAAAGATCGCTTCATAAACATGAACATACACTTATAGTTAACCGCATATAGCAGGAGTCGTATGCAACGATAGCTAAGTGTACTACTGCCCCGTTATAACCATGGCGATTATGCCATTTATGTGTAATCGTGTCACCAGTTTTCGGGTTCACGCCTCTGCGGTATCGCGATGTGACACCTGACAGAATACAACGTTCGGTTTATTCAGGTTTTTTAATGTTGAATGAGATCAAATTTGCGATAAAATCGTTCGGTATTCTTTTTTGAAAGGGTTCGGTTTATTAAGGGTTTTTGATATATAAAATAAGAAGGAAATAATCGGGACCGACGCAGCCGTTCGGTTTTGACAGGGGTTCGGTTTTCTCAGGGTTTGGTTTGGACAGATTTCACTGTCAATGTAAATTATAATTAAAATAACGAATGACGAGCTGCAATGCCTTGTGGGTATTTGGTTGCTAAGAAAATAAGCACATGTACGGAAGTCATTAATAATGCAAAATTTTGCAGGTTAATATTTATTTCATTCAACATTTTGTTTGCCAGATGTATAATTATTTCTAAGAATTAGGTTTAGGAGTGATGTCCGTATTTCGGGTTTAAAAAACATAACTAAAAAGTAAACATAAAAACGGAGTGATTTTACAGTATCCACGTCGCTTTTTCAGCTTTCCAAACGTGTTTATTTATTTCATGTGATTTGACTTTGGTCACGTGGATGCTGGTGTTGACAGTGATTTGATGGGCAATGCTGGAAACAAATCTATGTGTGGAGTTCGACTTAAAATTCCTTAAAAACGTGATTTCCGGACGATAACTCAAGAATGGCTTGACATATCAAAATAATTCTTGGTATACATGTGCAGCATCATAAAATACGGATCAAGTTCGATTTTGGATACAAACCACTAAATTTTGACTGATTTATGGCCCTTTATTTGACTTACATTCCCTAAAAACATAGTTTCCTGACGATAACTCAACAATGGCTTGACATATTTAAATAATTATTGGTACACATGTGTAGCATCATAAAATACAGGTCAAGTTCGACTTTTGTTACAAACCACTAAATTTTGACACAGTCATGGCCCCTTTTTTACTTAAATTCCCGAACAACATGGACAATAACTAATGAAAGGCTTCACATATTTGAATTGTTTTTGGTACATAGGTGTATCATCATAAAATATATATCAAGTTCAGCTTTTGTTACAAACCACTAAATGTTGACAGAGTTATAGCTTTTATGCAATTAATTTTTTCCAAATACACTGTTCACCATTCACAAATTAAAGCATTCTCTCTCTGTCCATGTCTTTCGAATGGATGCCATAGTTTTGTGACAAGGCCATAGTGTGGGGGTATATCCGTCACTCATGTGACAATTCTAGTTTTATAAGAAAATACTAAACCATAGGCCTCCACAAAAAATCAAATAAACATACTATCGGAAGATGCGGGTATATTATTTTCGATGAAGCGTTGACCTCTAATTGTGACCTTGTGCTTTAACTCATGGACCCGATTCTTCTTGCTTGCGACAGGCTGTCTTTTTTAGGCAAACACTTGTGTAAAGTTTTTTTAAATTATAATCGTTCCTGGCAAAGTTAGATGTTGGACACACAAAACGCCAATATCGACTTTTAAAGTTTAGTATAGCCTTAACTATTGGCCTAAAGTCCTGTTTATGCGCGTGAAATTTCGTTTTATTTAGGCAAACATTTTTGCCGAGTAATTAGACAATATCTCTTACCATGTCTAAGTTGAAGTCCGATAAGTATATTTGAACTTTCAATTTAGGTGTGACCTTGAACTGTCACCAATAAACCTGATTCGTGAGTGCATCACAAAGGACACAACATCTTATATCGGCAATAATAAAGGTTATTTTTAAATCATTCCTAACATAACCACGTTGTAGTCCAGTAAAGCAAACAAAAGCCAATTTACAATCAAAGGGCAATTAATTAATCCCTGAAAACGTGTCCGTCCTCTTATAAGGGATGCTGCTAAAAATCATCAGACTGAAACGACCTGACAATATCTCCACCCGGGGGAGCGCTGCATATTATGTTTCATTGAATTCGAGTCACTTGCAACCAATACAAATTCAACGGCAGTTGAAGTAGAATTCGGATGGATGGAACAAGTGACGTTAATATGTCACGCCACCCTTCGTGAGCATGAACATTGTACGGAACAATAACTGGGAATTTCCAGTATTTCTTATTTGGCTCAGCCCAAAGTTTTTTGCAGATTAACCTATGCTTGATGTTCTCTTTTTCTGTACGGAAAATTAGCCACGTGTCGTGTTATAATGGTTTAATTGCGTCCATTTAAATGTTTATATTTTCAGGTGGTAGATTATTAGCTGTTAAAACCCAGTAACCACTGTCTAAGGTTATTAAATGCATATTGTATTTGTTTTTACTCACTTGAGTGTTCATTCATGAAAAAAAGCTGATTTTGTAAATTAATTTAACAACGGAAACAGTAACGATCGATTTAAACGTACTTTTACTGTGTTTTGATTTTCGTTTTTTATATAATTTTAATATAAGTTACAATTCAAATTATTTCCAGATTTAGACTCTAGTAAAATATAACACGTACCTGCATAAGAAGCCATTTTGAATTGATAACTTTAGAATAGACCCACCGATATATATTTAAATAATTATAATCTTTGTTTCACAATTCTCGCCTGACCTTCGTTTTGAATTACAAGAAAGTCAATATAATTCTGGTACGAAAAATTGACTAAATGTAAACGTATCCACGCAATTAGGAATCGATATTTAAACTGTATATTGCATATTTCAAAATACCTTTGGTTTTGTCAATAAGATTTTAAAACTTTATACGCTTTCTTAAACTAGATGAATTGTTCTTATGAATTATTATACCTCACATCGTTTTCAAATTGTTAAATCGCATATACCCATCCCTGCATACATTTAATATGTCACTGCGTTGGAAAGTAATATACACCAATCGGGGTATAATTTTTAATATACCCCGCGCTTGATTAAAATATGACCCGCGCTAGGCTTTAAAATATCAACTCGGGTTCTCCAAGAAATCCGTATTAACTAATAATCAGTAGGCGATTATTATAGTGTATTTAAAAAAAATCAATGTCGATGAGCGCTTGATTTTCCAACAACAAACTTAAGTTTACAATGTACGACTTGTTTGTTCTTTGAATTAGAGTATTTTTGTTCGATATAATAAAATAAATATCACAGGCATGTTAAGGGGTATATTAAATATTGCCCCTCGGCCTCGGTTGACATCACTCTCATCGGGGTGCAATATTTAATATACCCCTTAAATGCCTATGATATTTATATAATATGACACTTTTGCGTAGTGAACAATGCTAGTGTTGAAATGTCAGTGTTAATTGACTTACGGTTTTATTTGTAAAAAAATGAGAGTGCACATATTTTATTCACATACAAATCAAATGATCAATTAACACAATTAATATTTGGATATTAGCAATTATAAAATATGAGTGGTAGCATAAGCGTTACAGTAAAATTACAGAAATTGTATTACTCATATATTAATTAGTTTGTTCTATTTAACATAACGTCTAAATGTATTTAGTCAATAATCACCAAAATCCGAAATATAAAATGTAATATATATTTACGAGTTTTATACCTCACTTCGCTTTCCTATGTTAAAATCACATATATAGTCCCTACATAAATTGTAATATGCCATTGCGTTGAAATGTAATATACCCCGCGCGTGGGCCTAAAATAGCAACTGGTGTTTTCCGGGAATAACCAATTAGCTAATTATCGATAGGCGCTTATTAAAATGTATTTAAACAATCAATGATGGTTGTCTACGTGTGACTTCAGAAATTGATACAACATAGCAACTGGAGATTTCCTGGTATACCGCGCACCTTTTTATCAATAGACGCTTGTAAAAATGTGTTGAAAATGTTGGTCTGCATGAACTTGGCTAGTTTTTTCTCTGAACAACAGGTTTGTTTTGTTTGGTATAGTAAATATTACTCCACACCCTCCTCGAGGAGTGATGTCAACCTAGGCCTTCGGCTTATAGAACAAAACAAAACAGTTTGCACTTTTGAATTGTTTGTTCTTTTATTCATCATTATGAAGTAAATGTAAGTAACAAATTGATCAATGTGTAATACTGAATTAACAATAATAGTGTATGCGTGCAATATTTAGGAAACATATTTTATTTCCACCAACCGGTTAGTCAGAGGAGAATGTGATTAAAGTGAAAGGAGGAATGACAACAATGGGCCACTAAACCTCATCTTGAGCCAATTACAAAACACAGCAAAAACAATGAAATAGGCGACAAAAACAACAACAAAACAAATAGTATACACAGTTATAAAGGTTTGTTGGGTGTGATTAATTTTCATTTGCATATCGAATACACGGCAATGCTATAATATGTTTAGTTAATATATCTAATTGTGTGTGGGAACAATTAACTGCAAACTTACTGTCTTTGGCAAATAAATATAAGTACAATAAAATGCATTCAGTGAAAGTAGTTATAACATATTTTAAAGTAAAACAACAGCTAATGCATCATCGTTATTACGAAAACAGGTCTTTAACAGAACATAACGTTTATTTACGAAGTAAGCATATTCAGCGCATCGTACTAACAATACTTACAGTTTCGCAACGAATTAAACAGTACATGTGGCCAAAGACATAAAATATATATTACTAGAAAGAGATCGGATAACAACACCTCGTTTTGACTTTAGCTTTATTTGATCGCTGTTATGAGCACACGTTATTTATATAAGAAAATGTATCTCAATGTGACGTCAAAACAATGATGACGTTTTCAGCAACTAAAAACTTGTGAAACCAAAACCTTGTTATTTTTCGACATATTTTTACGTCGTTTACATGCTTTATGAGCACACCGTAATAAGACTAACATAATTGTATATAAATGTTGTCTAAATATCACGTTGTTCATTCTCGGCTCGAAACAGGATAGCGCAGGGTTTCTCAGTATCGCACAAAAAACTTGATATGTATGAAACACTCACATAATATTCTCTATATACCAGAGGCAACCCATACTACAACAATCAAAGTATTGATCGCTGTTCTGAACCCTCGATATTGCTACCCCCCTGGTCCTTGTAGCGATCCCTAAGCACTAAAAATCCAGAGGCTTTAGGTTCTTATCCCATGTGTTTGATAGTCGGACAGTTAATAGCTGTACAGAAACAACAAAGGAAATAAGAAAATGACCACAAGAAAGATACTGTTACAATTCAATCATTAACACGAAGTAGTATGCATTTACACAAACATACCCTGGATCAAAAATACAAGTTAAGAACCAAAATGTTTTTAGTTAATCAAAAATGACTTTGATTATAACTCAAACAAATGTTAAAAACTGTTCAGGTTTGAACACAATACACTGTACTCAATTACATAGGTACGCTGCATATTAATCTTATGTTTAATAAAATTATGTATTGGTATATATTATAGTAATTATATGATTATTAGAATTATATTAAATAAATACTTTTATTGAATATACGAGGAAATAATGTATTATTTAACGTACATAATGATAAACTACGAAGCTGGAAAACGCAACTAATGACTCATGTCTCTTGGCACAAACCAACTAGTCCACCAATAAAAGAATTATATAACTCCAAGAACAAACTACAAAATATATTAAAGTAACGGAAGACAAAAAATAACAAGATCTTGATGTCATAGATCGGGAGCATCAAACACCCAACTGATATCACTAATATGAAACATTTTAAAATTGACTAAACACTAAAAGAACATCGTAATGCTGGTAATATACCGTTTTACTGTCGATAACCACATGTTCATGTTCCAAAAGATAAATTGACTACAACTTATACCAATATTCAAAATATTAGGGGAAAAAACAGAACAAAAAATTAAGAATTGGTCAGTGATGTAACTGAAACAGATGTTCAAGAACTCAAGTAAAGAAAAAAAAAAAAACGATACATACAAAAAATAATATTATGGCATATATGTTTTTGAAGCACCATGTGAATCTCAATTTCACATCTAACTACCAAGTTAACGACGGCTGGATTACACTGGCCACAAACATCAGACAAGTACTAAATATGATACAAAGTGAAACTGCAGCTGCGTCAGCAGTAAAGAAATCTTATTATCAGCACGAGGTCCTTTATTTAGGGCAGGTGACCAATTGCCAAAAACAACACAGCACAACACAAAAAACATATAGCGAATACAAAACACAAAACTACTCAAAGAAAAGGTTCAAAACATAGTAAGACCTCTTTGGTTCCCTTAATCAAACATTTCCAATTAGGGGAGCGTATCAATCACGCAAGGAAAACTCTTGGTAACTATTCCCACTGACAATTTGTTACGTTTAGAGTAGATTCGATAAAAACTGATAAAAACATTGAAAGCGGAAACGGCTTAACAGGCTGACTGTTGATAATTCAATGGCCATATCGTCACAGTTGGCGATTTTGGTTGATTATTGAACTTGACCAAGATTTTATACCAACAAAGATTTCCACCACGTTTGTTGAAGATCGGATAAACAATGTTGGACTTGGAGAGCGGAAACGGCTAAAAAGTCAAATGTACGATATTAAGTCCCGGGCCATAACTCCGCATAACAATTCGGCAAAATTAGAATTTGTTTTTGATAAACTGTGCTAGGAATACAAAGCATGGCAAATATTACATCTTTTATGATCGGAGTTATATGTAAACTTCGATGTCAAAGTCCTCAAACAATTCAAGTTTTAGAATTGTAAGATTTTCGACAAAGATTCTTAATAAATACCAGCCCTGATCGATATATAATTACTCACCTGGTCATTTGTATTACGATTTGATACATTACATATCGAACATATATGTGCTATGTTATTTTCCTTTTAACCCTTAACATTTTTATATTAGTATATTAAGAATTACATACCAGGCATATAAATTTGTAATTTAGAATAATATGTACTTTAATTTAGAATTATAATAATAGTTTGTTTGGCTAGATAGTAAATATAGTATATTCATTTAATTGTAAATAGTTTTTACTACGAAAGTTATAATTAAACTCAATAGATCCATGACTAAGTCTCACTACTCACTAACATGAATTTCACTATGACCGAACACTCTCATAATTGATCAAATTTAATCACCTGAATCAAATGTTAGAAAAATGTCATTCGACACATTCATTTCATAGATGCAGTACAAATGTCAACGGAGATGTGTTCTGTTAAGAAAACGGAATACATAAAACTCACCACGATAAGGAACCCATAGAAAACACTCGGCAACACGGAGGTGAAAGAAGGCGCGTTCTACGTCGGCCTCATGAGCACCACCGTTCCGCACGTGTTCGGAGCCCACAATGCAGCGCTGACTCTGGCATCGACATCTCACACAGAACGAACCGTTTACCTGGTTATGAAGCGCAGAGCAAGGGTTTAAAAGAGGAGGTTCATCTCCTTCCACAACTTCGACAGACACGTGTCCGAGGACATGCACAAGCTGTAGGAGGAGGACCTGTACAAGAGACAGTTATCACAGTTCATCAAAAACGGCATCACCCCCGACAGCATCAATAAGTACAAGAACGGTCACGCTGCCAGCCGGGCTGACCCCAAAGCCAAGACCATACCAGACAGAGAGGTCACCAATGTCAAGAGGTGAAATCGACACAAAATTTCTAAGAGCCCGAAGGACACGCGTGCGCTCGAGGAAGGCATTTATAAAGAAACTAGAAGCCGACGACGACGACAAGTAGGACGTGTTTTTCTCTTGTAACGCATTGCGAAGAAACTAGAAATACAAATACATGCAAGAAATGAATCGCAAGAAGCAGAGCGATGTGCTCCGCTTTCTTTTGAGAATTCGCTGCTGGCAGTATCGTCAGTTGTCGTCAGTTCACAGGGCTCCACGATCTAACCGTCCTGATAAAGCTAGGCGTCTTGGATACAGGGCAAAACAAGGTTATGTCATTTACCGTGTTCGAGTTCGTCGTGGTGGACGCAAGAGGCCCGTCCCCAAGGGTTGCACATATGGCAAGCCCAAAACCCATGGAGTCAACCAGCTGAAGTTCCAGCGTTCACACTGATCTGTTGCAGAGGAGCGTGCTGGTCGCAGGTGTAAAGCTCTCTGTGTCTTGAACTCGTACTGGGTTGCGGAAGATGCCACCTACAAGTTCTTTGAAGTTATCCTGGTGGATCCATTCTACAAATGCATTCGTCATGACACTAAAAGTCAGTGGATCTGCAAGCCAGTTCACAAGCACATGGAATTGCGAGGCCTTACAGCTGCTGGCAAGTCCTCCAGAGGGCTTGGTAAAGGTCATGGTTTCAACAAGACCAAGGGTGGTTCTCGCCGGGCCTACTGGAAGAAGCAGAACACCCTCAATTTACGCCGAAAGCGTTAAAAATACGTTTTTTCATGTTTTCTTTCCTTTACATTCTAAAAATAGATGCCCCCACCTATGCAGCCATTACTACGTGGTGCCGCTTTTTCTGTATGCATAAAAATACTTTTGCAAAAAGAGAATTGTCCTTTTATAGTTTACTTTCTGCTAATTTATTCTCTTATTGTGTGAAGTAATTTGGATATCACAAACTAGTTTTAGTTCTGACAAAATATTTATAAAGGGTAGTAATTAAAACTTTAAGGCAATAATGAGTTATGGCTCTTGTATGCTTCACTTACACTTGCTATTTTAAATCATTCTGTGCAAAATCAATAAAATGCCTTTTATCATTTTTGAATTATGCTTTGCACACTCCTGAATTAAGGGAAGTAATTAACTAACTTCACAAGTCAGTTTTGTGCACGCAACACATCATCTGCTGATTGTGATCATTTCTGCCAATTTATCTGATAATCCCTGCATGCATGATAATATTATGCTCTGGAAAATTATTTGACTTTTGATATTGATTAATTACCTTGACCGTTCAGCTACAGACTTGACCCTTAAACGCCACATGCGGTCTCATAATGCTTACCACTTCTGCCAAGTTATTTGAAAAAAGTTCATGCCGGACAAAATTATGCTCCATACAGAATCCATGGACTTAAGAATTATACTTGACCTTTGATCTTTAAGTGACCTTGACTATGGACATAGTTTTTGCGGGCGACACATCTGCTTATTATGGTTACCATGTTGTGTTGTGTTAAAAAAAACGGAATACATAAAACATATTACGATAAGAAACCCATAGAACACACCTGGAAAAACGGAGGTGAAAGAAGACGCGGTCTATATGGAGGACGTCGGCCTCATGAGCACCACCGTTGACCGCGTATTCGGCGCCAACAATGCAGCGCTGACTCTGGCATCGACTACCCCTACAGAACGAAGCGTTTACCTGGTTATGAAGCGGAGAGCAAGGGTTTAAAAGAGGAGGTTCATCTCCTTCCACATCTTCGACAAACACGTGTCCGAGGACATGCACAAGCTGTTGAAGGAGGACCTGTGCAAGAAACAGTTATCACAGTTCAGCAACTAAAACGACATCACCCCCGACAGCATCAAGAAGTACAAGAACGGTCACGCTGCCAGCCGGGCTGACCCCAAGGCTAAGACCAAACCCGACAGAGAGGTCACCAATGTCAAGAGGTGAACTCGACACAATAGATTTAAGGGCCAGAAGGACAACCGCGTGCGCCAGAGGATGGCGTTTATAAAGAAACTAGAAGCCGACGACGACGAAAAGTGGACAGCGTTATGTTCTGTTTAAAATAACGGAATACATAAAACACACCACGATAAGGACCCCATAGAAAACACTTGGCAACACGGAGGTGAAAGAAGACGCTTTCTAGATGGAGGAAGTCGGCCTCGTGAGAACCACAGTTGCCCGCGTGTTCGGCGCCCACAATGCAGCGCTGACTCTGGCATCGACATCTCACACACAACGAAGCGATTACCTGGTTATGAAGCGGAGAGCAAGGGTTTAAAAGAGGAGGTTCATCTCCTCCCACAACTTCGACAGACACGTGTCCGAGGACATGCACAAGCTGTAGGAGGAGGACCTGTATAACAAACAGTTATCACAGTTCATCAAAAACGGCATCACCCCCGACAGCATCAAGAAGTAAAAGAACGCCACGCTGCCAGCCGGGCTGACCCCAAGGCCAAGACCAAACCCGACCGAGAGGTCACCAATGTCAAGAGGTGAAATCGGCACAAGATTTCTAATGGCCATTCCTTCCATGCTGGACAAAATTATTCTCCGGACAGCGATAGAAGGCTTAACGTCTTATTTTTGACATTTGACCTTTAAATGTGACCTTGATCTTGGACCTAGGGACGTATTTTGTGCGCTCGACACACCGTCCCACCATGCTTAACACTTGTGCCAAGTTATTTAGAATTCCATCCATGGTAGACAAAATTATGCTCCGGACAGTGTCTATGGCTTAAATTCTTATATTTGACCTTTGAAATTTCAGTGTGACATTAACCTTGCACCTAGGGATCTGGTTCTTGCGCGTGACACAGCGTCTCACCAAGTTCAACACTTGTGGCATGTTATTTGAAATTCCTTCCATGCTGGTCACAATTATGCTCCGGACAGGGATAGAAGGATAAACTTTTTATAATTGAGCTTTGAACTTTAAGTGTGACCTTGACCTTGGACCTAGAAACTTGGTTCCTACGCGCGACAAACCGTGTCCTTATGCTTAACATTTCTGGTAAGTTATTTGAAAATCCTCAAATGCTGGAAAAAGTTATTTTCCGGACAAGAATCCAAACATACGTACATACGTACACACGTACATACGCTCATACGTTCATACGTACATACGTACATACGTACGTATCCACGGACAGGGTAAACTCTGTATGCCCCCCTCCCATCATTGATGGTAGGAGCATAAAAAAAGACATGTTGGTGCTTAAATTGTATTTTTGACAACGTCTGTCTTTTGAATACGTGTATACTACTTGCTGTAAATGTACCTGTCCTTGTGGTAATATTTATATTTGTTTCTTTACTGCTATTTGCAAAATCAAATAAGAACCTTAAGCATTTAGATTTTTAGTGTATAGTGTTTGCTACATCGACCAAAGTTGAACAATCTTTGGGTTCAGAATAGTAAATTGACCACAAGGGAGCTGAAAAATATGATGCTTTTTTCTTAACAAACCAACATAGCCCCCATCTGGAACCGTACCGATCACGCAAATCATAATCTGCGTTTTAAAGCATCGCGTTCTGGATTCATTTAAACCTGCTTCAAGACTAAAACCACCTTACAGTTTATACTTAGATTTGGCAAAATAAATAATTAAAATGAAAGCAAAGTCAAATGATTAATAAATAATTTCATATTATCAGCACAAGGCGTCCAATAGTTTTACACGAGCAATAGTAAATTATACAAAGCCATTGCGAACTGGAAACTTTTTACATTAAATAACTTTAACACTGATGTTTATATCAATATGCTTCTGTGTTTTATGCTACAAAAGCACTAAAAATTATATATGGAAAAAAATATTATAAGCAGACAAATATATTTTATCCCTGTAAGTTTAATTAAGTAAAAACGTAATTCGTTTATTGAGAGTTTGATAGATTTGTCTTCAAGTGCATGTATGATGATCAAATTAGAATAAAACAAAAGCTTGACAAATACAAGTTCAAAAGTAAAACAAAGTCAAGAATATACATTTAACAAATGCATTCAATGATTTTTCGAATGTCATCTGAAATATGGTTTATATCAAATCAAACTGAAGTTTTAATATTTATGAACAGCAAACATGCATATTGTTCATATTATTTTTAATAAAAAAAAACGTCCAACACAATTGAATACATAAATATTTTTTTTACGTCCTATCCCGTTGTATGCCGCTATTATGTCAATAAAACAACTTTGCAAGTGACAATACTCATGTTGAGACACCATAGGTCTGTAAAAGGTTAATTAAAAAATTTGCCAACACGTTAGTTCTTTAAAGAAAAAAACAATTCATGTTGTTGATTGTTTTAGTAATATGAATCGTCTTCAAGTACGATGATAAGTTTACAAAGCAAGGGATAATAGATAAGTACAAATATAAAAATTAAACAAAAATATTTTATATTACATTTAACAAATGCGTTCACTAAATATTATCAAATGTCAATAAAAATAATCAAAATATGAGTGCAATTATAACAATCTCCTCAATCTTTTTTACGCTTATCACAACAATCTTAACACTTGTTTGAGGCTAATAATTTGTTGTCAACACACATTGTGTATCAGGACAAAATAAACTCAGAAAGCATACACTTTAACAATTCAAATTAATTAGATGATAAAGAAACTTTCAAAATTATAACAAGTTAAATATTTCGAATATATGCAATTTTCTCAACATTTATAAATAATAGAATTCATAAATAAATTGCACTTCCAAACACAGTTAATAAACGTATGTGTTTATGCATACGGTTTCATTATTACTCAAGTACATAGGCCCATTATACAATATGCAAAAAAATATGCAACGGTGTTTTATTGTTAATACAATTTAAAACTTCAGAAAGAATACTAATATATAAACAACTGAATGCAAGTTAGAAATGTTTATAATGCTAATTGTATTTCAGGACACGAAAAAAGTACAAGTTTACCAACGGTTGAGATATGGAAACAATCTCTGTAATAACAATTTGAATTACAATTCTTTGAGGTTAACTTGTATTTACAAGTTTGTATAATGTGATTAATTCCGGGCCAATTGTGAGGTTCGGCATGCCTTTAAAGAATCGCATACCAGCAATAGTAGTATGCCTCCCGTGTCTCACTGAATATAAATGTACTTATTTCAGTATGCTGACTTCGTAACAATACAGTAAACAATCCGCATCATTTTTGAAGCTATTTAATTGGGTAGAGCTTAAATTAAATCATTTTGGAAGATCTAACAACTCTTCAGTATTGCCGACTATAAGGAATTCAACGTTGTGGAGCTCTGATACTTGCAAAGGCCTGAAAACTGATGCTTCGTTGTGGGATGCCATGTTGTTAGTTGACTTCTTAGAAACATGTTCAAAGTGATATCGAAACTGCTCAGCTGTCAACACTTACACAAAATTCGCGGAAACGACACTGGACAAATGGCCAGCCAGCAACGGATATGTGTTGAAAATCCTGAGTATTTGTATTATTTTTATCGACTCACAGCTATATTTAATGATGTGCAATCTCTGTATTCCATATTCTAGTCTGGTTAATACGGGCTGAAATTGTGTCCTGTTTAAGAAAGAAAATGTGTACAAGTTATATTGTTATATATACATGTCTTAATACAATTAGAACGTAGAAATGTAAGTTCAAATGTTATTTGCAACTTTCAATTGCACAATAAATTAATTCCTAAAAGCTACACACTGAGTTGTGTTTACGGTCAACAATTTTGTATATACATATATACAAACAATGTAAAAAGCAAAGAGCTGCTATTCAAAAAAATAGATAAAACGAAACCCGCGTGTAAGTTTATTCCATTAATAAATATGTTTAATTGAGGCCTAAACCTTCATTGTATTAGTGACACACCTTTGAGCATGTTTTCTGCGTAGAACAAGTACTTAATGTCTTAATTTAAATATCATGCGAACGCTCAGTGAGTATGTGAAGATCTGATGAACTCCCGATATAATGGTAGACACCATAGCTATTTCAATGAATCATTTGGCCTATTTGTGGTTCCAATACATGTAATACAATTAGGCGATGATGTTTCGGAATTTAATTGAATATTAAAATTGAATATACAATATATTATAATGTTTATTTCTGTTGTAAAAGTGCAATACTACAGATTTCATATTATCGGAATATCATATTAAATAGTTAGCTCATCTGATTGCATATATTTTGAACACTTGATATATGGAGTACTATTTTTTATGTTTATGCGTTAGTTTGCAGCGTATATTCCTATAGTATCTCATCATCCATCAATTATACATTCAATTGGCAACAGTGTCCGCCATCCAATCTTGAGTTCGATCTCTACTCGGGGAGCGTTGGAATAATCTTTCGCTTAAGAAATTAAGTGCTTGTTCTACCAAGGAAACGAAAGCATCTCGGTAATGATGTTTCAATCAATGATATATAGGGACTATTACATGATTGCAGTGTTCCAATGGGTTTTATTATACCTGCCCAGGATTCATATTGATATTGTTTCTTAAAATGTACTTAACGTAAGTTAAAGAAAAAAAAAACGTCAAAATTAAAATATGTGTTTGAAGCACTATGCTTTAGAGGACATGCATGATATTAAATAGTTACGCTTTGAATTATGTTATTTCTTTTGTATCAAAATCCTTGAACAATGCATTTTGGAGGGACAGAAAACCATGTATTAAAACTCAGAGTTCTAAAGTGTATTCTTGTTCGACTAAGATTCTTTATAAATGCCAGCCATGGGCCCATATGTATAAAGATTCTTCAGTTATCCCTAACCTGAGTTGAACAAAACACAACAACAAACGTAATAATAACAATATATGTGTATTCCGCGAACCTGAAGGGCGAGTAAAATGCAAGTTTACACAATCAACGAGTGCAGTACAACCCACATGAGCACATAGCCATGTAATACTCTGTTTATTAAGTCCATTAATTATATACCTCATTACGATATACAAATAAATTACAACGTAACACATGATTTTATTTATTCTGAACAAACTAATTCCAAAATGAACGCGCGAAAATAAATGGCATTATGACGTCATTATGAAATGCACATCAAAGACACCATATAATTTAAATGTCAATCTTAATGTTGTGTTTTAAAAGGTTGGTTTGTTTAAATCGCTAAATAATAGTCGTTACGCCTTCTGCATATAGGTATATAATAAATACTAGGAATGGGACCGAATAATGAAATCAATATTCGATTATTCGTTTTACTTATTTGCATATATTCTAATATTCGTATTTTATATACCGGTAAGTAACTTTGAATGTGTTCTGTCTGAAGACCGCGTGAACTACTTCCAAGCTCGTGACGGTTGCATTATTATGAATAAACCAGGAAGATAATACGGTATATTGTGTTGAAATAATGAAGAATAATATTTAGATAACACATATTAAGATTATAAAGATCTTGCTAGATTTAAATCACATATTTATTCGCTGACAACAGTCTTATTTTGATTGGCTATCCAGAGCATTGTTTACATCTATTTTATCTAAGACAAGTGAACTGTTTCGATGTCAATAAACATTAGTGCAAGCTTTCTGCAAACTGTGAGTCCATTATCTCAACAATGCCCTGTGCAAGTTATGAAAAACATACATCTTTTTTTTCCTAAGGGCTATAATGCTTGGTAAGAAATCGAATGTTCACGAGCAATCCAATAATCTTAAATTCAACATACATATATTCATGTTTACAATATTTATGTTTATAATTGAAAACACTGACATTGCTTAAAAACCTTAAGGCACACGATACCAGCATGTACCGGAACTCAGAATAAGGGTCTGCAAATAAATTGGCAATTGTTATTCTTAGGTTAACTATGCATTTGACGCAGTGGATGATAAACACAGTTTCTGTATACACTACATTTGTATATAGTACGATAACACGTCGCTCGTCTGTTGATTAAACAGTCAATGTTTCAAAAATCGTAATTATACAACAAATACATTGCAGAAATTTTATTTCCATAGTCAACCATAAATATGTATATCTGAGTGGATTGTGACTGTTAGGTTATCCTATCATCGCAATCTCATTAAAATCATCTTCACTCTGACGATACTATATTATCCGCTGACTGGATCTGATGAATCCGCATTAGGGGTCGTTTTAAGATGAACTTTTCAGGAGCCAATCAAATTGTTGCCTTCAAAATGGTATGGTTTAAGTTTATATATATTAATTTTCAAACACTAAGCAAGAACTTTAACTTTGGATTTGTAGTCGTGTAAGGTACCACTCTATCCATTAACAACGGTATGATTTGATTTTAATGAGATCGCACCCAGTTATCAATTTAACCAATTTTGCTAGGAACAATTTGTATCGTATTCTAGAATCAGACGGTGTAAGTTTGTTGTTTACACCGTTGATAAGTATATTCATATTATTTGAAGCATGGTTATACGATGTTCATTTCGTACATAAACAATCCACATAAGGAATTGTATTATGATGTTATAACATGTATTTCTTACTTCCAGTTTCATACCACATTATAATCATCATAGTACGGTATCAGTAAACGTTAGGTAAGACAAAACTGGCTTGACTTAGTGCGTGCAAGCCAGGTCTACATATAAACATGGGCATCAAAACGTCATGTTCTCTTCTTTGCAAAAATGAAACCACATACCTGAGCACTCTTTCTGAATTTCTTCAACTTGTTGATTATATCCTTGCACAAATTGTAGTATATTCTAGAAAGAGTAACACATTTTTACACTGTTTACACACCATGTTTAATAAAATTATGTCACCAAGTTTTTAATATGATATTATCAAGCAGTTCTATAGCAGTTTTATAGCGTTTAAACATTAAGACAATGTGTTGTTTTGTTCATCAAATGTGAACACTATGTTCATTGTGTCAATTAACGTTTCAGTTTTTGGGTTCGAGCGCCTACTTCACTTAAATAGTTTCTGGCTTCAGGAGCGATGCAACGGTGTGCCGTTTCGAGCGTACTTCAATGGTTTATGGCTTCAGGAGTGTTGCAATGGTATACGGCCTTGAACGTTCTTAAATACTTTTTGACTTTGGAATTGATGCAATGGTATTCCGTCTCGAGCGTGCTTCCAAGGATTCTGGCTTCAGGATTGATGTAATGGTATTTGGCCGCGAACGTTTTCCAACAGTTTCTGGCTTCAGTAATGATGCAATGGTATTCCGTCTCCAGCGTACTTCAATGGTTTCTGGCTTCGAGCGTGATGCACTGGTATTCGGACTTGAGAAAACTTTAACAGTTTCTGCTTTCGGGCTCCCGGAGGCTATTGCCCTATTTATGCAATTTATGCTTTTCTCCAAACGAGCAAATCTCAAAGCCTGAAATATGCAGATACACCAAATAAATGAATATAAAAACGATTCAAATTCTTATTATGTTGAGTTCACTAAATGATTCAACGAATTATAATGGCCGCCGGAAAAACTTCGCGAAAGCAAAATATCGTACACATATTCTTTTAGTTATTACTATTTTACATTAAGTATAGGATAAAGTGCTCAATTGTGATCAATATCTGATTTATTTTGTAACACCAAACTTGCATTTCTTTCATCATAAAATGTATTTGCACAATTGGCTTTCCCATGGGATTTTTTTATTTTCCCACGGGATTTTTATTTTCTCTTGGGATTTTTTGTCAACATTGTGTGCGGGAAAAAAAACCCATGGGATTATTTTATTCTTTTGAACAATTATTTTTTCCCATCTCAAGCTTTGTTAAACTGATACTTGCCATAAAATTATGATATTATTTTATTTTAATTTTGAAGTTTGAATGTGGAATTGGATTTTGTTGCCACTTAAAAATTGGGATTTTGTAATTTTGTTAGAAAATGTTTATTTTCTCATTTGCATTTTACGTAATGTATTATTTATTAAATTACGTTATTCAATGTATATGTTATCTGGATTCCATTGTTTAAAAGGTAAGTAGAGTAGAACCTGTGATGCAGCGGTCGAGCGCTGACTTCTGCGCTTTACTGATACTGTACATTTTGTTTCAGCTTGTTATTATTTTTAAGTGTTAATACAATTATTGCATATTATGCTTAATTCAAACGTCGATTAATTTATCTCATGTATCAGTCATTTATTGATAAAATTAGGCTCGATTAATTATTCAAACATTACAGTTTTTTGTAAAACCCAAGTAAACATTTAAATTTGATACACACGTCATTCCATTCAGTTGATGAAATTACTCGGGCACTTGAAATGTACGAGTAATTAAATTACCATTTGTCATGTGTTTCTTGTTTATTATAATACATTTAATAAAGTATAAATAAAAATAATACAAATAACTTTGATCTATTGTAATATTTCCCAAGTTAGAATAAATACTTTTATATATTTACGAAATACATATATGTGAATAGAAACGCTAGATTTCGATCATTTCATAGTGATTGCTTCTAAAATAGAATTGTTCAGGATATTTTAAACTTTTTAATTTACACAACGTTTGAATAAAACAGTGCAAATAAATTTAATTGAGATACGCCCCATAGGTCCCATGATGACTATTGTATTATTTGTTTCAATAATATTATTTGTATTTTATTTTATAGTATATATTTATAATATATTTCTTAACATTTCTACAAATAAGCTCATTCATGTACCGCTTAGTCCAATTTCAAAATGTATTGCTTAAACATTATACGACATTATAGCACATCAATGCTATAGCGTATCAATAATATTGGCATGGCGAATATACACGGATGTATTACCATAATTTTTTAAACGAGTTCAGGTATTTTGTTAGTAAGCTAGCCTTGGGCGAGCTTACTAACGATTTTCCTGGACGAGTTTAATAAAATATGGTATTACATGACAACGAGTGTCAGATCTTTTTTATCACATGCTTTTAACCTAAATAAAACAAAGTATATAAGTCCGCAATGTTGTTTACTGACGTGACGTCATTTCATGTAATCAACGTCATTTCACCAACATAACGTCATGAGATTGGTCATTCAAAGAATATGTAGCCAATGAAAATGCTCAAAATGTTTTCTTACACATGTGTAAGATAAAAATATTCGTAATGGTTGTATTACATGGAAAACAAGGTATAGAATGTGATAAATAAATTAATGCAATAGCATTTATGAAAAGAAAAACCAGATAATTATACTGATAAATGCAAATAACATCGCGGAAATTGTACTAATATAAAGTGTTCACGTACAAATGTAAATAAAATATCATTTTTTAACTCATCAGCGAAGTTAAGAGATTATTGAAAGTATGGAAAACAAGGTATAGCATGTGATAAAGTCCAATATGTATTTGATCTATATAAATTAGACATCGTAGGTGGCTACTGGCTACGGCGTCTTCATTTACAAGGTATACAATCTTTTTTGTACAGACATTGCAAGACGATCATCGCACGGCATCCGCACTTTACCCGTGCGGAAGTCGTTGGGTTGTACTTTATATATACGGGCTATACGGGCTTGCCATTGTTAATTTAGCATATACCTGCGTTGTTTGAACGGCGTACGCAAACATACGGTCGTGCCGTTAACATACGTTAATCCCACGTTTTAGATACAATTTTGCCTGCCGCCCCTCACATGGTGCACCTGCGGAAGCCATACGGCTTTCCTTCGTAGAACGTACGGCTCCTTTGCGATGAACGTAACGGCGCCACATGAATGAAACTGACACTTCACGGTCGCTGCAAAACAGGTAGGGTTTTGCACGGTGACCGCGCTGCGCCATGTGCAATGAATTTGTAACTTATATTATGTGGATGCATTTGGCACGATATTGTCATTTGCCATATTATATCTTGATTTCACGTGTGCTACATTCAAGAAATAATCATATTTTTTACTATTTTAATAATTTAACCAGACTTTTATCCTGATGTACATGTTATTTTAGTAATCGTAAATGCAACCAAGACATTTCGGATCTTTATAAAAATATGTTGACGTGTGTTGCTGCCAATAAACCTGTGTTGTCCGTGTGAAAAACTATGAGCGATAGCTATGTATTGACCGTGCGTTAACATTAAAACTTAAAAGCATTTTACAATCGCACTGTGACCACAAGGTCACCCTAAGACAGACGCACGTCTAGTGTACGATTCGCGGACGCAGAGCACTGCGGTCTGCTATAATGAAAAATGTGTGGTAGACTTGCTGTGGCCGTCATAGCTGACTCCGCTTCCACCATTCTAAATCCGCCCATGTTTTGTATGACATGCACAGGTCGAATATGGAATAAACATGTTGTTAATGATCATGAACAATGGGGTCAGCAATTGTGTTCCGCAAATAAGCGAAAAATTCGTTAAAGTCTGATTGTTAGCGATTGTAATCGCTAAAAATGGGAATGTGAACGTGAAATAAAATGTAAAAATATCCATTCAAAAAATATGTTTGTCTGCTTTTGAAGGCTCATTAATGTGTTCAAATTGACAATGAAGCAATCATTTCAATCACACATCGTTGTGTCTTATTGTAACTGATTATTGCGGTTATTTCAGATTTCTAACATCGCTAAAAGTGACTGTATGCTCCATGTTTGATCTCTGTAATTTTAATTTTTATCTCATATGCATTGATTGGTGTAATAGACGAGTTTCACATTCCCATTTTTAGCGATTATCACGACACAATATATATATATATATATATATGTATATCGATATTTGTATTGTGTATTAAGTATTTAAAAATAAATCTGCGTTTTAAATAAGGTTTTTAAAACTCAATGACGCCTTTTCCAAAATTAAGTGAACCCAAAGTTTTCTGTTATGAATGAAATAGGACAGTTTTGCGCATTTAAATTTTACGAAATATAGAATTTTGTATAAGGACGCGAGAGTGTAAACATTGATTCATATAAAGTTCAATTGATCAAACAAAATAATTAATTGTTGGATATAAGCAGTTATTAAACATAAGTGCATAAGGGTTGAAGTCATATTTTGTAATGTTTTGTATTGTAAGAACTACGATTGTGTCATACTAATGTGCGATTTAATACCTGTAAATACATTCGCCAGTTTTATTAACACTTATTTATACAGAATATCTGCAATGAATTTTGCTAATTCTCGCATAATCGTAAATAAGATGTAAGTATTTTTATATCAAGATATAATGCAACGGCCAAACATTTATTTGATGTATTGCTTGTCCTGAATTAAATAAGCCGTAGACCAGTAATGGTTAAATAACTGTCAAATAAATAATTTGTAAAATGTCCTTTAACCAATTTTTCGTTTACGGAATTGAATGTACATGTAAATGAGTGTTGTCTTTTGTCAGGACTTTTAAAACACTAATTACTAATTGTATATAGCACGGCATTCAGGCGACACGCATTCTTGTGGATCGCGCACCTACTTGTAGTATCAAAATACATTTTAGCTAAGCATCTCCAATTGTTATCACTGGTGAATAATCTTTTTAGCTATGCTAGTTTAAGCGATAAAATAAAAGAACTTCTGTCTGTCATTTTTAATCCTCCTTCGTAATATTCTTTTATAAAACCGCTATTCTTTACCTTTGATGTACGATTCCAGAAAAAATCAAACCAATATTTATTAAGCATAGTTATACATGTTTTTGATGGATTGGGTAACGTTATACATAAATGATTAAAGCTCAAAATCACTAAGGTTTTTAAAACAGCGATATTTCCTAGCTGGGTCAAAACTTTTCGTTTCCAATTACATAAGGTTGGTTCTAATTACTTAATTTGTTCATTGTAAGTTAAGCTTTTCACTTTTTCTAAATCGACATAAAAATAAATTCCCAGCATATCAAAAGAGGTTTGGTTCCACTGAAGTTTCCATCTAGTTTAAATACTTTCCGTGCTGTACTTTTTTCTACCAATGCACACAACTTATGTTGTTTCATAGTTTACTTTTAAACCAAATACTATGGTAAAGGCTGATAATATATTCAAAGTTTCCTTTAATGATTCATCTGAGCCATCTAGAATGACAGTAGTGTCGTCTGCAAGTTTATGCTCTGTGTTTTTAATTTGAATAACTTTGATCTTTTTATAAGTTCATATTTGTATTCCTAGTAGTTCTGCGCACAAGAAAAAATGTAGCAGGACAAGGGATCGCCTTGTCGGCATCCGCGTTGAATGTTAAAGAATTGCGAAAGATACTCATTTTGTACTTTGTGAACAAATATTAAACCACATTTTAATACCATCTCCAAAACTAAAAATAAGAAAGGGTCTTTTGCACGAATGACCAAGATAGCGTATCAAAATCTTTCTCAAAATATATAAGAAGTAAGAGGCCATCAATATTATTTTATTCGGTGTAATGCATGATATCATACATTAACCTTGTGTTTTCTCAAATATATCTAACCTTTTTGAAACCTGTTTGAGAATGACTTATCAGCTTACCCATAAAACCCTTTAATCTGTGTGCAATAACGCGACTTCCTATTTTATAAATTGTATTTAAAAGAGTTATAGGGCGCCAGTTATTTTAGATATAATCGTGAATTGTCAACTTTGGGAATACAAGTGACAATACCCTGTGTTTGAACGGATAAAGAACCGGTTCTAAAAGCTCTGTTAAGGTTAAGACCTCTTACTATTAAGGAGCCTATTTGTTGGCCAAAACATTTTATAAAAGTCTGCATTAAAGCCCGAGGGACTGGGCTTTTGTTTTTTGACATATTTTTTTGAAAACAACAGCCGCCTCTTCAAATCAAATTTATCAATTATTAGAAGCAGTTTCTAAATTATTTAATTTTGGGCAGTCGTCTGATGACATAAAAAGATCAAAATCCGAATCTGAGCAATCTACTGTCTTACTGTATAATTTGTTTATAAAAGTTTGCAATATGTTTTAAAATCAATTTCTGGTTTGTAGTATTTGTACCGGTTTTATGACATTTTATCATGTATATCGTTTTTGAAACGGCTTGATTTTTTTCAAGGTTACAAAAGTATTTTCTTGTTTTTTCCCGTCTAATATCCATTTAGTTCTTCATCGTATAATGTGACCTTTCATATCATTTAATGTAAATTATTTAAATCTTATCGTAAGTTGTTTAATTCATTCTAATTTTCTTCGCGGTAATTGTTCTAAAGTGCTTTTATTTTACTTATGAGCACTTTTTCTATGTTAACATGATATTTCTTCACGAAACTGCTATAAGATATTGATTTGCCTCTTAATTCCATCAATAATGTTCCTAAAAATAATTGATCATATATAATAAAATGTATCTCACAGTGTGGAATTTGAAGTAAAGCATCGTGGTAATAGATCTGAAAAGCATACTACTGGATTACTTCATCAATTTTGTAATTAAGTACCCGAATATAGTCAATATTTTCTAAAAGAGACATCGAGGTCCGGATATCGAGGCTCGAACCATTGGCAGTAAACAAATTGTACGGCAAGATTAATTTTCATTGTACCGGAGATCCCCGCAGCTGCAGTAGTAAATTGCGCTATTTATTGTTTTACTAATTGAGCAAAAATGCGGTATCACAGCCACTGAAAAGTGCTGATGGTTTCTGATATACTCGTGAAATGCAATATTTAATTATATGGCGATAAGAAGGGAATTGTGAGCAAATATAGTACGAAAACGGGTCAGCTTTGTTGCATATTTTCGATTAATCAAATTATAGCTATTTGAAATATGCTGCAACTAATGATCAAGAAATTGACTTTATGTACACTGTTTGAAGTTTAAAATTTCCTTTACAGTTTTATTTTAGCAGCAATCGATTTAAAAAGATCAAAATCTAGTTTCTGTATTTACATACATGCATTTCGTAAAAACGTATTCAAACTTGGGAAATGTTTTAAGAGATCTCAAGTTATTTGTATTATTTTTATTTATAAATTATCAAATATATAACAGAAGAACACTTAGTACATGACATACGGTAATTTAATTACTCGTACATTTTATAATTTGAGTATCGTCATCAACTGAGTCGAATGACGTGTGTACCAAATTTAAACGTTTTCTCGGGTTTCACGAAAAAAACTTAACTGTTTGAAATATTAAACTAACCTCACTTTATCCTTGTTTAATAGATAACACTAATACATCGACGTTCGAATTAAGCATACTATGCAATAATTGTATTAACACTGTAATATTATAACTAGCTGAAACATAATGTATAATATCGGTCAAGCCCAGTTGTCTGCGCTCGACCGGGGTATCACAAGTTCTACTCTACATATCATGCGTGTAAACAATGGAATTCTAATAATTTAGACGCTGAATAGCATACTTCATTCAATAATACATTAGGTATATAGCAAATGAGGAAATATTCATTTTCTTACAAAATAAAATAATCGCATTTTAAAAGTAGAACAATTTCCCATTTTCAAAAGTGGGACAATTTTGCCCACTTTTAGAAGTGGTAAAAAAAATTCTATGGGAAAATTCAAAATTTAAAAAGTAAGAAAACGCTTACAAAAATACTCAGAAATATTAAACAACACAATGTGTAAACTATTCCAATATAATTATTCTAGTTATTAAATAAAATAACATTTTTTCCCCCTGGAATTTTGTCCCATTTAAACAGTGGGATTTTTTTTCTAATCATAATTTTCAAACGAGAATTAGTGCAAACAGTTTACCAACGCGTATCCGTATATGTGCATAAAAAGCATATCTGAAAAAAAAATCCGATGGGAAAGCCAATTGTTCACATAAATTTTCATAATGACAACAAATGCATTTTTTTGAAAAACATAAATTATTGATCACAATTTACCACGTTAACGCATACTTTATGTAAAATAGTACTATCTGAAAGAAAAACGGTACTTAAGTTTACGAAATTTCGTTTTCGCAAAGTTTCTTCGGTGGCCGTTAAAGTAAAGAAATGCATAAAAGTAGACGAACATTTACTTTGAACTGTGGAAAATATTATTCCACGTCTTGATGTAGACAATTGGAATAATATCAGCATCTACACAGAATGCATTAATTATTGTATAGCTGTTTGGATTCGTAAAACTTTGTTTTCAATTAAAAACTGTTTATTCATTTGTTTTTTTTTAATTATTTGTCGATACGCGTCGGAGCTGATGCGTAATGTATGCTCAGAAAAAAAGTAACCCTACCGAATTCGTCTTTAAAACATATCATTTACTATTGGATTACCGGGTTTGAGTATTAGAAGACCAGAGTGCTGCGTTGAAGTAAATAGCTTTTGTTTAAAGCTTCTAAGTGACCAGTCAGTAACGCATTAGGCTATTTTAAATTACATCCATTCAAAATAAAATGTTCATAAATGTATTGTCCGTCCAAACGTTGGATTAAATTCTACTTCGCTCTTACACGTAAACAAATTACCATTTGTATATGTGAGAACCAAAACAATTACCTAATGCTGACGATATAACCGTCATTAATAATAATTGTACAAATAATCAATCACAGTGAATTTATATTTAAAAAAACTACCTCGGTCAAATATAAAACAATTCTAAACGTTTCTTAAATAAATAAGTTTCAAACCATCGCGGTAATACAAGTACACTTACCTCAAATGTTCGTCTTGTTTAATGTGCGTACTGTAAACATGCATCCACATATATTGGTCATCATTGTAAAACCACAGGATGAATTTAGCATGGTTGTATGAGATCACAATCTAGATAATGCTTCTTTTGTTCGCTTTGTTTATATTTCTATGGAGAAAATAGACCTTAGTATCAGATTTTGTTTAGATTATTCGAAGTGATTTGGTGATCAAAAACAGTTTGTTGTCGTGCATTCTTACGGTTAAGGAAACTATTTTCAGTGTGAAAGGATTCATTTATAAATATTTTCCTTGTGCGCTGTATCCGTACCTGTAGATTTCTTATTATGCGCTGTAAACTTTACCACCAATGTGTCAAAGAAAGAATGTATATGTGGTCACTATCTAATGCGTTTATTTGGATGCATAATTTATACAATGAGTAATGGCTACATTGGTAATCCGTTCCGAAATTGTTTTCATTATTTTACGTTATAAAACAACAACAAAAAAGTTTCATCCAGAACACCTTTTTGAGTCCAAAATATAAGAATAAATGTCCATTCATGTTATTGTATTTTAAAACTCATATAAATGGGTATTATAAAACGGTGAATGAAATTAGTTAACCCGTTTGGACAGTTGACTATCTCTTAATATTGTATGTATATTAAAGACGTTCGCAACAACTTTTTTTCCATTTTTTCTCCAACGACAATTTTGCACAAACATGTGTCAATGGATCCTAAAACTAAAACACTTAAAAAATAGGGGTTACCAGCCTTGTTCCGGAAATATTCAGGTTTAAATACGGTACCTATCTAAGCCTTTTTTCAGTTTGTGTGACTAGCAGTGTTCATTTGTTTGAAGCAACACATGCATAATAAATATGCCGAATTTCTGCTGAATTTCTACGATAGTCAACAAAACCAATGGGTTTTTTGCAGAGGTCAAATTAAAAGGCATATCTGGAAAAATCCGAAATTTAAACGTATTTGCTGCTGTAATGACGCCTAGTATGTTCGATTGTATTCCTTTATTTAAACTATGAATATTGTGTTAATGACGTTGGTGCCCAACGGTTTTCGTCTATGTCGCTTACATCATTGTGGAACAGTTTGCTTTTTTTTCGACGTATAGTGTTATTTATCCACTCGAAAGAACAGTGCATAACTTAAACGTAAAGTGGAGAGGTCTTGTACATTTTGATGTAATATTTAGAGTGCAAATGTCGGTATTTAATTATTATTGACGTCTTTTGGTTGTTTTTTTATTAAGTAAATCGAAAACAATATTATTTGTACATTGTTTATTGTCATAAAAACGACACATGTCTGAAATACAATAAGTACACTCTATAAAAACACAAACTTGTTATCCATTTAATAAAATAAAAGTTATCATAGTCTAGACTTTAAAATTAAATAGGAAAATGAATTCATGTAAATTTATGTTTATTGCTATTCATTGGTCAATAGCATTTTATATTGATCAGTGTTACGCATTGGGACAAAAGTGGATGCGTACGTGTATTTGATGAAAACGTAGAGCACATCTACTTTGCTCTCGGAATAAACACAGATTTTGGTCATATTGGAAAACTAAAGAAGTGGCGTTTTATAAACATTATAACCATTCAAGGCGATTTTGCTAGTGTTTCTCCTTACATAGATGTGTTAACCAACATATGATAAAATCAATGAAAGCTGTTATTATGCAAATTAAATATGATTGTGCAGACCAATAGCGTAACAGAAAATAATTAAAATAACACAGTAACTGATTATAATGTGTATGCAAAGCATAAACGTATATAAATTAGTAACTAAATATACAAAAACGTTTATTTAATATTTCGCACACCAGACGTTTATTTAAACGTTAACCATCTGCAAGAGTAGGATAAATACATCACGTAAAGGAATTGCGTAATATACGTTCAGAGACGTCGAGCAATATTTTGTGTAAAGAGGTACACTAATTGTCGGTTTGTTTCGAAATTGTCAAGATGATAATTCACAAAAGCATTGTCGTCATTTTCACTTTCCTCATCAAAAATAAAAAAGCTGGAAATCATGTATTACTGAATTCTTTGAAGCCAATCGTCCAGCATATGCGCAGAGTAATACAATACAAGGATGAAAAGCAACTATCAAGATCTATGCAAATTGAATATGACAATAACAATAATTTCATACAGTTGCAGAGTAAATGCTTAGTTGTGTATGCACAGAGAAAAGATACATGTTAGTAACACTTTATATAAAGGAACTGTTAAAGGGACCTGCTCACGGATTGGCAAATTGACAGTTTTCTAACGTTTTGTTACAGATTCCAAAATTAAAACAATAGTGTACTGTATACACATGAGCGAAATAATACTACTGACATAGTAATGTACTGTAAATGCCGTTTCTTTAATGAGTCATCATAAATTGAAATGGATACAATTAGAAAGCGTTTGTAACGCTTTACAATGAAATAATTCGTATTGTTTGGAGTGTTTCTGTTGTTTCGTTACAATTGTTGGAAACACGTAACTCACTTACATCAAGTAAAAAATACACTGGCACGTATATGAATCGGAAGAGGTAAGAGCGTTAGACTTTTGATCCGGGGGTTTGAAGTTCGAACCCCGGTGGGAGCAACTTGTTTTCTTTAAAAAAATTATTTTTGTTATAATACTTGATATCGTTAGTTCAGTTTAGTTCAGATAATATAATTTGTCAACGTAAGACCCTAAATGGCGTATCTCAAAAAGATACAACACTCTATGAACAGGTCCCTTTTATTTAATATTTTGCTAGCGTTTCTCCGTTTCAACATAGCTTATTTAATTAAATGAAGTGTCTCGCGGTAAACACCAATTAAATTGTTTGTGGGGCTAACTTTTACCAACACATGGTTAGACAACAACAACGAATGTACACCTTCTGGAGCAGAGAACGCGAATATAAAAACAAAACTATTTTATTTTTTCGAATCTAAGGTACCAATACATGGGTATCCAATAACACCAACATACACCAATATGCAAATTGAACATGATTTAATATGTCAATTATATAAAAACAATTACATAAAATAACATAATAACTGATAATATATTAATGCAAAGAATAAACCTCTATACAAATGTATCACTTTATATACAGGATCATTTAGTTTAATATTTGTATAGGGAATGCATTTATATAAAAGCAATTGATACATGAACTATTCATGATTGGCTCACAAAGCAAAATACAGTTCTTAATAATAAATTCCATTTAGATATTTAAATATAATCAGGGATCGCCAATAAAAACAATTATGCCTTAGCTGATCGTTACTTATAAATAATTACTGAATTATGATTGTATTGTTTATCCTTTAGTTGTTATTCTTATCTCCGTGATATTTTCGATTAATAATACGACTCTTTTATAAGTTATAGATCTTGGTGTGTTATGACCATAAACGTACATATAAAACATGTAACATTTCACAATTTTAAAACAATGTTTGTAAATGACAATCAACTTACATATATCAAATGCTTCACAGATAACCAAATAAATATTTAACTCTCATGCTTGCATTCTGGAATCAACAAAATGTTCACAACTTCTAGTTGAAAACATAATATACAGCGGTCGTTGAAACAAAACGAGCAGTGCATGTCAGATGCTATATATTCTTTCTTTTCCACAGCGTGGTTTACATGAATTTGTAAACAAACGTGTGTGCTTTATGATTGTAATTATCGTTAGTATTATGAATTTATTATCGATATATGAAATCCATGCATCGTCTTATATTTCCAAATTCATTAATCAATAGAAAAAAATGAACAATTGTCAAAATGTTTGCATTATACATTTAAACATAAACAATAAACTTTTTTTAAATATTTAATTTGCAGAGACAAACCCAAATTCATATGTATAAATTTCCGACCAAATTATGTTTAACAAGCAAATTTGATGAACCCGCTTAATAAAGAAAATCGAAACAAGAGCTGTTGGGATTACAGCGCTGTTGATATCTTGAATGGTTTAAGAGAAATATCCATGTGGAAAAAAAAGCACATTTTCTTTCAAAGGTGCAATAACCCTGTAATAATGTTAGCTAGAGTAATTGGACATGCCATAAGTGTCACCAAAATGAAATTTTAGTTGAATACCTGTAAAAGTATTGAATACATTTCATTGAAATTCTACAACAAAAAAACAAACAATAAGAGTTATGTCACTTGTCATATATCTGCACTGTGTTACCATTAGTAAGTATTCCAAATGTCAGTTCAATATTTCGGACTTTAATAAAATTTCACATAAAAGTAATAAAAACATGATACATTTTTAATAACTCTAGAGAAAACTGACAGGTCCAAGTAAAACTTGACGTGCATCACAGCACAATGTTGGCTCATAATTATTTTAAGTTTCATGGAATTATACCCGCCAATTACAAAGAAATGGCGGCGAACAGAAATAAAAACGCGCATTTTCATTGAATAAAGGGCAATAAGGCTGGAAAAAATTGACTGATCAGAGTAAAACTTGACGTGAATCACTGCACAAAGTTGGGATATAGTTATTGTATGTTTCATGAAATTATACCCGCCAGTTACTGAGAAATGGCGGCGAACAGAAAAACACGAGCATTTTCATTTAATAAAGGGCAATAACCGGGACATGGTGCACTTTAAATTGCATTCTACCTGCTAGTTTCTGAGAAACAATACCGAACAGAACAGAGCGACGGTCGGACGGAATGACGGACGGACGGATGTACTACGCCATTTCAATATCCCCCTCCCGCTTTCATCTTCGGGGGAGCGGGTAAAAGGACATTTGTGTTTGTTTATTTTTTTTGTTGTGCTGTATGTATTGTCCTGTATTGTATAGACAATTGGTCACTTGCCTCAAATGAACGACAGGCGGATGGTAATGAGGGTTTCTTTCCTGATGATGTCTCTTGAGTTTCATTATTCCTATATTGAAGGCAATTTAACACAACGCAATTTTAAATTAAAGTAATACAATAATCTCTTTTCATCGGTGTAAACTGAATTAATGTTTACATGCATATATTAATAGATAAACTACAAAAATATATGTCAAATAATAAAGGAAAAAAACAAGATACAATACAAAATCAAAAACTAAAATTAATAATATTTGTTGCATGATAAGGATGTACATCTGCTAAATTGTTTATCAGACGTTCAATGAAATGTTCACAAAGTACACGTGGTCCTTTTTAGCATGTGATGTGTCATATACGCTTGTCTTGAAGACGTCCATCCATATCTTGTTCCCTTTCTTTTCTATATGTTTTTTTATATAATTTATCTTTAGCATTATCGTCTTTTGCAATGACCTCGCTAAATATTAAATATTGCAAGTCTCTAAATCATAAAATCTCTTCGCTCTGCATTTTAAATCGCATGACTAGATTATTGTAAAACACATAACACTCGTGCACTCTAATCTAAGAAAATCTCATGTCAAAAGCTGATTTTATCAGGTCGAACACGTCTTCAAGATTGGCATCATCAGTTTCTGGAAACAAATACCACGGTATGTACATATTAGTTCCTCAACGATTTCCTATCAAACATGTGTAGCAGAATTACAGTCGATGTCCTGTATGTCTCTTATTTTCAACAATGTTTATATATTCAGGTTCTGTAATCAGGATAAAAGGCCACTGTAAAACCAAAAATAACTAAACAATAATAATATAGCCAAGAAGTTATGCTTACCAGAAACTGTGTTTTGTAACTCGTATGACCATAAATTGGAATAAACTGCTTTAAGTATGCCAAAGGCGCACCGTTCCTGTAAAGAATCCGCATCATTTATGATCCTGCCTGACTCCGTTTGGCTAAGGAAAACGTTTGGAAAAAGCGGCAATTCCTCAGGCTGCCAAACTATTAAGACTGCTGTGTTACAGATGTTTGACTCTTTCAACGTCCCTACAACAAATGCTTGCATTGTAGAATCAATTACGATCAATGCAAATACATTCGTCTCTTTTATAGTTTCCACTACACTATGTGTTGACATGTCTTGCGTTATCTCGATTCATCGATCTTCAAAGTGGCGTCGAAACTGCTATGTTGCGTAAACATGTACGAAACTTTATATTTCGTCTAACAACGGAGAAGCTTTTGGAAAATCCTGCTAGAAAATTGTGAGTATTCCTTTAATTGTCTCACAAAAGTATCTTAATAGCTGAAATCTCTCTTTTGTAGCATCTAATCGCATCAAGGGGGTTGTCTGCTTTCTGTCCAAAACTCGGTTTATACATTGTACCTAAAACACGTCCACTCTTATATTCTTATACTTATTAATGTTTATGGTTATGTTCAAACATATTATACATATGCGTTATTATTCTATATTTGGCTTAAAACTGAATTAATTTCACACAACCGTTACGATGTTTACTTTAATTCGCTATATGCGAAATGACGTTTAAAATGCGCGAACGTTTACAATGTATACACCATCGTTCGTAAACAAAATGATTGATTGATGGGTTACCGGGGTTGCAGACGATGGAATTGTTAACGCATATTGAGAAATTTGAATATTTTTTAGTAAGTTTTTGCCAGAAAGTCAACTTCAAAATGATCCACAGCAATTTGAAATGTCTGACGAGATGTTAGAAATGCTGTTAGATTTAAATGAAACCAAAACTAAAACGGGGATTTCTACGCCGGAGACTACACGTCAGTTGCGGTCCTTAAACCACTTACAAGCAAAGTTTATATCCTTGTTTGATTATAATTATAAGAATTGACTAGTATATTTCTCCATTTCATCGTTGCATGAACTGTCGGGAAAATTCCGCATAATTTATTCATAAAATTAAGCGTTGTCTAAACCGTACATGTTTAATAAAACACCACGGGCTGTTAGTCAACCGATTTCGTTGTGAAAGTGAGATGAACGTGTATAATGCTTATTATGCACCTTTAAGAGCTTTTAAAGACATACAGGTAATAATAGTACTCAAATAAGACCAAACCATTGTACATTTGTTCATGTCCGATTCGATGTAACTTGCCTATTGCGATATTAATAAAGCGGTTAATGACAATGGGTGTCTTTGTTTCCTGTCAAAGGAATGTTAATCCCATGCATGATGTTTGCATGGAGAAGTCCCGTCATTGTGGTCAGTGAAGTGTTTCAAGTTTGAGGGTCGTTACATAAATCTATACTAATATCTAAAATTGAACAAAAAGATTGGTACAGCAAACGGAGAAAAAATGGGTAATTATGAACAAATTGAACAAATTGACGTGGTTTTTCCATGCAAATTTACTATTGGCGGACAAACGCTTACCAAGTGAATTTTAGTTCGCAAATTGTTGAATTTATTATATATTGTAAACTTCTAATAATGTACAACATATTTCATAGACGGCCTTTAAAATAACTTGTCAATTTAATGACAGTTAATATTACCGTTAGAAGTACAGTTATTCATGGACAACATGAAACATGAGTAAATCAACACAGTGTTTTTAACAATAGAATGACATTTGTCTTTAAAGCTTTCAGTTTTTAATCGCAGTAATCATGAGCGCAAGCAGGCAACCAAATACAATCGGCTATATTGTGGTATTGTTTCGGTTTTGTATTCTTAATTTTAAGACAATTGGCACACATGATGCAAAACAATTTAATTTCTAAAGACACATTTTGATTGTTAAAATGCGGAAACAATAGAGAGTTCTTTTCATGATAGTACTAACAACGATATTTGCAATAATTTGGTCGACGGTTGTAGTATAATGAGTATTTGGCCATTTACACTACGTATTACGGCTTCTTCCTGAGATGCACGACGATGATCTGTGATTTACACTATATGATGCTAGGTCTTGAAATATTGTCGACAAGAAGCGATTAAGCTGAGACTTGTATTCACTTAATGTCATCGTGCCTCAGAAAGTTACAATTATGATGCTCTGTTGAACTTCAAACCATTGAGTTGTAACAGGGTATTCACTACTAGTCTTATTGGTAGCGGAAACGGCTACATATCTTGGAGTGGAATGTGCAGGGCTTGCTTAATAAACTAACGGACTCTGAATTCCTTAATTTTATATCTGGCTTTGACATTTTAATATTTTGTGAAACATGGAGTAATAACAGGTCAAACCTTAAAATTAATAATTTTGATAATTTCCATTGCCCGAGACCTGAAACAAATAAAAAAACTAAACGCTACAGTGGTGGAATTATTGTTTACTACAAACGTTTTCTCAAAAATCATATAAGTATTGTAGATATTAACCCCAATGGATTATTATGGTTTAAGTTACATCATTCGTTTATAGGAACAGAACGGGATATATTCTTTTGTTGTAGCTATATCCCACCAGAAGACTCCACTGTTTATATAAGTGTTTCCTCAACTTTATTTAACTGTGATTTTTTTGAACAAATCAATTCTGATGTCAGAAAATACTGCACTGTCGGCGATATTGTCTTAGTAGGGGATTTAAATAGTAGGGTTGGCCTTAAATCAGATGTAATTGAAGATAGTAATTTAGGTCGATATATTGATCTCCCTGAGTTTGATGCATCTTTCGAATTACCAGCTCGTGCCAGCTGCGATAACATTGTTAACGGTTTTGGTAATAAGTTACTACAGTGTTGCAAAGAGAATTCAATATGTATTGTTAATGGTAGACTAGATAATGGGAATTACACGTATCATAATCCTACTGGCAATGGCTCAAGTGTCGTTGATTATGTAATTACAAAATGCAAGAATATTTAACAAAATCAGCTCATTTGTCGTTCACGACTTAACTGAATTTTCTGATCACTGTCCCATGGAATTTGAACTGAATTTAGATGTCCGTACTTCTGATATAACCGATAATAAATATATTGAAAAGATCATATGGGGTCCTCAAAATCCGGATTCGTTTTCCGATATTTTAGAAAATAACAGATGTGTATTTGATTGCATTCAAAACAACTTACTTTCAGGTCAAATTGATATTAATGCTTGTATTGAATCATTGTCGAAGTTGGTCTTTGATATATCATTTTCAATACATGGCAAAGTGTTAAAAAGTACTAAACAAGCTAAAACAAAAAAATCTCCATGGTTTAACGAGACATGTAAATCATACAAAAATTCCTTTTTGCATGCGAAACGAACTTTTAAACACAACCCTCAGGAAAACAATAGAATTTATTTCTTACAGCAAAGAAGTGAATATGCTAAACAAAAACGTTATGCTAAATATAATTATAACAATAAAGAAAAACATAAATTATCTAATTTGTGTCAACAAAACCCAAATAATTTCTGGAAACACATTAGAAAATGTACTAACAAAACTAATGAGATTTCATCGGATGTGTCTTTACAAGACTTCGTGAACCATTTTAAAAATATTTCTAATTCGATTGAAATTTCGGGTTTCAATACTGAAAATGTTAATGAGTTTGATGTAAATATCGATGAATTGGATATGGATTTTACGGTCGATGAAGTGGGAAAAACAATACTATCTCTCAAGAAAAATAAAAGTGGCGATCTTGATGGAAATGTTTGTGACTTTATTATAGATGCAAAACATTTTATTGCACCTTATCTTGTGGTTATATTTAAATACATTTTTACTAATGGTAGCTATCCTGACGCATGGGCCAAGGGTATTATTGTCCCTATTCACAAAAAGGGCGATACTAAAAATCCTTCGAATTATCGGGGTATAACTTTAATAAATATTTCAGCTAAATTGTTTTCTCTATTGATTAGAAACCGAATTAATAAATGGTGTGAAAATAATAAAAAATTTAATGACTCACAATTTGGCTTCATTGACAATCATAGTACAACGGACTGCATTTTCATCTTACATTTAATTATCCAGAAAGTTTTAGCATCTAATAACAAATTGTTCTGTGCTTTTATAGATTATGAAAAGGCCTTCGATACTGTAAATCACGATATACTATGGATAAAACTGGTAAAATCAGGCCTGAGCTGTAAGATTATAAACATTATCAAATCAATCTATTCAAGCATAAAAGCATGTGTCCGATCTAGCTCGGACATGGGCTTTTCGGAATTTTTCGACATATCAATTGGCCTAAAACAAGGTGAGCCACTCTCACCCCTTTTATTTATACTTTTTATTAATGATATCCCTGATTATATTGATATTGTAAATCTATCGGACAAAGATATTGAACAGTTGTCATTGTATCTTCTGCTTTTTGCTGACGACATCGCACTGTTTACCACTAATCCGAAAAGTCTTCAAGCACAACTTAATAGTACATCGCAATACTCTACATCTTGTGGTTTAAAAATTAATGTTAACAAAACTAAAGTTTGTATTTTTGAAAAGCGTAAGAGTCGCCATAATTATCAGTGGATTATAAGTGAACAAATCATCGAAATTGTTGACAGTTTTTGCTACTTGGGTGTAAAATTATATTATACAGGTAGCATGCGATATGCCGTCAAAGTTCTCTCTGATCAGGCCCTGAAAGGATACTATAGTCTTCTTTGTTTATTTAATAATGTCAAAATGGATGTTAAGACTAAATTATATCTATTTTATTTTATAATTTTATCTATTCTACTGTACGATTCAGAAATATGTGGAATATATAACTTTAAAGAAATTGATACCTTACATTTTAAATTTTTGAAAACAATTCTTGGTGTAAAAAAATCAACATCAAATATGGTTGTATTAGGTGAAACTGGCAGATATCCGTTATCAGTGTTGTGTAAAGAAAGAGCTCTTAAATTTTATGTAAAATTAATGAATAATAAAGACTCTATTATGTATAGAGTGCTTGTAAATCAACGGAATCTAAATGCCTTTTGCTGGTTTAAAGCATGCAAATCCTACTTTGAAAGTCTGGGAAATGGTGATCTATTTGAAAATCCTAATGTCAACATTAATTCTGCTACAGTGAAACTACGGATCCGTGACCAGTTCCAACAAACATGGTTCGATTCCATATCAAATATGCCTAAATTATTTTACTACTGTAAATTTAAAAGTAATTTTGAATATGAAGACTATTTAGATTATGTATCACATGAAAAATCAAGAATATCCCTTACAAGACTACGTCTGAGCTCACATAATTTAGAAATTGAAACTGGCAGATATACTAATGTAGATCGAAGTAATAGAGTGTGTAGATTATGTTCAACAAACACTGTTGAAACTGAATACCATTTCTTGTTATGTTGTACTGCTTTTACTGACATTAGGAAAAAATATCTAGTACATACTTCCTGGCCGTCTATAAATATGTTTATTAATTTCATGTCATCGAAGTCTAAACGAAAAATCAGACACATTGCTAAATATTGTCATAATGCTATGATTTTACGTGATACATTGCTTGCTGTGTGAAACTCTGAATATATATATTTGATGTATATATTATAAAAAAGTCATGAGATATGTATGTATATGATTGTGTATATATATGATTGTTGTCTGTATGTCTTGGCCATAATCTTTTAAATAATTGTAAATGGCCCAAGGCAATGCTTTTGCCGTTTTTTGCCAATAAACGAAACGGTATTTTTCTAACCCCACTAATCCAATTAGAGAGTGAAAGTGTTAATGTGAGTGAATATTTGTGCACTGTTTTACTAATGTCCGTCCCATGTTTTTATAGTGAGACGCTATAATCAAAAATCGATAAGTGTGATAGATTTGTCTATCTTAGTGCATTCGCTATTTTGACTCTGAAGAAGAAGGTCTTTGGCTTAAAGCTATAGGGGTTGGTCACTGGCCATCATCATTTAGATCATTGGGATCATTTAAATCATTTGAATTAACCATCTACATAATAAAGTATATAACTATACCTACGAGTGATTTATATATCACACCCTACTACAGAGTAATTAAATTTTGATTTAATTGAATAAATATTTTTTTGTATTTTATGATTTCCATTGATTTATAGAGAAATGAGAAATATCAGTGAAATAAACTGTTTCATGCGTGTTTTCAATTAATTACAGTAAAGGAGAGACCGTCGACGATGCCGGACTCAAACATGTGAAGTGACGTTATTATTTTTGACATCAGGATGTTATGAATCCCAGTTTAACAATTTTTTTTACTCGTAATCATAGAAAATAATTTTTTATACTCGTGGCTTGAACCATTTGATAAATTACCACAAACGGAACAGTTATCTGGAATTATTTTGAAATCCAATCAGTGCCCAAGTAGTTTGATAAAGGAGATTTTTTAAAGTTTTCAATATAGTCATATAAGGAGACATGACCACGCCCACTGGGGCCATGTTTGTCATCGGACCGAAATCATTTTAGCAAAATGTGTAGAGAACCACCCAAGAAAACATTCCTTGATATGATATGAACAGCAACAAAAAGGTTTAGTAGGAGATGTCGTTTACATAATTTTTACTTATAGCAATTGTGACTTAAAGAAAAATGTTTACACACGCACGTTCGCTCAACGGACTAACCGCCATTGTATAAGCTCGATAGACTTCAATCAATAGAGCTAAAACAACTATCCATTTTTGTTTCAATAACCGCTAAAGCTTGAACTTTTCTGTTGGCTCTTCAACACGAATTAAATCATTAATGCGATACATGTACCAGTATCACTTGTATTTTATAGCTTTTGCATAAATATAACAATGTATCATGTTTCTACCTGCAACATTGACCTAATAAAGGGGTGACTGTACACATTGTCCTGTCTCCAGTCAACAGGAATTGGCAAGGGTTATCTAGTTAGTAGTGTATTCCTACGCGCCGAATAGCAACATTGCCCAGAATTACGTGGCAAAAACTGATAAAAAACTGAAATGCATCTGTATTCACTCGAGTTTTTCGTCGATAAAAACGTCGTGTTATCTAGTTTTACAGAGATCCTAGCTTCCATAATGAGTTATAAATCCGCACACGTATGGCATACTCGATAAAGGTGAAAAACAACATCTTCCTGCCATTCCATTTGAAAACGATTGATGTAATTCTTATTCTTTCTGAATAGACTTTCTTCAATCAAAAACAAAATAACAATTTAGTCAAGAAATAAATAATCTTTATATAAATGTTCGTTGAGATGTTATTAAAACTGAACGAAGAGTAGATCTATAAATTTCATAAATCTTGGTCAAGATGTTCTCCACCAGCAATCCGAGTACATTCTATAAAATTGGAATTTAAATGGGATTCATCTCACCGGTTCAATTCCAGTCAAACATTCCATACACATTTTTATTTAAATGTTATTAACATAATCCATCCAAAACACTGAAACACTAACTATTGTATTCCGATTGCTGTTATTTAAAATTCCAACACACTCGCGTCCTAGTTTGTACTGTGTAAACTTCAAACTCAGCCGAATGACGTAGGCGTGACGCAATGCAACTTTCAAAAATCGATGTCTGGGTTATTGTGGCTACTGTATACTAATTCTTGTTCATGAATATATTGGCGTCAGCAAATTTTATTTGATTATTTTAAATGTTAGAGATTGCTGGTAAGAAACAGAGGACTATTTTGTCGGGAAAATACGCATACATGCTAGCGAGGCTTGTCATAAAAGATAATAGTTTTGATCTAAACCTTTAATTAAACTGCTTTTACAATGCAAATGAGTAGAAAACAGGATACATATAATACATGGTAGGTGCCGTGAAGGAGAAAGTTTATCCGGTTCGGCCCGAAAACAAAAATAGGGCTCGCTAAAGCTCGCTCTAGTTTCATTTTCTAAGCCTCGCCGGATAAGCTTTATCCATCCCGGCACCAACCATGTATTCTCTATGTATACGTTTTCAAAAGAACATTATCAACCGATCTAAAGGACACAGTGAAACACAGAGTATGGTTTTGTCTTACACCCGTTTTGAGTTGTACCTAGCTTAATGATGGCAATCTGGACGATATGTTTCCAAGTGTCACAAATTTTTTTTTTTTTTGCGATTTCTTACATCATTAAAATAGCTAAATCACTTTTGAAGCTAAATAATATGTTGGTAAACAGTTTTAAATTTGCTAGCAGAATCTTTAAATTTAAATACTTTCAAGGCTCCTTATGAGCCCTGGGTTTATCGATTCCTACATGTATGCAACGTATCCTTCCAAGGCCATTTTTCACATTCGTGTGTGTTGCGTGTGTTTGTGTTTTGCTGTTTTATTTTGTCGATGGGTCACTTACCTTAAATAAAGAACGATCTGTTGCTAATACGAGTTCTGCACTTCTGATGCAGCTATAGTTTCACTATGTTTAATTTTTAATAAATATACAATGTTGATGTAAAGAGGATACTTCATGTAATATTCGCTGTTGGTTACCTGGCCTCATGGTAACGAACGGACAAACAGCTTGACGAAAAGTGCCGAGAACATGATTTACATGCTCCTCGCTGTTAACTTGGAAACCTGCTTTTTTATGAGGTAGCTGAATATGCTGCTCCTCTCCTAAATTATATTATCTCGCTATGCTTTCTGTATCGGGATGACCTAACACGATTCGCTAGATTTGTCCCGGATGGAAGCCAATGTACCCAAACTTGCCGCCATTTTTTCTCGAATTAATTGTATCTGCGTTCATTGTATGAATGGTGGTATTATGGCCACATAACTTGTGTGGGGAATTGTCATGTAATTATTTCTACGGCCAATCTCCCCCTACCTCTGATTTAAGTAGGGCAGTTGTCAGTTACTGGAATAGGTATGTGCACTTAGTGCTGGTAAACCGCTTAGATCGACTAAGCTTGCCCAGGAAAAGTGTGAGGTTACATGTAACTGACCGCCGTTATATAAATGAAATACTGTTAAAAACGGCGAACAACACACAAACAAACTGATTCTTTCAAAGCTAGAAATGAACACTTGCAAGACGGTCTGCTCACACTTCTCGATTGATCCGGTCTCTATACGTCAGTCGTGCTTAGTTGTTATATGTGCTTATAATCCATTTTAAGTGTAAAGCATTGCCATTGTGATTTCGATAAGCGAATTCAATATATTTGGCTGACTTTTAAAATTCTCCGTCGAAATATAATTATCATATATTATTGCACAACACGTTTTTGAGGAAACTATTGATCAAAAGTAAATGAAGCGGCGTATGGTATGATTTTTTTTACCCAAATTACCCAAATTATTTCGATGTGTGTGTGATATTTTCGCGCTATATTCGTGAATACTAATTTCAGATTAATTGCTACCTTTATAACATTGCGTTACGTTTGATCTAAATAATGGCACATCATAAACAATATTCCATTTAAAAATCCACTTGCTATAATGCATTTAGATAAAAGACCAAGACCATGTCTATAAACGTGTGCATATATTTATTGAGTATCGACTGCTTTAGGAAATAATAAACTATTTTATTTTACTTTCTATACCAACATACTTGAACAGTTTGAAATATTCCTTCAACAAATACCCAAACATAAAGAAATTCAGCTTAACCGAATGCTTTCTGATAATTCGTTATGTCAGTAGATATACACGTGACAGTCGGACAAACGTAATAACGGTTGAATAATAATTCGGTCGGATGGACGGGAAACAAAGCGGCCACTACGACAAAAAGGTCCCCCTATGCGGAACACAAAACAAAAACAATACATGGAACATAATTATGTTTGAAGTTTTGTTCTATAACAAAAGCAAACTATCAGACATGAATTGACAAGTAAGTAAACAAACAAAAATTCGTGTCGGATGCTGGCTTTAAAAACAGAAAACAGTCAACGGAATACTAGTAAAACAAAAAACATTAGTTCTTATTATTAAAAATGTCAATACACAAAAGGTTTAACATTTAAAAAATGCCACAAGAGATAACAACTCATACAAAGTACCTAGATAAACATCTTAAACTTCCTGCAGTTGTTGTTTGTTATGTTCTCAATCCTTGCAAAATCTGTAATTTCCAAATGTGTACATCCCTGTAAACAAAGGGTGTTTCTCAAATGTATTTAAAAAGCGGGTGTGTCTAAATTATTTTAAACCACGCATTCAACCGATATGATTTCAAAACAGATACACCTGTTTTGTACCTTTGAAGGGTTTTCTCGTGAATACAGAGTTGTCAGTAGACCTTCCATTGACACACCGTATCTGATTGAAACACCACTCAACAAGATGACAAGATTGAAGATTTGAAACTCTTTGTTTATTGTTTTTCTTCTGCCGATATACAAATTATTTCCTTATGTTTTGTGCTCTACATATTTTGAAACATGTTTATTAGGGAATTTTAAGTTAGTTTACCTACAACTTAAGGGTGCGTAAATTATTTTTAACTGGGAAGGAATGAAATGTAAATTACAAACTGTACATGTAAATAGTTGAAATATTGCTTCCGAAATGTGTGAAGCGAACCATTCGAATTGTATACCTGGTTAACACAAATAATTTATCCAGAAATCTAGGACATGAATTGTGTTATGAAAGAATCGGGAATATTCAGGGTCGTTTGATTTATTTTGATAGTTGTTTAAAAATCGTATACTAATGGTACTACACAAAGTGTGCACTACTTTATTACAATTATTTAAATGCCACACAGTCGATTTTAGTTATGTTCATGATAAAGAGGCAATCTGTTCCATTTTGAAATGTTCTGAGCCATTGCGGTTGTATACACGTTTAAACTCCATGAAACGGCCAATCCCGACTAAGGAGTTTAAACGTGTAGCCGATCATCAAATCTGGCTCAGATGTTATCACAATACACTGTACATGCAAATAAAGACTAATAACCTTATTATTAAATTCTTTGAAGTAATAGGTAGAAATACTTGACAGTTAAATAACACAAATAAAGTTAAATCAAGCTTCTTATCAACCTTAATGAAAACAATCGTAGAATTAAGCCATAAAATGGTTTTACATGATGTCATGACATTTTATTTTAAGATTCCCTAGCACTGTCTTCTTTGTGAGTTGTGTGTGTGTGTGAGGTTCTGCGAGTGTTTTGAGAAATGTGTGAACAAGGTACACAGTCAATGTCATAATCACACTAATATACGTTTAACACTTGATACTTGTGACACAGAACTGTTAGTAATTAATTTTATGTTGAGTCATTCAAATTGTTGAATTCCAGTTGAATGTGAACTTATTTTTGCCATAGGTTTGAAATAAAAAACATATCGAGTTTGCAATCCATGATAGTATCTTATTCATTTCCACTACTTTCTAAATTATTAGTAAACTCAGAGACGTGCAGGGCACCAGAGAAAGGCGTATTCTAATATATGTTCTCGTATTTCATTATTTTAACGCTCTTATTTGACACCAAATGTATGAGTTCATTGTCGCCATTTATTAACCAACATGTTTATTTGTTATGGTATTGTATTTGTGACAACAAAGCTGCAGTTGATTTCACTAAGTTATCCATAGAACGTGTATAATTCGATAGTAAAAGTGTATATCTAACTTGGCCTCGAAGTACATGGAATACCAATCTCTAGACAGTATATGACTATACGAGGCAAACTTAGTATATACTGTTACATGGTGCATTAGTTTTTTTACAGGATTAAATACGTCGTATTTCAAACAACCAAATATAAAAGTCATACACTAAACTTGTGCACAGGTTGAGTAGTTTTTTTAACATTTGCTAATCTTGCAAATATCGTCAGAATACATTCCCATGCAGCGTGTTTATTACGTTTTGTTTTTTACATATTGTGTCAATGATATACACCCATCATTCTGTATGCTATGTTCATGTGTACACAATCTAATTGTGTATTGCTTTTGACCTCTTATCTACAAACAAGTGTACCAATAACATGATGTATGGCAAATGAAACATAACTTCCTCGCACAGCAATGTACAGTATAAAGTGTACGTATGTAAAGAGGCCAGATATGCGATACATTACATGTGTAGGAATTCCGTTTTCGGCGAGGATAAGCTTAAAAGGACATCACACCGTTTTGGGCAAAAATATGCTTAAAAAGATATTGCATTGCAATTATCATAATTAAATTACGAACGGTAGGGATACTTATTAGCTTATATAGTTTATCTTAGTATCAATGTGTATTCAACGTCAAAATAATGCATAAATATATCGTGAAAACAGCTAGCATTAATTGTTTTCAAAATATCATTCTAACATGACACGCCCAGACTGTTCTAAAAACAAAGAACACAGTTACAGTTGTAAAACTTCCCATAAACTGCGCAAAACTAGTAATTTTGATTCTGACGCCATTCGTTCAGTTTTTTTCAATGAAAGTGACGTCATTATGAATTAGTATCAACGAATGACCTCATTTGTACCAGCGGCGACGCGCGTTCGAACATTCGCGCGGGGAGATAGGCGGTGCAAACATCTAAGATTATTTCTGAATAAAGGTTAAATAGCAATCATACGATTTATACTTTGTTTCCATTTTGCAAAACCTTTGAGATCGATCCCCACCGCTTTGCGACATATTTTGTCAATGCTGCGTAACAGGGGACACTGTAAGGAGTTAGACATCTTGATAAATAGCAAAGTATTTTTACCATGTCTGAATTAGTTCGATTAGTTGTATGTACGTATCCACCGATATGTACATGCGCCATTCTCATCTTATTAGAGGGATATCCGTATACTTTTAATGTTCATTATGGCTAGCAAAAATAACTATTTGTTCATTATTACGATAAATTCTGACCATTGTAAATCGGATATCTTTCTTTCCAAACAGTGAACAATAAATCCTACACTGCATCTGTAAACTTCGGATGTTGTTAAAGTGTAACGACTGGGTTTCAAATATACAACTGGGCTCACATTACGTCAGAGATTTTGTGTTGTTGTTTTTTTTATTTGTTGTTTAACGGAAAGATTCTGAAGAGATGGGAAAAAATAAAAGCGAAATTTATTAGCTTTGAACAAAAAAAAAAAAGAAAAAAAAAGTACGATTTTTTAAAATGTTTATTTTTGACTTGTTATTCAATGATTTCGATTAAAATTCTGTCTTTATAATTTTCTTCTAATTTGTAATGTAGCACATTGATAGACTTGGATAATTCACCTCAATTGTAAATCTCACGAGCACTATATCATTGCGGGTACATTATATAGTATTTAAGTATCCAATATGTAAATTAATGTTGATATTTAATGATGAACGATTATTCTGTAAATAATCGTCTGTTAAAGATGATTGGGCAGCTTGTAAACATTCAGACATCAGGCTTGATAAAATAAACATTTAATAAATATCGTACTTTTTTTTTTGTTCAAAGCTTATAATGTTCGCTTTTATTTTCGTGTTATGTGGTTTATGTGTCAGCGTGTTATGTGATCCTGATGAAAATGTGTTATGTTGTTTTGGTGTTGGCGTAATATGTGGTTTTGGTGTCGGCGTGTTATGTGATTTTGGTGTCAGCCTGTTTTGTGATTTTGGCGTTGGCGTGGTATGTAGGTTTCGTGTCGACCAGTTTTGTATCCTGTATGTGTTCAACAGCTAACGAATCGGTTACACAATATGAACCCTCTCTGGCAAAGAGCATGTTTACTTCCTAAACGACTGCACACACAAACATGTATTACACATAACTGCACACACACCAACATGTATTACACAACTGCCTATGTAAAATGTGCGTTTGTAAGTATACATTAATGGAACATATGTGTTTGTTTTATTCAAGTGGCATTTCGATTATAAGTTACTCTCAGTATTCGCGCATTATGGCATTTAATTATACGGGTATTTATATCTAGTTAAGTTTGTCTAATTTAATGAAATATTTGCTTCAGTTTAATTTGCCTCTTAGTGTTGTGTGTACGTATATTGGGATCCAGTGCTCGCGAATTATGGGTAAATAATATAAGTATAAAGCACTAGTTAATTTCACTTCAGTAATGTTATATACAACCATGCACCAAGGCGTTTTATTACGTGTCAGGTCATTACAAAAGAAACAGTCAATCAATAACTTAAAGGCCCTCTACGCGGTAAACCTTTGTTTACAATACTTGATTCATTAATCCATGTTTAACGCGTATATTTTTCTTCCACACTGCTTCATAAGCTGTTCTGCAATGTACGCCACATACTTGGGATAGAGCATTTTCTATTTAATTAAACGTTTTAGTACATGCGAGAATTTGGCGATAGGTATCGCTGTATGCAATTTCACGAAATTTGGTCGACAAATAGTGCCGAAGTTTGCGTTTTTATAACATTTCTCATTGCGATATCTGCAAAATGAAAGTTAAAAATTCACATCGTCTTGTTATCGCCCCGGTCAAAAGCAGGGGATTATTCAGGATTACGTAGAAAAAGAAAAACACATCATTAAAGCGCCAACGACGACAATCTACATTATGACATAATCACCCTGTAACGTTCTATTGTCAATATATATTTTAAACAGATTGTTTTATTTTCGTTTTTAAATAAGTCAATCAGTTTAAATTAACAATCAGATTAAAAATTAAACGTAGCCATGAATTACCAGGTTTAAGTAATTTCATTGCATTTATAAGTAGTATAACACTTATTAAAGAGTGTTATACTGCAAAGATGAATCCTGATATTATACGTAATACTTTAATTGGTTGTATATGTGTTGTTGTTTCTCAGAGGACGCCGACGTTGGCAACAATTCAGAAACATCCAATGCTACATTTCTTGAGTACTCACCACCAGGAAGTAACATTTCAACTGACGAAGAGCATGGTAGTAGATACATATTGGTTTCAACAATATTTAATACGAAGCTATGTCAAGAGAGTAATTACAAACACCTAATGAACAAGCACACACGTTGTAAATTGTGTTTCATGTTATGCAAATAGATATACGTACAATAAACAAAACACACAATTTATGCCGCTAAATAAATATAGACACAACGTCCGTTAGCACTCTCAAAAAAAGAAAACGAAATGCTGCTGCTGTTTTTAGACACGGAATATCAACGGTTTTTGCTATTCCCTTTATGCAGTTACAAAGTATGAGTTAATATGCAATCATTGTTAGAAACTAAGCGGACAATAGGAAGATGGTCTTTGGGAATTTAAAGAACTTTGATAACATTACTGAGAAAAGATATAGGTCGATAGTTAGATGGGAGAGATGCGTCACCTGATTTAAAGATAGGTGTAACAAATGCATACTTCCAGGAAGATGGAACAACACCAGTGGATAGCGAAGAATCAAAAGGGGTTGCAAGCGGTGAGGATAGTTCTTGGAACTAGTTTAGGGGTGTGACGTGCGCCCGGTTAGTCCCCGCCAACCCCAACCCCTACCCTTAATCCGCCTATGTATCTACTAGTTTACACAATGCATGCATAATGTTCTGCAACTGAAATTGAGTTATTAGAGACTTCACAAATTACTTTACTTACCATCCAAATTAATATATAATACGTTATGATCTAATTTAGATACATGTATAGAGTATTACTTAATTTGCCGTTTGACAATTTACAAACTCAACATCACTTGGTCAGTTTCTAAAAAGTAAAATAGCACTGAGTGTAAAAACATGATGCTTGGTTAATAATTACCTATGTTTTCTGAATGTGCTGTACCAATGTTGTTTTTTTCAATCCTTATACCGGATTAGTATACCTTTATTCAACGACCCTCGAAAATTAAACACTTGACTTAGTTAAACCTTAATGATATAATTTTTCAATGCAAAATGTATGCATGGGAACTACATGTACATTCCTGTAACGGGAAACAAGGGCCTCATATGTCTTCAAGCAATACATTCACAGTTAGGAGACTAACCGGACCACCTCATTTAGAGGAGTTAAGAAAATGTCCGGTGATGACTTCCGAGGTGATCCAATGGAGTGAAATGTTGTAAACAGTGCGCATTACTTTCTAATTGTGTATTATTTTATCCTTTTAATGGTGCATTTTCAGAAATCGAACAATGGCATCACCGTTTAAAATGGTAAAAGAACACTTGTTCGTAGTTTCTTTAAATAATCTACAAAAAACGCGTTTCAAACGATAGTCATTGTACGCGAGACCTATTCAAAATATCAAGACCAATTTCAAGCGATTATTGCATTTATTTTCTCTTCTTCGGTTGTAGGAGTGTATGCATATTTAAATACTAATTTAATTAATACTGTTTTTGGACTTGTTTCGCGCGTAACTCAAAAAATATTACTGCTAGAGTGATAAAACTTTATGAACATATTAATCAACATGTGAACTTGTTCACCTGGGTATTGTGGTGCAGATTTTTTCCGACATCAGCGGAGCTATGGCTCTTTTAAGCAAAAAAGGACATTATTGGACTTGTGTCGGGTGTAAGTGGAAATGTATAACCGCTAGAGTAATGAAACTTTATAAACTTATTCGTCAGCATTGGAACTTGTGCACCTGGCTATTTTGGTGCATTTATCCGACATCAGCGGAGTTTAGTGACAGCAACCGGAATGTGGGGGCATCCGTGTTATACGGACATGTATATTTTCACTTATTGTTTATTTATATTTTCACTTATTGTTTATGTTAAAAACGAAATGACATGTGATACATGTTTGAAATAAGATCACATATTCTAAACAATATAGTTACAATAAAAATAGCCCTACCTCAATGTGTTTTGTGTGCTCCAACTTTTTCTTTAAACAATTTATTTGCATGTGCCTACTTTTTAAATTGTCGCCATGGATTTTACTAAACATTGAATATGCTGTATAATACTAACTCTAATATGTCCGTAATAATGTGTGCTGTAATTTATATGTTGTCGTTTTCAATCAGTATTTGCTTATATACAGAACGTGGTATAAACGTTCTTCAACTGAATCCGCATACAATAAACTGTTTAATTGAACTGGACGCTGTTTATTAATCTGTTTAATGTTCTTTTATTGTGTTCGTTGTTTACCTCTACAACGTGTCCTTCCATGTTTCCTCAACGTATGCCTGTATTACTTTCTGCATGCCAGCATTCTTGTTTTCGTCCGCATTTTAATCACGACATTCAATACTTCCTGCCTATCTCCCCTTTCCCCTTCCTTAAGTTTTCATATATTTCGCCCTCTGCATTGCGCGCTAATCCTTTGTTTTTATAACGCCCTCCTTCCTAACGCGCACGTCAACAACACTCCTTTTCTCTCATCCATTAATCATAGGTGTTCTCATTTCATTCCGTTTTTCCACATTTTTTTATTAAATAATACATATCATATTACCCATTTATTTATTGGCATACGTCTTATACAGATGACATTGAAGTTTGCCACTTATGTGAGGTTAAACGTCCGTGACGCGTTGCTATTAATAGATTTACTCCGTGACAAGGATTTTAAAGAACGAGGACACTCGGTAAATTATAATAACATAGTTCATACAGTTATCTCCCCTAACATTCGGTATAAATCTCTGCAATCGACAGTTGTACGAATTTTAATAACGTTTATATTTGAAAAAAACAACAAAAGAACAAAAAAACAACAACAACAACACATACAATCATTTATAAATAATGAAATGTGTATCCAGTCAAAAGGTAATATTATAAAAAAATAGTCTCTTATGTAATCAACATACATTTATTGGGTGGTAGCACTACACCACTTTGTAAATGGATCCAGGGAGATGAATCCAACGTTAACAACCAATGATGTAGTAGACTCAATAAATCAGAGAAATGAATTTGCATTGATTATTATTGAAAGTACAATGCAAGAATCAGTTGTCGCGGCTTTGAAAGAATCAGAAATCCGCAACGCAGGAGTCTTAATAGTTGGTAAGACAGAAGAATTGCCAGATCTTCCTAACGTTTTCATCAGCCAAACCGAGTCACATGAGATCATGGAAGATGTAGATTGTTTATTGGAACGTTGCGCCTTTGACATATTGAAACAAGTGCATTTGTATTTAACGAAATACGAGTCACACAACGCTGTTTCAGGTATACATGTTTTTCTCAGACCCTCTGCTTCGTTAATAATAATTAACCTATAGCCATAGTGTACGATATCAAACTATAATTATTGTCAATACATTCCTGTGAAAAAATAGTATGCTATGTAAAAATATTTGTGTACATGGTCGGATGTACATGTTACTTGTGTAAAATTGTTTAAACCAATACGATTTAAATTACAGAACGAGAGAGAAACAACCTTCAAGACGTTTATGAAATGATAAAGTCATCTTTCAAAAGGAGCTCCATCCCAATGGACGAATGGCCAGACATTCCAACTGAAAACTTTGAATATCCAGAAACTATCGACAAGGTATGTAAAGATTCTGCGGGTGGTAAAGATTTTGTCACAGTTCTATTTTCGTATATATGTAACCATAATACATTTACGTTTAGCATCTTTATACATAATGTATGTGATGCGTTATGTTATTGCAATGCTGATGCATAGTATGAAATAGGCCTACATAACTCCTATGTAAATGAAGTGAGCATCATCACGCAAACCGCATTAACATTGGCGTTAATAACAATTTAAACAACTATTTAGCTTTACTGAATATAATAATTACGAATTTTGGAAGAACATTTTATTGACATTTCAGTATATGACCCGCATGACACTTACACGTATTTTATTTTTAACGGAACTATTGCCCTGGGTTTATCTGTCTTGGGTTAACTTTTTGAAATAGTGATTTTAGGGAAGATTCAATTAAGTTTTTGAAAGTTACTGACACAAAAAAGTAATAATAAATAAAGGCCTAGTTTCATCCAGGTGGTTTTGAATAAGGAATTGTATTAATCTGGGGTATTATACCTCTGTGTATCGGCACGCTGGTGCAGCATCTCCTATCAGCTGATATCTATACACTGCAGCAGAAGAAACAGTGTACTTAGCCATTGTTCAGTCAGCTAAGGGAAACTATTGCAGATAATGATAAGCTATGTTTTGGTGGAACAATACACGGAGTGGAATACCTCATGGAGACGCCAGAATGTCCTTAAACTAGGCCTTTAATAAAGCTACTGTTAATTTTTTTTTTGGCAAAATGAGTAAATGTAAAATTAAAGTTAATTCCTTTTAAAATAAAATTGCAAATGTTTTTTGAGTACATCATATATGATATTTACGAGCCATATTCGCTCGCTTATCACATTCTATTCTTATCGACATGTATATTAATAGTTATGAATATTGAACATGGCAATAAAAGGGAAAGCATGGCTTTGCAAAGTGATAACAATTAGTTGGGCAGTTGGTTTACATCGCTTCTTTAGGCAGTAGCGGATATACTTGACATACCTGCCATCATTGGATGTGTAAAGACACGCGGACTCCTTTAGATTTACATTCAGTCATCAGCTGATTCTACGATTGAAGAAACTGTTCGACGAGAGCTAAAGAAACGTGGGGTTACAGGGTGTCATTTTCTGCGCAGAAGTGCACAACAGTTGTGTACCTCCGGTGATTCGGCATTCGGTGGTCGTGGAACTATTGGTGGTTTCGTAAAGAAGGTAAACTTAACAACCGTCTCAGTTACAGATTCTACTGTCGAACTAACGGCTCGTGCTCGTGCTGACAAGTTAGTTGCTCTTGTTTCGCGTCACGTGGCGCAAGAACAGCTATTGCTTACTGTGGATAACATCCAGCAAACCATTGGCCGTATTGCTCCAATTATTTCTGATGGAACAATAGACATTTTGCCAGTAGATGTTTATGATGAGTGTAGATCTCTATGTGACACAAAGTTCAGGACAAAACTTAGTGTTAGAATGATGGTTACCAAGTTACGTAGAATAGAAGAAATACAGGAGTTAAGGGGAGCACCTGTGCACATTTGGGGTGCAAGATCTAACCCTGGCCTAGGTGTATTCGTCAGACATGACTTGAGCAATCGCCATGGCCTGAGAATCATTGTTCGTGACCGCGAACGTGGATTGCCCTTCGCACAAGCCGGGGATAGTGGAGCCATGGTATGCTACTACAATCCTCGCTATGGTGGGAGGTTATACGCGGTTGCAATGGTTGTGGACACAATGTGGCCTGAAGACGAACAGTCGGACAGAGAGTACACTGCTCAGATATTGGACGATGCGCTTCAAAAACTGTCCATAATGAATGGTTGCGAGTTTGTGTTTATTGAAGATGACAACAACTGACGATGTACTTAGTACATGAAAAAAGTGATAAATAAAATGTGTTGTTAGTTTTATCGTAAGACCTGTATTATATGTTGTGTGTGTGTTTTATATACAGTAGACAATTTGCGATAAATTGAATAAATCCTGCTCTATTAGCGGTGTAAGATTAAAACATTTAATACCGAAAGAAACATTCACAATAAAGAGTATACATACGAAGATGATTAAACCAATTCTAGGAATGAAAATACTAGGCCTGATGTCTACAGTAAAGACTATATACAATACATATCAAATGAGAATGATCTGTGTGTCCGTGTTAGCGTATGGTTTGTGTTATGATTCATAAAGAAAATCGCACACTGCTGCTTGCATGTAACCTTGAAGTAATTTGATGTTCATTAGTATTTGAATTAAGTATTTGCTTTTCAAATGTTCTTTGCAACGATGAAATATTATCCGTGGACAGCCAAAAGTTTGCCTTAAAAATAATATGGATTGTGTAATAAGCGTTAACATACTGAAAATGTTATTGAATTTTATAAGTTATTGTTACTTTTATTATAAATAACATTGAAAACTATTTATAAGCGCACTTGTTTAATGTTTGTTTTTACATTGTTTTACTGGTTCGTTTGAATGTTTATATATTTGTGATCTTATATTGTACATGTATCATTCATTCAAATCAAATCTTTCGACACATTGAATTACAGTTTACATGTAAGTAGAAGACAATTAATCGTTGCCTGGTTATTATATTGTGCAGGTTAATGGTGTTTTAACATGAGTGTTTTCACTTGCAAATTTGTTTTGTATGAATACTTGTGCACGCGAGGCCGCACAATGGATACGCCGTGAGAAATTGTAAGAATGCATTATATTTTGTAATAAAGTGTGTCTTTTTTTTTCATTTTCTTTTTCATTGAAATGTTTACTATTCATACATGTAATTATTGCGACATTTTTTAAAATTTTAGTTTGTATGTAAATATAAATTCGTGATTTCTTTTAACAATAAACTGTATTCAAGATGCAAATGTTTATTTCCACCATTGGAAATCGGTTGAATGTGGATTCAAATAACATGTAGTTCAAGAATGTTTAAATGATAACACTATATATAAAGTACGACAACACATTAAAACCTTTGCCGATGCACTCGAGTGTTTTGTACATTGTACAATTATGAAACAGTGTGTGCATGTTTAAATAGTAAAAGTGTATGAACTGTGTGAGTGCAAGTATATCAATTTAAGATATTATTGCATGTCTTTATTTTTTATTGTTTCAAGTAATTAGCTGGCTATTAATTTGATTTCATCTTTTCAGTTTATCTTTTTCTGAATTCTGTTTGCGAAGCTGATCTAAGTCGTATGGAGAATTAGCCTCATATTAAGGTCTATGCCTTTTGAAATAATGGTAAATATATTGGGTTCTTAAATATAAACAAAGCGAAACTCCAGTTGCGACAGAGTTACGGTTAGATAACCAAAGTTGTATGTTTGGTTATTTTATGATAAATGGCATTTGCACATATTTCGTGAACGCGTCTATGAAGTGTATATTATGACATATTTGGTTTACTTTTATTTTTGTACTTATGACGTGAATTTTCTGACATATTTGTAGTACTTTAATTTTTGTACTTATGACGTGTATTTTATGGAACCTTTGTTTTACTTTTATTTTTGTATTTATGACGTGAAATTTCTGACAATTTAGTTATACTTTTATTTTTGTACATATGACGTGTATTAATGACATGTACACGTTCATTGCTGTACTTATCTTATTTCTAATGGAATTGTTCATTTATCATTGTACTTGAAGACGAGTCATTTGAATCAACTCAAGCAAATAAAGAACATGATTTTTTAATAGACATATTTTCCGAAAAGGTATATGCTCGTATAAAGAAGATTCTTGATATTACGTCACTGTCAACAACCCCCAGGTGTTTTTGGGTGTGTATGTAAACCATTAGTCCAAGCGCTCTTAACATTTTTAATCACCTGTAATTTGTAACTTACTGATGTAAAATAATTTGGCGTATGTAATGCTATGTGAATATGTTGTTTATTTATGTATTTTGGCCTGTGCTTTTTGATAAATTATATGTGTATGAGCCTTCAAACTGGTTAATTTAAACCGTAATGCGTTGCATTTAAACTCACGTTCTTGGGTGTTGATGCTTTGACTGTTGTAATATATGTCAAGTAAATTTGTTCCTTTACAAGTAAATCTTTATATCCTCGTAAATCAGGCGTGGCAAGGGTCGAGGGCATCCCCTACTACATACAGTACATGTGTACATTGTACAACACAGTGTATGTTTGTTCTTACAGAACGACAGTATTTCTTTTACAATATTGTACATTATGAGGAAAAAAAGACACAAACAACCGCAACCGTTTTCTTAAGGCACCCGTTTTCTTGCATTATTTACTTGTCTTTAACTATAGTAAAATGCTTTTCTATTACTATAATGCATTTGATATTTCCTGTAAATTTCCGTAATAGTTTTGTTTAGTGAAAGCAATCTGTTAATATGTTTGTTTTATAGCTGATTCATAGTCTCTGTTAGTTGGCAAACATAGTAATAATTTTCTACGTTTGCATTTAATTGTTACATAGCATAACATAAAAATTAACACCACCGGCATTTTTCGTTGCATGGTTTTATTGAAAACATTTTGAAACATGCTTATCAGAAACCACAGCCTTAATTTCGACACAATTTTCACACACATGTTCATTATGTGATCCTCTACAAAAAATGCATTTTTATTATATATAATGATAGTCTCAATATTGGTTACATTGAACAATGACAATCTTCCCTGAATCAATGGGCTTGATTTGGACACAGTTTTATATACATTCTATTTGAGCAATAGTCTATTTAATTCTTGCAAATAATTTTACTCTTTCGAAAAGTGAGCTCCTTGATTTGTTTTGTTGTTTACAAATATTGGTTTAATTTTATTATTTTCTTCTCTGGAACTAATGGATAAAGTATAACGTTTACAGTCCTTAACCCGGTAACACATTCCTTTTGTTAATTTAAAACCCCTGGTCAACAGGGTACTTGGTTACTTTCCTCTACATTGGTTGTGTAACTGAGACACAGCTGACAATCAGTTTAACGATTAGAGCCACCTTTACCCTCTTGATTTATGAACCCTAAGCAATTTTCATTTAACACGTATGATTAGTACATTTATAACAATATTATTGTTTTCTCACATAGAACAGAAGTATGACCCAATTAATAATTTTGATTCAGCATGTAAGTTACTTATAATGTAATTATTTCTGTTGTAATACCTGGTCTTCTACTGTGATGAGTTGTGGTAGGATTAAGATCAGAATTACTCGTATTCAAGCTTAGCGAAGCAAACTCAGTAAAAAATATTTTGACAAGCGATGTATCTCGATAAGCAACACAGGTCATGAAATTATATTATGATTTAAATAAGCGCTGCAGTTATATTTCATTTGTTTAAGAATCAGTTGTTAATTGTATTATACCACCAATTATATTGTGTTTAGATTACTTGCTTAATATATTATTGTATTATCATTTAGGTCCAAGTTTATTTAGAAATCCTACAGTTACAACAAACCTGTTTTGCAATTCATGACCTGTTGGACTAAGTATTTAAATTTCATTTTTCTTTCACAAGAAGAACCGTCTCTGCTTGTGAAGTTAGTCCCATACTGGTAACGTTCACTCTCCTTTCAGCTGTCAGTACGTACGACCTTTCTTCTGTTCAACAAAATGCGGATCCTGTGATAACTCAACATGAAGTTTGTCCCATACTGGTTACGTTTTCTCTCCTTCCATCTGTCAGTACGTTCGACCTTTCTTCTGTCCCCAAAAATATGGATCCTGTGATAACTCAACAAAAATAAATTACGATTACTATAGAGGACTATGAGTATACATGTCGCTCTATTGTTGTCGAAGTACAAATTGTGGTGTCATTGGCAACATTCTTCGAACATATTGATTTCTGGGCTGATCAGGATGGAGTAACAATCATGAAGAAGTTAGACATTGTAGAAACAACAAAAGTTATAATGGACCTTCATCTGTCTGCCCGGGAACATTTGGATCCCGTGATAAATCAACAAGTTCAGAAGCAAATCGTGTACGTATAAATGTCAAATAAAGATTATGCACATTGGTTTATGGAACCGGATGTTATTATATTATTGTAGAATTATTAACCTGTGTGTGTAATAAAATTATTTGTTTCTTTTTTTTGTTATTAACGTTATTTTATTGACCGTGTTGAGAAGTATAAACTAGTTGTTACTTAAAAAACATAAATACAATCGTAAACTGTAAACGTAAACATGCAAAAAATGTAAAAACATTTATTTAATAGTTACTTCAAGGACATATCAGTCTCTTTCTTATAAAAAATAGTTTTTAATGTATCGTTGTTTATCGGCCAATAAACAACGTTTTTGAGTTATGATGCTTATTAATTAAACCAAGAGGGCTTCAGAAAGACAATGAGTTGTTTATTGGCCGATGAAGAACGATAATGCAAAGATAATTTCAATTATAACATGTTTTGACAAATATGTTTGCAATTGAAATGAGAACTATATTTTATTATGCTTCGCTCAGAATCGGGACTCCTTTTGCGTTGTTTATTGGGTAGTTTAATAACGATTGGTGTGTTCTTTGTCAATAAAAAAGGTAGTCAATAGCAAGTCAATAGCCAGTATCATGTTAGAATCAAGGTTTTCCGCTTTTGAAAATAATTGTTTCTATTTAGATTTTATTCCAAACAATGGTTCTTCTTTCATGTAATACATTTCAGTGATAAAAAACCGTTTAAAAAGCTCAATAATGATGCTGAAAAAAGAGCAGTTATAAAAAAGACACATGATCATATATTCACATTCTTTCGGCTTGCTTTCCAGGTGTCATTTGTCAAATAAATTGTAGAATTTTTATTTTGCGAATTGTGGGATAGTAAACATTAGGTAAAACACACCATTTACATAGAAACATCAGTATTAACGCAAAAACCGAATTTTGTTGTAGTTTCAATTTGTATTTTTATTATAAAAGGAAGCAACATTGATCTTAAAGTAACTAATCTTTGCTCGCACATTGTTCGATGCTGAACAATTCTATATTGTATTATTATATTGCAATGCATACATGTATGCTCGACCCGGTTTGACCTGCTCGCAGATTAACTAGACATAACCTTTTCGAAGCAAAGATCAGAAAAATAATCATTCTTAAATGTCGGTTGAAATACCGTCTGTAATGTGAGAGAAAATAAAATAAAGTTATAGTTTAATTATTACACGTTTTATCTGAAAAAAATGTCACAAAGTTTACTTTCTAAGTTGATTTTTGCGCAAGAATAAGATAGTGTCGTGCGTTTAGTTGAGAATTGTTTTAACATAAGAACACCACGTTATGAATTTCAATTCAAACGCCGTAACACCAATTCAATGTAGCGAATAGTTAATATAAAACAAACTGCAATACGCAATTAAGTTACGCAGTACAAATAATAGATGTAACCAGTCATGATTGGAGTTAGCCGCTTTATATCGACTACCGATTCTATAAATAGCGGTCACGTCACATACACTGTGAAGATCACGTAACCGGTCATTCTATAAATAGCGATTACAGCTAAATACCACTTTATTAGCACGGTTAAGTAGCAAACATGTTCGACGAAATTGAGTGAAATATAGTTCCCAGATAGATACAAAATAAAAGCTATGTTTTAGGTTATCATTCAAGCTAACGTAACATGGTTTAACGGTATTAAAGGAACATGCAAACCAGCAATGAAATCTGCACCGGGTATCGAACTCGAGACTTTGTAGCGATAAAAATAAGAACAGAAAATTATGTGGACGGAAAAGACCACCGTTAAAACGGCGTTATTAAACTGTCGACAGTAATCGTTCATTAGACACGCGATCATTCTATAAATAGAGGTCGAGTAACAGAGCATATCATGGGAGATCACCGTTAAAATATGCGTTATACAAATTGCCGACAGTAGTCGTTCTTCAGACTCGTGATCTTTCTATAAATATCAATCGAGTAACAGACAATACGTGAAGAGATCACTGTTTATAATGTCTTATTGTCTTATTCTGGGCTTTGCGTGACGTTTGGCGCCCATGAAACCGGTTTAAACCCTCAATGCTTTGCATTGACCCGTTCAAGGCGGTGACCCCAGTTTTATTCATGCGTGTTTTGTGTTTGTTAGGTGTTTTTGCGATTTGCTGATTGGTTTTTGGCAATCGATTACTTGCCATATATAGAGGACATCGGAGTCGCAGCTGGAGTTTTACTTTGTTTATATTTATAGAATTGTCGATATATGTCGTTCCTAAGCCAGCGGTAATGCTACAAACAGCGCTCAAAAAACATACACTGTCAAGTGTGATCACCATAAAAACTGCGTTATAAATTTGTTAAATAGTTGTCGTTCTTGAGACATATGGTTATTCTATAGATATCGATCGCGCCACAGACAAAATGCTCACTACTTGCACAGATCACTAACAAATTTCGCCATTTGTCTACATACGTCACCGTAATTGAGTGTAAATATAGTTCCGTATAGAGTAAATAAACATTCTTTTACTATACCTTAAACTGACAGGGAACCGATTTGAAAGTTTTACGTTTTTACTAACCTTAACCCTAACCCTTTAAAAGTTAAAACCTATCCACAAGCGCGTCATAATATTAGTAGTTGAACTGTTTACGTTACATGGGCATAAATCATTAAATTTAATATTTATTAATATTTGATTTCATTCGCGTTTTGTAGATTTAAACTTTTTTTTTTAATGTTATGCCTGCATGAATATTAAGGCTATATTTCATTTAATATTAAACTATCGATTACAATGAAATTAATTACACAAGTTTAGGATATACAACCAACCTATGTAATCAGGCCTTTCACACAACTGTTACTATTACGGCTTCTTTCTGAAATGCACGACGACGATCTGTACTATGTAGTTTATGATGCTAGGTCTTGAACAAGCAGAGATTTAGCTGATACTTGTATTTACTTCATTTCACTGTGCCTCAGAAAGTTGCAGTTGTGTTGCTCTAATAAACATTAAATAATTGAGTAATTAAATTGTAATTCAATTTTATTAATATTCTCTTTTATCGATTCCATAAGGTCAATGCTAAGCTTTAAACCTGTTTAAAAGCTGGCTGAACCTCACACTTAGCCCAGAATTAATCAAAAGACACACACTTATAAATACATATGAGGCGCGTCGTGGGAAAACCGGACTTAATGCATGTGCGTAAAGTGTCGTCCCGGACTGCACAGGCTAATCCGGAACGGCACTTTCCGCCTACTGTGTATTTATGATTAGAAGAGACTTCCTTGAAACAGAAAATACCAAAAAAAGCGGAAAGTGCGGAAAAAGCGGAAAGTGAAGTCCTAGATTAGCCTGCGCGGACTGCACAGGCTAATCCGGGACGACACTTTACGCACATGCATTAAGACCGGTTTTCTCACGACGCACCACATATGTATTTATAAGTGTGTGTCTTTTGATTAATTCTGGGCTACGTGTGAGGTTCAGCCAGCTTTTAAACAGGTTTAAACTACAAATGCTTAGCATTGACCTTTCCAAGGTGACCCCATGTTTAGTATACCATTGTGTTGTGCGTTTTGTCCGGTATGGTATAGGCAATTAGTCACTGGATGATAATAAGGGTTTCTCTCCTTGTGCTGTCTCTGGAGTTTCATTATTCTTATATTTATTTCGTTCTACTGTCTTTGAAATTTAAATCGTTTGAGAAGTATATGGATATGGCTCGATACACCAACTAAAATTAAGAAAACGAAAAACACGGCAGTTTCATTTATGAATATTAAGCGATACACTGAATTCGTTATTACTACTGTATAACATTCTATACCTATAGATTGACAAATATAAACATTTGTAACGTGTATAGGTAATTCAGTGAGCTGTTTTCATATATGACTTTTACGGACTGATTGTTATGAAAAGGCGCTTTGTCCAATATATCGATTATCGGTTAGATTAAGTGTCAACATTTGTTTTCAACCAATGCATTTGCAATCGCTTACAACTCGGGTAGGTGTCTTTTATTAATATTAACATAACTAAATCGTAAAAAAATGTTCCACCCCTTTATAACATTTCGTTTCATGTCTAATAACGAACAATATAATAAACATATAAAACAAACGAAACGTACACAAGAATAAACTTTATATATTTTTAAATGTGTTTAAGTAAACTAATTAATTTAAGTTGTTCAATTCTAAACGATAAATCATAAAATATATTGTAATTCAATGTGATGGAATATATATTATTGTGTGTGTGTAAGTTTTGCACTTCATATACATGTACAATGTACCATCAATTTGGCTATTAATGCACTGTTAATTCTTCTTAGATTCTGTTGCTCTTGTAAACGTTAATCCATTACGTAATAAAATTGTAATTCGAAATAAAACGTCAACTATGTAATTTATTTACAATTCTATTTATAACTATTTAATTTCAAATGAAATGCTATGAGGTTAAAATGTGTTTATGTTTATGCATAGTGTGAATAATTCCGTGCCATGTGTGAGGTTCGGCAAGCCTTCAAACCAATATGAAATTCAGTACCATGTGCGAGGTTCGGCAACCTTTAAACCAATAAGAAATGCTTCGGTGACGCAAGTTTTAATCATGTTATGGTATGTCTTGTGTAGTGCGTAGTGTCATGTGTTGTATTGGCAATATGTATATTTCCTAAAATAAAGGGCCATATGATCGTAATAAGGGTTTCGCTACTGCTAACGTTGCTGGGGTTTTATTTATGTTATATATACAAATGCATCATTTTTATTGCTTTTTTTGTCTGTACCCACAACCACGAATACCATATATGGATCAAGATATAGTTTGTTGTGGAACCAGTAAATGATTTGGCATATTTTATAGCACCGGAGTAAGAATGCATTGAAATAGCAATATTAATTATGGACAGTTAAATTGGATTAACACGCAAACATATCATTACCGTTACACAATTAATTAAAGAGTAATCAGACTATTGTGTGAAATCAATTGTTGTTATTAATACTTTTTTGGACAGTGAATAACAAATCCATATAAAGTGGCAACTAAAGCAAAGAGTATGTTCTTTTTAACACATCACCTGTAGTTGCGATAGATAAAGATTATTAAACAGATTTTTAATTGGCGCCCTTTAATCAAACAATCTAATCAATATTGTCAATTGTGAGCTTAATTCAACAATTGCAATATTAAACATAAAAAACGAATGAATGAATGATTTATGAAATACATCAAGAACGTATCATGCATATAGTTATTACACTTTGACCAGCCTTATGTGTGTTCTGACTCTTTAAAATTCTCAACAAGTGCATAGCTACACACTTGACACTGATAGTTACATACACCAGTGTTCACAATTACAATGTCGATAAGATATGTATTTTTCAGCTAAGGGCTAACCGCTTTGATTGCAACATCTGTGCTTGTTTGTGTTGCCAAACCGAAGTCATATTGTTTGTTCTTCACTTAAATTGGATTGACACGCAAACATATCATTACCGTTACACAATTAATTAAAGAGTAATCAGACTATTGTGTGAAATCAATTGTTGTTATTAATACTTTTTTGGACAGACAGCATCAGGTTTAATTTATAAAAGTGTATTGCTCTTCAGCATGACTTGTTTGCCTGTATAGTTGTTTGCTCATGCCGTTCGCAGAGAATACTAGGTCAGTGTTGAATACAGATAAGTTTATTTTGTTTTCGTGCCGAGCAAATAAACGTATCTGTATTCAACACTTACCTGGTATGCTATTTATTCTATAATTTTCTGGCTTTATTATGAAAAACAAAACTATAGCAAATCACTTAATAACACGAAAAATATCAAATGACGTCACGAAAAAATATACAACATTACGTCATTATAAATCGCGTGTTTGCTGTATTCAACAAGGTGGAATACAGTTAGTTTATTCCACGGGGTGTTATTTCGACAACGCAGGCGTGATGATGGGATAAAAGAGGAACTTTTCGATATTATCTAAATTTTCGTACCCTCAAATTTCGCAGCCGTATGTTAAGATTGGTAATACGGTATAATACGGTATAAGATTGGTATTACGGATGGTCAAATAATTTAATTTGTAAATTAATGGGTAAGTCTTACTTGTTAATTCGTGTAAGCAAATACAAAATTGCTTTATTGGCCTTGTCTATTAGATGCTTTTTACATTGAAGAAACCTACATGATGTAGTAAAGACTAATATTTATATTATTTAACTCTTTCAAGGGGCTGGTCGTTTAAGTAAAACCGGTATTTGTTTGGTTGGTAAGTGCCAAAGACCATAACTTTGGTTTTTGTATAATTAATTTTATTTTTCAATTGCTGGCAAAAGACTCATTATGGCCAAATATTATTGTGTCATCTGCATAAAGCAGGACAAGCAATTGTAAGAAGTAAACAGTGTCTCCTAAAGGTATTTCAATGTCAACTCCAGAGCAATGTTGTTTTAAATAATCTTCAAGATCGTTCATACACATCAAGAACAGGATCGGATGATACATTTCTTCTTGCCGTACACCACATGAGCTGTAAAACATTGGGGATTTATTACCATTGAACGAAACACACAATTATATGTTTGAATACATATTTCGTACGACATCAAAGAGCTTTCCTCTTATTCCTAATTTGATAAGTTTGTGCCATAGGCCTGCTCTCGTAATGGAGTCAAAGGCAACAGAAAAATCAATAAATGAGCAGAATAGTTTACGTTTTTTGGATCTTAGTTTCTGGATTAAAACATTAAGTGCAAATTTATGAAAGTTTTAATTAAAAAACATAATTCTAGACGGGCCTCGACCTAATAACTCGCTTGCATGAATGCGTACTACCCGGAAAAAATAGTTCTCTATTTCCTAATCACCTTTTTCAAAGAGCAAAAGTAAAATAGTAATAAATCGTATTTGCTGATGTCAGTAAGACACGACAAGTACATAGTAAATCTGCTTTTGCTTTAAACCAGATTAATTTAAAGAGTTCAATTACGTCACACCAACGACGTCATTCATTTTGAGTTGTAAGTTTACGCAATGTAGTCAAATCAGAACACGGGTGTTTTGCAGTTTAAAATACATGAACTCGGAATAAATATTGAGTGTTTCTGTGTTTTGGATGGATTATATTATGCAATAGCATTCAGATAAAAAGTGTATGGAATATTTGCCTCGAATGGAAACGGCGAGATTGATCCCTTTTCAATTTTCTACGATTTACTCGGATAGTATTAGTTGTGGGTGGAGGACAGTGTAACTGAAAGTGAAATTAATCATAAAATGTTTATTTATACGTTAAAACTTTGATAACTTTTTTTTTATTTCTTTTCATTATAAAATAATATAAAAGGTTATTTCTTTGATGAATATGCTCTGTTGGTTGACCAAAGAAAGTCTATCCACAAAGAATAACCCGCTTGCATCAGATTCAAGTGTGTTGAAACGGAATGGAACCGGAAGGAATTTGTTGTTAACCAGTCAAATGGAATGTGAGGACAAACAACTCATTTGTTGTTTAACTCTGTTAAACTAGACAACACAAAGTTTGTTTCTATGAAAAACTCTGGTTTGTAGACTTTATGCTGTGTCATTATCGACAATGTTGTCATCCGGCGCGTAGGATTACCTATTGACGGTATATCACAGTCACGTGATCTACTGCCGGATATCAACAAGTTTATACGGTCACCGCTTTATTAGGTCACTGTTTGGGTTAGTAGCAGGATAAATAGTTTTCCAAGGCAGCTTAGGATTGTTATTGGGCGGTAATTACTTGGTTCTGTGTTGGAACCTTGATTTTTATAAATAGGTTTTATTGCACCAATCAACCAGATGTTAGGCAAGACTCCGGTGTTTAAAATTATATTAAACAGGCTACAGTACAATGAGAGCATGATTCTCGACGTGCTTTTTATAAATTCATTTATTATATTGTCGTGTCTGATGACGCTTTTCCATTCTTTAATTTTATGATCATTTTTTGGATTTCTTCAGCTATAATAGGTTTATTAAAAGTATCAACTGAATGGATGACAGGCGTGTAAATAGCATATACCAGCATTACCCGTATTTAACAAAACAAACATACACTTCATATACCCATCCACTAAACGCTCCACATCATCTACATCATCAGGAAAAGTTATAGTACATCAACATTGCAGAATCAAGTTATTTGTTGTCTACATTTTAAATTTTAACACAAACAACTCAACACACGCTAAACACACATTTCGAATTCAATAGAAAGTAAAAACATGTCATGGCTATATCCATGCAATATAAACTTAATTCACTATCTATAACATAATGTGCATACACATTTGCTATGTGTGTATACAAACACACTGGTGTTTCGTATTGTTTTCACGTTAAACAAAATATTACAGCATCATGACTTTGCACGTTTTTTCTATCTCGTAGTGAGGCTTTTGGTGACGTGTAGCCCTTTGCGAAACCACCAAACGTAGAATCTTCGAAGGAGCGCATCTGATTCCTGTTTTCGTACAAAACATGAAACTTAACGACGTCAAGTCTCCCTAACTGGCTTCGAACATTGTTTTCAGCGTCAGAACTGGCTACTGCTGAATCAATGTAGATTTAAAGAGCACCGTTCTTTTTCAAGCATCCGATGACACCTGGATTGCAGATGGTGGCTTCTATGGCCTTCTAAAACAATATGCATATATTGAATAATTTGGTTTCGGATTCATATTTATGATGTTAGTATAAAGATCTATATGAACCGTGTTTATTTTATCAATTTAATTAAATCGACAACAGAGACAAACATACCTGTTGAATATGTAACGGGTTTTCACAGTCTTTTGAATTTGTGTGTGTGAACTCCAACTAAAGAAAGAAGCTACTTTCAAATGCTGATTTAAGCAGGTCATTCACGTCATTACATGGTATCATATTAATATGACGTCAGCTCCATTGATAAATATTGAGCTAATGATGCAGGCATGACGTGTTCGTCACAATTTTGCTATCGAGCGTTTAAGCACATGTATGTTACAGATCATTTTCTGGGAATTTCCGGGACTATTTAAAAATATATGGCCCACCCATAATTTGTTTTAGAGTAACCCATGGTTAATTACCTTCTGGAAAACTAGCAGCGTGCCGCTTAAGAATGACAATTTAATTAGTCATTTATTACATTAAACTTGGCAATGTATATTAACAAAACAACAGTCTGAAACAATTATGTTAATATAAGTTATTAACGATTAAAATGGCATCAGATATTTCAGATCACCCTGTAGTACGTAATTATAGTCGGTGTACCCCCGATGGAGCAGTTCAATTCAATGTACATAACGGCATGGCATATTAACTAAACTGTATTCATTAGTTAATAACACACGTGTAATCTGTAAAATGTGAGTTATTTTTATTCATTGTAATTTTGTATCACATTTATTGTGTGAGCACGTGTGTTCCATATTGATTTATTAAATACCACATTGTTAAATACTAAGATTATATTCCCTTCATTCACTATGTCATTATTCAATCTTGATACCACACTAGCATAGCTTTATTAGACGACCCACGAAAATAAAATACTTTACTGACCACAACGACATGATTTCTCCATGCAAACATAATGCATGGGAAAATCATTCCTTTTACGGGAAACAAGGACACGAAATGTGTCTTTTCGCGCACAAATATCACACGACTTGTTATATTGCTAAACCGGGAAATCCGCGGTATTTTTTAAATGGAAAAGCCCATTGTACGGATATATTCGTTACTTGAATGGGTAACTTAACAAACAGATGCTTAATTTTAGGGGTCATATAGTTGTTATTGTATAAATGTATGTAATTTATTAACTGTTATGCTGATATACGCTGAGCACCTGAACCGACCATAAAAAGTTATCATCTGGTTGACAATCTCTTTAAACATATAGCATGCTTGCATAATATATGATAATCGCGAATATACATTAAGAGATACCCGTGTTGTGTAGGGGCATATTCAAGATCCTTCGAAGATGAATTGATATACAATTTGAATTGAACCTGTCATTATACAAACATCACAGTCATGAGATACAGATACATTATGCATGTTGGCAAGTAGTAACATTGATAACTGATGGCTGCTCCCTATTCATGAGCTTTGTCAATTGATTGAAAAGAAATGGGGTAAAGTGTTGTTTTTTTTATATAAATTAGAAGATTATGAAAGATCTCAAAACTGTATTTTAGCAAACGGGCACAATCAAACCTACATGCCGATGATGTAAAATTGTATAGAAATCAGTTTCTGAGAAAAAATACCGAGAGGAATATTAGAGGAAATTGAGGACGGATCAACAAATAGTCGACAGGACGGACGGACAAAGCGGCGACTGTATGCTTCTCTGATTGTTTAGGGAAGAAAATTTATGGCATAAAGAAATATATATTATTGTCACAAATCATCTTATTAGAATTATTACACAGAAAAACATCCAGTTTATCGGATACTGTTCTTCACTTTTTAAAATGGTGTCATGGCTATTTGATTTGAAAAAGGGTTCTGGGTGTCCCGCAGGATTTCTTGAAGACATGTCGGCATAACAGACCTCCGCGAAAAACATCGGCTCGACTCCACCCCTAGATGGTTCCATTTCGCAACTTCACCCCCCTCCCCGAAATCGCCCGCTCAGTTTGAGCCCCATCTCTTTGAAATCGGCCACATCTACCGACAACACCTGCCCGAATATCGGCTAAAACGCTTGACCCATGCCTCTCTGAAAACAGCCCCATCTCCCGACCCCAACTCCGACATTGGCTGCAAAAATCAACCCAACCTCCGCAAAATCTGCTAAAACGCTTGACCTCACCTACCCGAAATCGGCCGCAATGCTCGATCACACCTGCCTGGAATAGGCTGCAACGCTCGATCCCATCTGCCTGAAATCAGCTGCACCGCTTGACCCCACCTGCCTGAAATCGGGCCCAATGCAAACGTGTACACTATATATTTCACCCCTGCGAGTACAAATGCACTGAAATGCACTTTTCATAACTGAAAATGATACCTTTGTCATAATTAGCATAATGAATTCATGAGGACAGATTCGTATAACAAAATAATTGGATATAAATAGCTGTTCTGCATTTATCGCAAATTGTGTGGCAGCCAATAAATTAATGGAAATAGTAAAATATTACCAAAACATTTTACTTTGGGGAGCTTTGTATGAACACAAATTAAAATACATTACATCAAAAACTGCGAAGTAGTAGATACGGGACGGCATATATGGAAATACTAGCATTTACTATATCGTTCTTAATATACATTCTTATTTGAACTTGCATAATTAACAAGGTAAAAAATAATTGCAAAACGTTGGATCTTTAGCACAATTAACAAAAGCATACAGCACTCTACCGTAACCCGTAACCATAACAATTGAAGTCGAGAAGGCAACCCGTCTAAATCGTTATCCTGTGTCATTATCTATCAAGTTTCGCTATTAAAAGTCATTATCTGCTTATTTAACTGACCTTGTCCGTACATCGAAGCCATCTAGCACTTGATTACATCATCCACAATCGCCACCCCTGCCAGAGTTAGGTCTGCCGTAGAAAGGCGAATACCGTCCCGTATATACTACTCTGCGACTTCATTGCATCGGACTTGTGCATAAGATTTAAATACAAATATATACAAATCTTTATTATACACTTAAGTTACAAGTTGTACATAACAAAATAACAATTATAAGAAATAAAATCAATGATAGAATCCTACTGTTTAATACAACTGATATTTCTGTAATAAGCATCATTGCTCTATTTGTATTTTAGACTTAGTTTTAACATAAATGAAGATCATATTACTCCATTCAGTGTTGAGAAAATGCTCATTAACACATCTAGTACACAAACAGGTACCGATACGAACATAAAATAAAGCCGGGATAAATGAACCGCACTGAAGAGTTTACATACCACTACTTGATCTTCGCTAATTGTCTCATTGCGTTCAATCCAAGACATGAAGTCGTTTATATACTGTCGAAAGAGATTAATTTTATGATATAGACTATTCACATTTGACGATATATGTTATTGTATGAGTAGTGGAATGTTCCACAACTCGATTAAAATATGTTATTTTTTATGGAAAACAGTCGGAAATATAAATACATTATTTATGGTAAGATTATATATACATATATACTTAGACAATTACACGTTCCGATATAAATTACATTGCTGCTTATAAATATATGAGGAATAAGAGCAAAATTCAACAAATTTTGTGTACACAAATTATAACGGAAAAGCAGAATACGTACGATCATGCAAACCAACAGTCGTTTCACATGACAAAGTTGCAGGGCACTGTTCATGAATGACTTCAGCTGGGTGAGTATGACTTCGCAAAGCTTAAGGTTTTATATAAAAGAGAGCAACATTTAGTGTTAAATTGGTATTCTGGTGTTTATAAAATCATAAATGATTATCAAAGATTTTACAGATCGGACAAAACATATTTTCTTGAGATGATTAGTGATGACAATGCTCCAGTAGAAAACATGTGAATATGTTGCTGTTTTTTTTTCAATTGAACAGGCCTATGATGGAGTTAATTATCGTGCATAGAAATGCCATTGGAATATGCCGTGTCAAAAGTCTTCATGCATTACCGATATTTAACTAGTATTTTCACCAGCAAATAGGAATTTCCTTTTTAACGGTGTATAACATTATTTAATACATGTGTAGTTGTTATCAACATTTTGTATATTTTATCGTAATTGATTATACATTTCGATTAAACAATACTTCAACTTGTTCAAAGTCGTAATGTGTTAATCCAATTTAAGTAAATATTTAGTTATATAAAAACACTGACTATTAGTAAAGTGTTTTATTATTGATGATGTTGTAGTTATATCAACTTACCAGTTTCCATGAACATATTATTCCTTTTATCTATTAGATCAAGATGTCTTCTTACAAGTCCTAAAGCCATGCGGCCGACAATGGACGCTGTAAAAGTAATGCGTTTTCAATGATCGAAGCTTTATCAAGAACATTTGTATGTATTAATTGTATAAAAATTCTAATGCATATACAATGATATTTAATTCCAACCAATACCGATACATAAATGCATATACAATGATATTTAATTCCAACCAATACCGATACATAAATGCATATACAATGATATTTAATTCCAACCAATACCGATACATAAATGCATATACAATGATATTTAATTCCAACCAATACCGATACATAAATGCATATACAATGATATTCAATTCCAACCAATACCGATACATAAATGCATATACAATGATATTTAATTCCAACCAATACCGATACATAAATGCATATACAATGATATCTAATTCCAACCAATACCGATACATAAATGCATATACAATGATATTTAATTCCAACCAATACCGATACATAAATGCATATACAATGATATTTAATTCCAACCAATACCGATACATAAATGCATATACAATGATATTTAATTCCAACCAATACCGATACATAAATGCATATACAATGATATTTAATTCCAACCAATACCGATACATAAATGCATATACAATGATATTTAATTCCAACCAATACCGATACATAAATGCATATACAATGATATTTAATTCCAACCAATACCGATACATAAATGCATATACAATGATATTTAATTCCAACCAATACCGATACATAACGGGTTTTTCTCTGGAGATACTCATAAGCCATCGATTCGTCGTTGATATTTAAAATCCACTTCGTGTATACCGCTTGTTCACTTCTGTAAAATTTAAGACAATTAACGTTTTTCTGCATAGCTGTATAAGATCACTTTTCACGTAGATTTGTGTAAATAACTGCCACAGAATAAGCTAAAAATAACTTCATTATGCAGCGGTAAAATTGAATATCATTATTATATTGGGCAAATGTTATTGCGCGGGAGAATTTTAAGGAATGCAAACTTACAAGACGTATTTAATATACACCAACAAATGTTGCATAATTTTAGGGATTAAGATGTACATAATTATTTACATAAGCAGTTAAAATAGTGTTATAAACATGAACTTAACATACGCTCAGGAAAGGAGCATAAGTATGAACATAATATATCATTTTGTGTCATTAACAGAATATTACATTCATTCTCAGAATGATATAAATATTTTATTAAGCCTCACGGCACGCTCTATAAAAAACGATTGTACAGTGCTCCCATGTATCCTAGTGCGTTCAACACGAGAATCGTTAAACTCAATACTAACTTGTCGAAATGCCATTTTAGTGTGTATGCTAGTTTTGTTGACAGAACAGTTCACGTATAAATCAATATTTATTAAGCAGTCTATTAAATAAAAACAATAATGTATTTATAAAACACAAAATAATATGAAACAATACAGAAAATACTATATAAAAGCGAAGGTTATCGATTCAAACACACCACAGTCACTGTCAATTTAAGTATTTCCTTAAATACATTTTTTAAAGGTACGGACCGGACAAGCTTTGTGGTGGACAGACACCCGGATAGACAGCTTGTTTACATATTCACTAAAACTAAACCTCATGGAGGGTGGGCGTTTGTCACTGATTCGCGGAGGCGAGGCTTACAATTTACTTTCGACAATAATAACAAGGATGTATCAAATATAGTAGCATAGAGTTCAATATCTCCGGTTTACCACATTCCAGAGCATTCTTTAAATAGCGCGCATTTACAGCTGGTGTACTCCGGTTTACCACATTCCAGAGCATTCTTTAAATAGCGCGCATTTACAGCTGGTGTACTCCGGTTTACCACATTCCAGATCATTCTTTAAATAGCGCGCATTTACAGCCGGTGTATGGCTGCATCAATTAGCTTCCAACGAATCATACGCCGACGGAATATTTCAATAAATGGGGAATTCGTATTTATAAACTTTGCATGTTTACTTGAATGTGAATTGCGGTTACGTTTTATTAAGAATTATTAAGAATTGCGAATGTCTATCACCTTCTCCAGTAGATGCGTTTCGAATCTATAAAATATGTTACATCTTTTTATAAATAAATGTGGTGAAAGAAGTCTATTGAAATAACTCGAAATGTTATTCATGTTACGTTTACTTCATTTGCGTAGCATGAACACATTATTTGCAATACTAATTATATACATAAACCATCGATACATCATATTCCTACCGAATATAATTTTAAATCGCCATAGTCTAATGAAATTGTATATTTGTGGTATCAAAATTGTCATCATTATTTTAAATGTGCAGAATGCTCCCTTATTATTGCTGTTAATGAGGATCCACAGTATAAATTTATGATTTATATTTGCCAGCTTGATGTGTATGTATTAGATATATTCTATGATGAACATCCGGTATATAACTTAAGAATAACAACACTCGTCTGATACATTATTATATTCATTCCCGAAATTATTTTCTTGCATTGTTAATATGTTAAATTGGCCTGACAAGTTTATATAACAATTAAAATAACGGAAATTACTTTGGTATTTATGTATAACTGATGAAAACATGGGGTAGTCAGGGGCGCAACTGGCCATACTCCTTTACGCCCGTGCGTATAAATTGAAAACGAGTGTGTACACTCAGAAAGTGCTGCATACTACAAATATATATGTTAAATTGAGACCTTAAGAGGGTTATAAGGTGTATTATATGCAATATATCTTATTGACAGTAGTGTATATATTTATATAGTATTATATTGTATATTTATAGATCTAGTATTTTAGTTTTTGTTTACATGTGTATAAGATATAGTATACATTTGGTTATTTACAATGTTCTGGCTTTAAGAGAAAATGCCAATATAACGTCACCTACAATTGCTTTTTTATTGTGCGTATACTTAAAAACGCCTATGGTTGATTTATTCACGGTACAAATATTAATAATGATTGAATTATTATAAAATTAATGTGGGGGGTCCGAGACGTTTCCTTATGGTGTCCGAAAAATCTGGGGTCCGAGCAGTCTCCTTGTATAGGTGGGGACTAAACAATCTGGGGTCCTCTACTGTGTGATGTTTAGAGCAAAATGATATCGGATATGATAATTTCAACGCCGATTGTCTCTTTCCCATATTTTTTCAGTAATACTTATTTGTGTTTTACCGCTAAATGTCTTTTTGAACGATATTTTTCAGAATTACTCATCTCTCAAAACCTTTTGCACAACACAATGTGAATTGTACCTATCACATAATCAGCAAAAAGTTTTGTTTTAATGAAGAGCACTTACAAAATGTCACATCGCATTGGTGTTTTAAACATGACAATATGCAGTTCTTAGAATGAAATTAGTTTATGTTAATATCTTGTTCTATAACCATTGTAGGTACTGACTCTTTTAAAAATGATAAAGCACTTATCCAAAATTCAATTAGCGTGTTCATTCCATTGCATCGTTTAGCATGATAATTGATTGAAGGTTACATAACGAAGGTTGGAAACCAGAAGAACTGTCATTGAATTAATTAACAATTGGTTCCTTGTTGTTTTCGACCCTCAATATTTCTGTATGGAAAGGAATTTGATCTCTCAAAATATCGTGTATATATATATATATATATATAATATATATATATATATATATATATATATATTGAGTTTATTCATATTAATCTGTGATACGTATTTTAACTTTGAAACAATTTTTACCTGCCAGTGTGTCATAATGTAGTTTTCTTTACATTTTTTTCATAAAAATGTAGATATTCATATTCACAAGTCTGTATATTTGCTAGTACTTATTCAATCGTTTTCTGAAAGAAGTGTTGTGAAAAAATGATAAAGAAGATCCAGATAAACAGCTTACAACTTCACAGTCAATTGTGACCGATGTCAGAGTTGTTGACCATGAGGACGACACTTACTCTGATTATATTGACTTTAAATGCGTGACGTTTCATTTCAAAATCGGAAGAATAATAATAGTTATTTCCCGCACAAATTATTTAGCTTTAGTTCAATAAGAATTGCTTCCCGGACTAGACACATGAACAAGAAGTCTTACCGTTAGCATATTTTGCAAGATTTATTGTAAAAGAAATAATTCGAACACATGTACATGTACGTACTCTCGGACAGGGCCAACACTAGGACACGGGGAAGCTCTGATGCCAAGGTCAGTATAGGTACTAGTAGTGTTCTATATTTATACATATCGTAAAAAATTATATTGGAATTCATTGTTATCTACATTGCTTAAAATAGTTGTGCAAATACTCAATGTATATAATTGTTACCATACATTTCTCCATTTCTGAAGCAGATTAAAAGTAAAGCCAACATAATGTCCTGTTCATAGAAGTATAATGCTACCAGACATACTTTAAGAACAAATGAAATAAATATTATAATTTACAATATACTTATTTACTAGAAACAATAATTTTGTTGCCAAAATGATTCTTTAATATTAACACGCATCCCATGCATCCAGACACTCAATCACCCATCCATCCATCCATCCGTCCGTCTGTCCGATTTTTAGTTTTCCCAATGTTTGTTTCCACACTTGTTCAGGCTGGAAAAACAGTATTCGATAAAACGTTCAATTGTGATCATTAACTGATGATTTTACATAGAAAATGTGTTTCTTTCATTATGAAATTTATGTACAAAATTGGCTTTCCCGTTAGATTTTTCATTTTCCCATTGGAGTTTTCATTTTCCCATTGGTTGTTTTCCACACTTGTTCAGGCTGGGAAAAAAAATCCCATGGGATTTATGTAATTTCCTAACCCGCGTTTTTATGTCTTTCATATGCGTAACAATTCAAAATAACATTAATACAATCGTTTTGTACAGACAAAATATTATGTTTCGCAGTAATAAAAAAATCCCATTTAAAAAGTGGGGAAAAAATCAAATCGGATTTGTTTTTATTTTGCAAAATCTTCGCATGTCCTTCTTAGATATACTATGTTTTATCTTAAAATAAGTAGAAAACTTGTTTTTAATGCGTTTCGACGTGTTTGTAAAAAATATAAAATCCCATGGGATTGTTTTCCCAATTTCTTAAGTGGGAAAATGTTCCCGCTTTTAAAATGGGATTTTATCCCCATTTTAAATTAGATAACACAATGGAAGCAAATATTGAAACTGCTTTTTTTCAAGGAAATTTAATAGCAAATATTTAAAAAAAATATACGCACAAATTATTATTATTATTATTATTATTATTATATTATTATTATTATTATTACTATTAGATAAAGTATATGATGTCTATCATGATGATGTTGATGATGTGATGATGATGATGATGATGATGTTGATGATGATGATAACGTTGATGGAGGTGGCGGTTGTGGTGGTGGTGGTGGTTGTTGTGATGATGATGATTTCTGCGTAATCACTTTACTTTTCTTCATGCGTTCTGAACAATACCCGATTGTTAAACAGGCATTACAACTATAAATGGTTGTATTTCTTTATTATGTTATATTGAGAAACAAAGTTTAATAATTAGCATATTATTTACCCCTTCATAAATATTAATAAACAATGATGACAAATTCCTACAGTAACACTACAAATACAACACTACAATATAGTTATTAAAACTTTTAAAAAGCTGCTCTTGCAAGGTTTATGTAATCAAACACACCAACATTTTCGTGAACAAACGAATGTGTCACTCATATCACATGAATCAAATAGAAACAAAATAACAGTGTTTTTACTAGTTTGCCGAATGTTCAGTATAGGGAGTCCCTATTACAGTCGACATTCGGTTCTACTGTGTATAATCTCTCAAAATTTCGCCGATAAGTTAATAATCGATATTTAATTTACATCTGTACATGTACATATTTACACGTGTACAGTTTCCGAGATTATAATTTACAATTATTATTTCAATTATCTGGTTTGTTTGCAAATGTAATAACATTACTGTATGTATGTGATGCACAACACTTTCGTATTACAATGATTGGCAACTGTTTATACTCGCTACGTCAATATTATTGATATGCTCTAATATTGATGTGCGATAACGTTGTATTATGTTTAAGCAATACATTTTGAAATTGGACATAGCAGTGCATGCATAAGCTTATTTGAAGATATTTGAAGAAAAATGTTATGACGATATAATATAAAATATAATATAAAATAATATTATTGAAACAAATAATAAAACAGTCATCAGGGGACCTTGCGGCGGGTCTCAATTCAATAAGGGTAGCTACCGTAGCCAATCAACACCCGAGCGGTCTGCTCTTATCCGTTTCAGACTTTTTATTGGACAGGCTTGCTTGAGCCATTGACCAATGGAAGAGTTTCGTTCAGGTAGAGACCGGGCTTCAACCGATGTGCGGACAACAGGACCAATGAAATGATCCCGGGGCGGGCTCGGGGTGATAAACAATTGACGGGGCTTAGCAAATTAACGAGGTGTGACAAAATCTACTAATCGGGGTGTGTGATTTATGGCAGTAGCTAATTAATTAGGTGATTAACACGTTAAATTGAAAACAAGTGTTTTGTGTATGAGTTGGTTGATCGCACTCAACACGTATGGAGGCCACCACTTCATACTTTTTACTTAAATATTTTGATAAAAGAAGACTAAAAACAGGGCCAAATTTATAAAGAATCTTAGATAATTTTCGCAATGAAATAAGTGCATATTTGTTTGATAGATAACAATAATGAATCGACGTTCGAATTAAGCATAATATGCAATAATTGTATTAACACTTTAATTTTATAACTAGCTGAAACAAAATGTACAGGGTCGGTCAAGCGCACTTGTCTGCGCTCGACCGAGGTATCACAGGTTATACTCGAATAATTCTAATAAATTAGACGCTGAATAGCACACTTAAATCAGTAATACATTACGTATACATGTATATCAAATGAGGAATTACACATTTCTTTTACAAAATGAAATAATCTCCTTTTAAAAATGGGAAAAATTTTCCCACATTCAGAAGAGGATACAAAATCCAGTCGGAAAAATTTCAAAATTTACACATTAAGAAAACGATTATAAAAATGCTCAGAAATATTAAACAATATAATGTTTCAACTAGCCCAATATATTTCTTCTACTTATTAAATGGAATAACATTTGTTTTCACACTGGATTTTTTTCCCATTTAAACAGTGGGATTTTTTTAAATCATAATTTCAAACGAAAATTAGTGCAAACAGTTTATATACGCTTAATATGCATATGTATGCCTAAAAAGCATATTTTTAAAATATAAAATCCCATGGGATTGTTTCCCACGTAAAATTTGGGAAATAAATCCAATGTAAAAAATAAAAATCGCATGGGAAAATGAAAATCCCGTGGGAAAATTAAAAAAATCCCATGGAAAGCCAATTTTTCTCATACATTTCATAATGAAATAAATGCAATGTTTATGTGATAAACATCAAGTATTGGTTACAATTAAACATGTTAACGCAAACTTTATGTAAAATAGTAACAACTGAAGAAAAAGGATACGTAAGTTTGCAAAATTTCGGTTTCGTAAAGCTTTTTCCATGGCAGTTAACAGTTGTGTACTAACGTGACGTCATTTCATGTTGACAACGTCATTTTACCAAAATAACGTCATGCGATTGGTCAGTCAAAGAATAATTAGCCAATGAAAACTCTCAAAATGTTATCTTACACGTGTGCAAGATGAAAATATTCGTGATGGTTGTATTACGTGGAAAAAAGTTATAGCATGTGATAAATAACTAGTTTTTAGAAATGCTAGGTTTTGTTATGATAACGCATGCGAATAAGAAATTACAGCAAACAATACCAGTTATAAATAATTTACAACCAACTAAAATAGGTAAAATGTGAGTGTCTTTCCAAAAATAATATTAGAATATTATATATGCGTATTTTGTATGTGCTCCCTTTTTGCATGTTGATCTCCATTTGCAATGTATGTTAAGTGCAAAAGTAATCACTACCATGCCTGTACTAAATTCTTGTAGGCCTGTTTCCAACGTATTTCAGCCGTTTTAACGGAAATTTCGACACAAAATTCAATCCTTTTGTTTAGTAAAAATCTGCAATGTCACACACTTATAATATTTCGCCCTTATGTGCTTTATCAAAATTATAAAACCCAAAAACTACATCTTTATAAAGTCGCGTTCCTTCTAAAGATGGCGTAACGTTTGTTAAATAGAACAAATTTTGTGCAAACGGTTATGAACAACATATTAGCAAAATTATACTTTGTGCTCCATATTAGTATTATTTAAACTATTTACAGAAATAAACACCAGTAAACTATGACACGTACCTGAATAGCAAGCTGTTTTAAAGGTCTAGGGTCGATGAGGGCCGATTTTGGCCTAATTTTCAAAATTAACGAAATTTGTATCACTATATGGGCCATTTCTTTCAATTTTTAGGATGTAATATTTTGAAAATCTTTCAACCACACATATGTTTACGCTACAACGTAAAACACGACGACTGTATAAGCGTTCTGACGTCGTGGTGTATTTTTTGGCGTGCCATTGATGCTTGCTAATCGACTTATTACAAACACACTTCCAACAAATACAACTCATGTTAAGAGATACCGATTATGAAAATGTATTGCATGGTATTGTGTTTTTGCATGTTGAAAAGTCAATGATTTGCAATATTAAATAGAAAAAATCTGCCTAGACGGACAATCCCGCTTTTTAGAAATAAAAATAAGTGGTTGTGTTTTTCTACAACTCGGTCATTATAAAGCATGCAAGGATATACTATTTAATAAAATGTTAGTTGAACTCTTACAAACGAAAATTTTAACATGCGTATGTCACATTAAAAAAAAAAACACATGACGCAGTATCAGACTTAAAAGCGGGCGTAGCGAGTGCGTCGGCTTTGCGATAGAAGCGTCTTATCGTTGATGGTATGATTTTTACGGCTAGATTAAACTGTTAATCTAGTGTATAAAGTGTTTCAAACTGAATTAGTCCGGTATTAATTTTTAAAATAGACATTGTTCTTCTCAATCCCTACTACTTGCGCGGTAATGGACACTACCGGACCTTTGTATTGTATAATTTACATCTACACTGTATTCAGTACAATTAAGCAAACTATAATTCAACATTTTAGTATATATTAGTATATATAACTATCAGTATATTACATAAACATTTCAAAACGAAACCTTTTTAAATAATATATTTGTTTGTTATTATTATCAGGTATGACAACGCATATTATAAAATCGAAATCCGAAACGCCTATCTGAATTTTGATGTTCAAGTGACAGTTAAAGGCCTAGTTTAAGGAATGTCTGGCCTCTCCAAAAGGGGAGTCAACTTTGTGTATTGGTCTACTATAAAATCTCTTATCCTTATCTGCAATCTTTTTCTCAGCTGACTGATAAGTGGCTGACTGCACTGTTTCAGCTGCAGCAGTGTATTGATATGAGCTGATAAGGGTCGCCACACTGTGACCACAGCAGGGTGCCAATACACAGGAGTAATATACCCCAGATTTGGAGGGGGCGGGGGTCAAATAATGAAGGACTAAACTAGGCTTTTAAGATGCAATGTTGTTCATGTAAATCCAGCCATATCTCCCAGAAATGCGCCTGAAAATTATGTTGACATGCACAACAATATGTCATCCGCATGAAAAGCGTGGATGTTTTGACCGCGATTTATATTATAAACATTTTGTAGCGCAGAGAACTGTGATATCCTTACTTTTGTACAAAAATCTATATTGAATGATGCTGAAAAATGTGAACTGTTGTGCGTGTGAAAACAAAACATTGTACTATTTCCGATTAGAAACGATATGTCTATTATGTAAGGGAATTGTTCTAAACGCAGAACTGCTCATGGATTTTCATGATCACCCATTATACTGTTAAATGAACAATCGAAGAAAAAAAATGCTGCAATGTTGTTAAACTTGTCAGTAAGTTTCATTACAGCATTCGTAGTATTAGAGTAACACGACCCGCATATATACCTATCGAATAATAGTTTAAATTATTTCTCAACTATTGTTAAAGGATTAATTTCCATTCATTAATATCAAAACCATAAACACAAGTTTATTTGAATATCACATACATTACCACGTGATTATTGTGTGAAATAGTTTAATTGCTAAACATATGATACCCATTTGCAATGATTGGATAAAATTGAAGATTCATTTTAATATGATGGACATTTACTTAATTTGCTTAATCGCCCATTATATGCGTCCCGGAAAAACGTTTTGTGTATGTTTATCACGTGTACCACGTGCTCAACATCAGTAAGCGTCTTGGTCAACATTGAAACTGGACCATGTCCTCGATTAATATTTTTCCCGAAAAAGGTAAAACACATAAACGAAATGACAACTCACTGGTACAGTAAACGTTTGTATATTTTCACTATCTATATGAATAAATGGCTCGGGCGGTAAAATCTATTTCCATTTAAACATGCTTTGAAAACATAAGTTTGTTATATGCTCCGTAGCCGATTGTAAACAACATTTGCCACATATCGAGAATTTTGACCATACTTCCTAGTTAATGTTTTGTTTTCTTTATTTGTTTTCGCCTGAAAAGGCGACGTATAGGTGTTACTTTTTGCAGCGTCGGCAAGTATAATTATATTTTCGGAGGCAGAAAACTAGCATGTCGCTTGTTATTTTTCCGTCGTTCACTGCACGATTCATCGTTAATTCGGTCACGGACACGGGTAAATCAGACAACGCAAAACTTGTCAGACAGCCAGACATAGGCTTCTGGAAAAATGTATAACACACGTAAGTTATATATATTACCAGTATGCTAGGCTGACTTTTGTTTAGCCTGCATCGTTCAATTAATTATTTAACAGTGTTTTTATCATGCATATGTATGTTACATGTGGTCTATACGAATGATACTAATTATGGTGACAGCTGGTTTAGAGGTTTCGCGAAGTCTGATACAAGAACACGAATGCGGACAAAAATAACTTTAGAATATAGCGGTAATCTACATTTTGAGCAGAGCTGGACAGTTATGTTTAAAATGAAAGTGATGTATTTGGATTGATTTATATACTAATCAGGACCTAAATACAATTTAGAGAATGTTTAGAATATTGGAAGATACTGTGGATTTCCCGACCAAATATTCAGCAAGAAGTTTATTTTTCATACAATGTCAACTTCTGAGACTTCTGATTGTTAGACAATTGGGACAAACACTAAACATGAATATTACATAGAATTAATACTACTTGAATAAGCATAACAAAGTGACGAAATATACTTTAAAACGTGTTGGTGCGTGTTATTTTAAAATGAATTTGATTAATTGTAAATGGTGGCGGCACCTTGGAATAAAATAGAGGATATTTTTGGTTTCGGTAGACTATCGATTTGAAATTCACGAGTGAACATAAACGTTTATATTTTCACAAGCGCAAACACAAGTGAAAATATGTATTTTCTATGACCACGAGTGAATCAAAGGTATTATACCGAAACCTACACAGTTTCTTTAATGCGTTTAATTTGAAAAACATTTGAGCCCGGCATCGCTGACGGTCCAATTCATTTACTGTATTAAATCGGGAACCAGTGAGAAACAGTGAAAATTACCGGAGTGATAATTTTCACTGTTTTAGACAAAGAATTACCAATTTTATTTATCTGATAATTCCCTATAAATCTCTGGAAAGCATAAAATAAAAGGGCATATCTGCTTTTTTAACACATGTATGAAAGGCTCTTTTAATTCTAAGGTAGCTAAATGTAGTTTAATCTTAAAAACAAAACATAAATGTATATAAGAACTATTACAAAAATTACGATGTATGGAATTAGATCCCAAGGACAGCGGCTTAAAATTAAACAAATCCTCATTTTAACATAACGGAAGAAGAGTAACCCGGTGGAGATTTCGGTATTTCTAGTAACTTTCTTCCTCTCTGATTAATTATTATTATAATTAATTACATAAATCGGATATATACACATTGTGAAATAGTCATATTCGATTGGGAACCTTTATAAATATCTATATTTATTGATTTAAACTTTTGTTTCGTAGATGCTTTTGCTTGTGTAATAGTGTAATAGCATTCCATTATTTTAAAAGAAAATCTGTGTCAATATAAGTCATAAGGAAACAAACGAAAATGCCAGCTGCTTTGACCAGTGTTGATTTTCCTGTCCAAAAATTATTGGTGATTTATTTCAAAAATTATTCCTATTTTTGACAGTTATAAAAATATGAATTAGGAAATGTCAAAATTATATAAATAGAAATACTTTAATGCTGATGGTACTTGTGATAATTAGGAACATTCAAATTGATTGTCTTTTTACGTCAGCTTGCATAAATTACTGTTTGTGATTAATAAATATATGTGATTAATAAATGTATATTTTGAATGTTATGCTTATGTTGTTATTAAAACTTGAAATTGTCTTTAATCTGTACTTATTTACTTGTTTTAATAAGCCACTACATAGTGCCAATAGAAAAGAGTGGTTGGAAAAAAAACTTCAATAAATAAAAAAGTCGCCCTCCCACCTGATTTTTTGAAAAAGTGCATCAGAAACAAATCATTAATTTTTTTAGCCTAGTAGAATCGTCACTATTTTTGGGAAAGAAATTCTGACGTAGATCGGTAAGAATTTTCAATATTAAAAAAAACAGCACGATTTAATGTGTTAGAAATTATGATCTAAAATGTTTTCAACGAAAGTGTAAATTTTAGCGTATTATAAATCTAAATAATACATATATGGAGTATAATGACTACTCTACAGTATGTACAAGTGTGTCCTGGTTTAAATACGTTGTATTTCGAGCAACATCATGCCTAATGGGAAATGGTATGTGGCAGTGCTGGTAAATACCGTATTTGGATCTAGGAAAATCACATAATTGAAAAGAGTGTCAAACTAGTGTAATGTGGTATGATTATATTCAAATCGAACATAAGTTGATATAATGCATGTTCGATTATTGACATATCAAATCAGGTAAGATGTTTTATTTTTATTTTTAATATTACTGCATCTATAAAATATTTACCGTAAAATATTAGCCGATAATTCTAAAGAAACGGTAGATGTATCTACCAACAATGTGATTAATTGTTTTATTTTGTAGTAATAACATCCGAAGAAACGACTGAACGATTTGGTTAAATGTGTATAACCAGGCGTGTTCTGTTGGATTACTGGTGTTAAGTGCATTAACAAAAGATGATAAACTGCAAGTGTAGCGACATCATTGAGCCACGAATGACAAGTTGCTTACTAAGAATTTCAGTTAAGAGCCAATTTTCCAGAATGTCTAAATATGCAAAATATTATTTTTAACCAACAGCGCATGCGAGTACCAAAACGATAATAACACAACAAAAATACTAATTTAAATTACATGTGTCTTTGAAAATGGTTGTGGTACTCACATGCGCTGACAGTTACATTTTACAACAAAAGAGATACAATCGACAGAAATCGTTGTTTCGAAGAAAGGCACTCTTTTGAAAGAATTTGTATTCATGTACTAAAATCAACGTGTATCAATAACGTCAGAAAATAATATTAGCACAACGAAAGACACCTATTGTAAAACTATCAATGCTAGATTCTTGTAATAAACGGGCGTGTGGAAGTTCAACAATTTTACTGACTGTCACCATTTATGTGTTCGTATTTTCTAACACAATAACGTTTACACGTGCATTTATTTATTGTTCGAAACTGTTCAACATCCATAGAAGTAATACTTACACGAATGCCTAAGGAGTATATATTTCTCCTGTTTAAATTGATAGTGCGATAATCGTACTTGATGCTTTTTTCATCTTGACGTCCTGCCTTAACTTTCTAAACTTATCCATCGTCTGATATATATAATAAATCATTCTAAGTACATAATAACGTACTCTGAACTGTAATTGTCATGATTGTCCCCGTTCTTTCGTCTATAGCCTCATAACAAAATGAACTAATTTTATGCAATATGTTCGATACATGATATATGATCCATGACTGATGTAGCTGAGTCAAAATGAAAATGACGCAAGTTACTAGTAATAAGATTTCTACCGGACGTTGCTATTAAATTGTAAACTATTGTTTATAGCATAAAAACATGGAGTCACAAAAGGGTGCTAAAATATATGTTTGGAATGTCTATTTTAGTGTGTGTGTTTTTTTTACAATGAAAAAACACTTTTGATTTGATTTTCTATATATTATTTTTCAGTTGGCGGCTTAGATATTTCAAATATGTCTGTATAACAAATGTTTGATGCCGAGCGACTAATATCAACGAGTGTTAAACGGGTAAAACACGATTCAAATAACGAATAGGTTAAAATAGTCATTTAATTAAGTATAGAATTATTAACAATTAATAGACACACGCTTATTTGCATAATAGTTAGATTAATAATAACAACAAGACAGAACACAGTTAAAAAATATATAGTTTATGTTACTGTTTGAACAAATTTGGTCAGAAAACAGGTTGGATATGGATTTAAGAATCATTAACCCAACAGTTGGTTTAAAACAAACAATGATACCTTGTACAAATACTCTATATAAAATATTTGTGTCGGTAAAATATATTTCACAATTGATTGATTAAATGAAACTGTGATCATCTATGGTCAACTGATCAAGTACATTTATGATAAACTATGATCAACAATGTTCAACTATGTTAATATATATTCAACCTATCATCTGATTCAACTGATCAAAATATGTTAACTATGTTCCACTATAATCATTTTTCTTTGATATCTACAGATGAAGACTTATTCATTTAAACTATTTTATATGAAACAATTAATTGATGTCGAACTCTCTTTATCAAACCGTTTGTTCAACATGGGTCAAAACAATGATGTAAATTAAAAACCAGTAAACTAGAAATATTATAAAAAATAATACAATATAGTCTGAGTAAAAATACATAAGCTTGTATAAAAAAGTATTCATACCACAACAAAATATTATCATAACAGTCACATCTGAAAATGTTCTGATTAGTGTGAAGACAAATTTGATCAGGTTTGGCATGACTTTTAAGTTTTATTTATTTAAGTTCAATATTTTAGGTTAACAATAATATACTTGGTAGAAGCAATATGCATACAATTTAATTCTTGGCAAAATATATTTTGCAATTTCTGCGGAATCATTAACAAATAAAATGTGATCATATATAATCAATATGAAACACTGATCAACTTCCATTAACAATGTTCAACCAAACTCAACTATTATCAATGACAATCAACTATGTCCAACTGTAATTAACTATATTGAATTATATCCAATAATGATCAGCTATCAGTATTTGAAAACACCAATAAATACTTATACATACTTAACATATATCTAGCATTCTATAGTAGGAATAGAATTGACAGAAATCAACGTTTTTGCTTATTATGCAATAAAAATGATATTGAAGACGAATATCATTTTATGTGTATATGCCCTTTATTCGAAGATTTAAGAAAGAAATTTTTATCCCGTTATTATTTTAAGAAACCTTCAATGTTTAAATTTCTTGAATTAATCAATACGCAAAATAGAACTGTATTGCTTAATATGTTGCTAGATTTTTAAAGCAGGCGTTGGCTCTTAGAAATTCCACGCTATTAGCTATTCATTGATTTTGTTCACCCTCTTTTTCCTTTCTTTTTTTCTTATTTTCTCAAAAGACTGTATTGTATGGTATCTACTTTCTAAGCCTTTTAACTTATTATGTGACATATACTTGTTTATTTGTACTGAATTTGCTTTGACGATGTACTTTTGTGCAAGTCACCAATAAAAGTTCTGTTCTGTTCTGTTCTGTTCTGTATCAATTTGTTCACATGTTTACTGATTAACAAACAATATAAATGAGAGTGAACAATTATAGTCTATTTAACTTTTTGGGAAGATCACATTGCATGATAAGCTAAAATTCAAAATGTACACCCCATTTAATTGTTGAAACAAAACATCGAAATAACAACGACCCATAACATTTTATATAACCCCTTGTGGTTTAAACCAGTTCGAAGACTTGCCGCATCTTACTCATGAGACCTGCACACAAACAAAGAGCTGAAAATGCAAATACATGAATCAAATCTTGAATACGCATTTCATTACAATGATTTGAATTGTACACAAAAATGTTAACATTAAACCCGAATTAAACGCGTCTACAGTGCTATGGTCTCAGTGTAATTATTTTAACTATAGTTCTACTGAATCTGATGTTCATTCAATATGCTTGTTATATATCATAGTCCGTAGATCTGCAAACTGTCATACATATTTATTTAATGCTAAGTAGAGAAATATAAACAAATATCAGTGAGATTTACCCCTATAACACTCACGGTGAGGGACTACTTATTTGGGTCCCGATTTAATGAAACGGGCCGTCATCGATGCCGGGCTCAAGACTGTGAAATGATGTCAATATTTTGACGTCATGACGTTATACTATCATTTCCGATATATTTCATATAAAATGTAAAACAAAGGTGAATAAAGCATAAAATAAAAAGAAAAAATGCTTGTTGTCTGTGTGATAACGCGCTCGTAAAACTATTAATTGTCTCCCTTTCCGGTGATGATATCACGCGTTATCACACCGAAAACAAAAAATATATATAAGCAGCCAACTATATTAATTTTCCACAATGTTAGCTTTGTGAAGATATAATGTTATTCATTATGGAGTATTTGATTTGTGTTTGTTAACTAACGATGAGAAATGAACATTTGAAGAGAAAAAAGTAAATCCATTCCTAAAGAAATGAAACCTAAATGCCAGAAAATATTAATTTGACATGTACAGTAAGTACAACTATTATTTTAAGAAAACGACAATTCTTATTAAAGAAAATACAACTTTAATGCAATATCCTCAGTTCAAGAACCCTTATCACAAAAGTCATAGTACTTATTTGAGACAAATTATTGGTTGGTCACAAAACAAATCACTGAACAGTTGGCAGAACTCAAAATGTTTACATTAAATCACATTTAATATAGCCAATGGAGACATTTCTTGGTTACACACATGCAAAAATGTACACAAAAAACATGTACACAAAAAAGACACTACAAATAAACATTTGATGTGTTTACAAGTACACATGTGTGACATTGGTTGTAATTATAAACAAAACCCAATTGTACAGAGTCAAATTGTTTAAATATATATTCATTGAATAGAACTGTCGTTCCAAAAACTGCTTTCAAATATCGTGCATACCTCAATATATCACTGTACTCGTTCACAAAAAGTGCTCGATATATCCACTATATACAGTGCGGAATTGGTGTTATTGCTACATTCAATCACCTTCAATGAACTTAAACTCGCATTCGTTCTTGATTGAAAGATTTTGAAGCGCATAGTCCAGTATCTGAGCTGTGTATTCTCTGTTTTGTCTGCCGCCGTCGGGCTCCATTATTTCCACAATCATTGCAACCGCGTATAGCATACCACCATCGTGTGGATCGTAGTAGCACACCATGGCTCCGCTGTCCCCTTCTTTTGCAAAAGGCGTTCTTCTCTGGCGATCACCAACAATGATTTTCATGCTATTACGATTTCTCAAATCATGCCGGAGCAGCACACCTAGGCCAGGAGCAGATCTCTCACTCCAAATGTGCACCTGTGCTCCCAATAAATCAGCTAGTCCTTGTATTCTTCTCAATTTTGTAAGCGTCATCTTAACACCAAGTTTAGTTTTGAAATTCGTGTCACAAAGTCGCCTGCATGCATCATATACGTCTACTGGCAATATGTCAATTGTTTCATCCAAATTTATTTGTAAAATTCGGCCAATTTCACGCCGATTTCTCCCCACAGTGAGACGGTCTGATCCTTGTACCACGTGACGTGACACAAGAGCTACTAAAGTGTCAGAATGCGTTGATGCCATTGGGACAGGTGCTGAAGCTCTGTCTGAGATGGTTAATAAGTTTTCCTTCTTTACGAAACCCCCAAGAGTTCCCCGACCATCAGAAACTAAATCACCAGAACAACAAAGTTTCTTTGTTTTTCTGCGCAGGAATTGATACTTTGTGACCTCATATTTTTCCAACTGGCTTCGAATAATTTCTTCCATCTCAATTTCAGCAGTATTCCGCGTTTCTTAACATATCCAATGATGGCTGGTGTGTCCATTATTGCATCTACTGCCTATATCAGAATTTAAAAAAATAAACATTTCCCACAACTTAGTATATTGTTTTATTAATATGCGTATAAAACGGTATGTATTTCGCCATAGTATAATGAAAAGGGCCTATCTACTTCTTTAACACATGAAACATAGGCCCGTTTCATTCTAATGCAACGATTTGTTCCGAATTAACTATCCAAAGACATAAAATAATTTTTTTTTATAATCATCGCGAGTATTATTCGTACAATGCTTGGTGTTCTATCAAAATAAAAACTTTTTATATCATATACGTACGAGCTTAATGATCCGCCTAATACCATTTAATTGTTTAAATGTTTTATAACTAGTCTCTCTATAATAATAATTAACTCTGTGTAATTATAGGGTAAGGGTACATAATTTGTTGTGACTGCGTTTAACCCTCCTATATTATGTTTTAGGAAATTATGTACGTAAATGTACTTTACGGATATACTTTCATGGAAAATATACATTTATGAAATTTACATTTCCAAAAGTATTTAAATTGAAGGCTGCATTATGTAGATAGTGTAGAATGAATGTTTGTGCACGTTGCTGCCTATAATTCTACATTCTTAAGTCTTTAATACATTCCTTAAGTCCTTACAATTGCATAAAGCCAATGCGCTTAGGCTTTGGTTTATTTCTTATGCTTCTTTGTTATGCTTTCTGCAACACCATTTTATGTAATGCGTCATGAATACAATTGCATCAGGATAGTTGAAACGCAATGGGATCATTTGAAAGATAACAAGATTTATTTGTTCATTAAAAGCATCTTGGCAAACCTTGTCTATATCCACTGGATATTCATAGTTTCCTTCTTGAATGTCTGGCCATTCTGCTTTTGGGATGTTGCTTCTTTTGAAAGATGCGTTTATCATATCATACAAATCTTGCAGGCTCCCTCTATCGTGTTCTGAAAGTAATAATGGTTATATCTGTTTAAGCAAACTGTTTAAGCAGTTTTTAAAGAACACACATATTAACACTCGTCAGATTATTCTAAAGCTGGAAACATATAAAAGCTTTAGATCATGCATATACTATATGTTTAACGTTAAGATGCTATTAACAAACTAGTGTTCCTGATTACGAATGCATACCAACAAATGTATAGCTCTTTTCGAATCTCTGTAAATTCAAATGCACTTGTTTTAGTATGCCAAATGCGCAACGTTCCAGTAGACAATCAGCATCTTTTATGATCTCTTTTGACTTGGTTTTGCTGAAGAAAACGTTGGGAAGAACTGGCAATTCCTCGATGTCGCCGACTATTAGGACTCCTGCGTTGCGGATGTCTGATGTTTTTAAAGCTTCAACAACTGATTCTGGCAGTGCACTACCTATAACAATCAAGGAAAATTCGTTTATCTGGTTTATTGATTCCATTACATCACGGGCTGACATGCATGAAGTTTTCTCATTTAAATCATCGGCAAAGAGATGTAGAAACTCTTCTGTCATGAAAATCTGTACGGAATTCGCGGAGACGATACTGGTAAAATGGTCATCGAGCAACGGAGAAGCGTCTGGAAGATCCTGCTCGCAAATGGTGAGTATTCCTTCTATCGTTTCACAACTGTATTTAAGGATTTGCAAGTTGTATATTCCAAGTTCTAATCTGGTAAATACGGGTTCAACTGCTGTCTTCTTGGTGCCTGCAAGTGTATAAAACCTTATTGTAGACGAGATAAATAAGATAACATATGAAGACATGTTAGTTCAAAATTTATTTACGAGTTTCAATTCCGCAAGTATCAAGGCATCTATTATGATCTAAGTTGAGTTGATTGACAACCGTGTGAATTTTGCTTTTGATAACATTTTCAAACATTATGTAACCTATAACGAAACCGAAATACAATAATTTAATGCTATGATCGTAACATAATGCGAAAATAAATACTATTTACAAGCAATTGCTTAAACAACATCAGATTGAATAGTATGCTGCTAACATCCAGAATAAACGACGTTAGGTGAGAATTTGCAACAGCTTCGTCCTATTTTGCGTCATGGAGACATTTAAGAAATCTACATTTTATGTAATGATGTACATGTTTATCGAACGGATACCGACTTGCAATTATGACAACACTCCTCAACTGTAACCCAATTTTAACATGATTAAGATTACCACACTGTATGCACCCTGCTTAACTTCTTTAATATTGAAAGTGTAGCAATATACTACCAGAAAGTGCTGGAATGGTGATTTCCATGTATGTTCTATCCGCCTCCTTTTCCGGATATGCTTCATATCTTGTAGGCCTTCTTTTTTCAGGTTTCTAAGGAACATATTACTATGCAGCAGTGAACGAAGAAAAAATAGGTTCTGCATATTAGATATGCATGTAGATTGGCATCTGAACGAAACATACAATAAAAACTAATATGAGATGTAGAACACTACTTATATTCAGTGAGTATAAATACGATTTGACATACATTGAACTATATTTTATGGAATTCACGAAAAAGCAATTGATTTGCTCTCATAATGGGTATGATATATTGCACAATGATAAAGTACACGCCGTTAAACTATTATCAGTGAATACTCTTTAAACAAATACATTTTAAATTTTAATCATTCGTAATATAGTCAATGCATTTCTCAGTTCAACACAAAATCGTCGCGAATCCGGGCGGATAAATATTGCTAATGCGCGATTCAGATTGTTTTTTGTTCGTTATTTATTACAGTGGATTAAGAAATCGAAAACAAAAAACAGAGCTCTGATAGCTAATTTTTAGCTTTTAAAATTATTTTGTTGAGGACGATGGCGATAAGGCGAAAAAGCGCGGGTTGAGCGATGCGGCCGATTAGAGGGTGCGGGGTAGTCACATAGTCACATAGTCGATTGGTGGTAGGTGGGGATCGATCGATGTGAAGGATTTCATGGAGTGGCAGTCGAGCGTTTTGTGGGCAATTTCGGGTCAATGGCTTAGGGGCGAATATGATGTATCTCGGGGGTTTTGAACCGATGTTATTCGCTGAGTATGTCGGGGATGCCGACGACAAGCCTTCAGAAAATCCTGAGGAGAACCATACGAACTGCATTTACTAAAGATGAAAGCTATAATTATTCTCAAATTAACACATAATATAAATATTGTACCGGTAACGGCATACCTTCAATGAAAATATGACAATATTGAAACTATGAACGGGGTTACGGCCTTTTTGATATTGCAGTCATTAAAATAACATTGCGCGATGTATATATTGTTTTGTTACTATTTCCCAGTCCCCAGCAAAAAAAAAAAGTTAAAATACTTATTTGTGTAAAACTTAATTTACAATACTTCACGCTGAGTTATAATTTTACAGTAAAACACATCAAACATTACCTTATAGGCATCATCTGGAACGAAAACCCATTAATAGTAGTAGTATTAGTAGCAGTATCAGTAGTTCTAGTAGTAGCGGTTGGGCAGCTGCAGTAGTAGTAGTAGTAGTAGTAAAAGTCGTAGTAGTAGTAGTAGTAGTAATATTCGTAGTAGTAGCAGTAGTAGTATTTTCGTTAAACAATCTTTGTAGGAAGAATAATATTCCTTGATATTTCATGATACTTTCGTGTAATTCAGATATGAATAACAGTTGTATTGTGTATAGCTTGTGTAGTAGTAGTAGTTGTTGTTGTTGTAGTAGAATTTGTAGTAGTAGTAGTAGAAGTAGTAATAGTAGTACTGGTAGTATTTCCGTTCAGAGAAATACTTTTTGGAAGAATAATATTCGTTGATATTTCGTGATAATTAGACAATAACATACGGCAGGGCAGGGCCGGACGTCTATATATCGGCCCGCTGCCGCTATAACGGATACGAATATCGGCCCGCTCGTGACGTCAATTTGTTACTATTTATAGTAACGATATGTAATATGTAAGTGTAATTCAGATGTGAATAACAGTTATACTGTGTATAGCTTACAATAATGATCATATGTGTTCACAAAAGTTATCATATAAAAAAAAGTTCAGCATGTAAGTCTGTGTTCAGTCAGTGTTTATCAACTTAAATGGAGTGTTGTTATCCATTATAAAAACTTACTGATGTGTTTATGTTTAATAACATTTAATCATACAGGTAATAACAATAAAACCATTTACACAAAATGACTTTATTATTGACATGTATAAACCATTTTGCAACCACTGTTGCTTTGAGTTCACTCCGTTCTAATCCGTGAATAACATATAGAAACAAAGTCAACTACATAGCATACTCTGTAATTGTCCTCTAGGGCCTGTAGAGTTTTATCATCTAGGGCTTGTAGAGTTGTATCATCTTCCTTTACGGATGCTAAATGAACGAAACAATGTATTGAGAACGAAAATGTGATATAAACAATAGTAATACTGGAGATAATACATATGACTTTTTTTGCTTTAGCGGTAGGAAATTGATTTGTACAATTAATTCGCTAAAGATTGAACGTGGCGTAAAATAAAACACACGCCGCTGTTCATTAAATGGTTATCATAACATTTTATCAACATACGAATACTCACTAATTTCTGATTGGGGTTCAATTATGCAGTGTGTTGTGACATTTATTTGGTCGTCTAGTGGTATGATTAGACCATCCATATAATTATGATTCCAAAAAAGTCCAAAGACGATCATTGCAATTGCGGCTTTGGAGATAAACGAAAACATCGTTAAAATAGAAAATATGATTTTGATATACCATAAAAACACAAAATGTTGAAAATGGTTATACCTGAAGGAATATTAATTAAACAATCAGATATTGATCACGACATATAGTTTATAAAGCAAACTGTTATGCGTATGTACTTCTATATGTGTGTTTATAAATATATTTAACCATATTTTTGTCGTTTCTGGTATGATTTAATCACGTCAATGAACTCACCAATGAACGGGTTGATGGTAACTACAGCACAAACGATCAATCCACCTAGTACAAATCCTAGTACTACTGCAAGTCCACGTATTGCAAAATAGCTGCTCCGTGTTCTCTGAATATGTTTGTATATTATAAGGGGATACTTAACGTTACATTTCAGTTAGAATATCAGAATTAAAAGTTCGAGATGATACTAGCAAGTTTTACATTGTATTATTATGTACATATATTTAAACACTACATACATATAACAGGGGTATAGTAAAAACAACTGACATTAATTGTATGCAAACTATATTGTCTTAATCATTAAAATACGACCCTTCATGCGAAATACTTGTTTGTATTTTTTTTAAAGTTACTAAAGTAATCTCCCTCTTTAAATACGACCTTTCTTTGAAAACACTTGTTTATATTTTGCCAATCTTCTTAGCGTGATCCCCCTCTTAAAATACGAACCTTCTTTCGAAACACTTGTTAATGTTTTACCAAACTCCTTAGAGTGATCTACCTCTTAAAATACGACCCTTTTTTCAAATCACTTGTTTACATTTTGCCAAACTTAGTAAAGTGATCTCACTCTCTTCGCGTTATTTATAATATTTCAGCGCACCAGGGCCGCCAATATGATCACCTTCGCATATTGCGTATAATATTTAAAAATTGTTTATGGCATCAAGATAAATGCTATATCTATGTACCTGTATTATTTTGAATTTATATACTCAATCATGAACATTTAAACTAAATTTGTCTATACGTTATTCATTTGGTGTAATCATAACGATAGTGAATTGTAATTTCCAATTATATATTACGTATAATATATTAATCACATCCATACCGTAAGTTCATCTTTTTGTTGACGTATTTCTTCTAAATCGTTATGTTGCTTTTGTTGCAGTTTCATCTTATCTGTGCAACTCTTTATATCTGACTGAAGGTCTTCATCCTTACTAACAAATTCTGCCAATTCACTTTGCTTCTCTTCCCGTTCTTCACCACATAAAGGCGCACGTTCTTGTTCCATTGCATGCTTAAGTATACGAACATAATCCGTACATAATGCAAACTAGTTTTGTTGTACTTGGAATACAGTAACATCGTACATGAAACAAATGTAATCTATAATGCTCTCAATGTATCGGCCAAACTATGTAGAACATGTTCTGTTCTCAAATGGATTATTTAGTTGTCTTAATACTAGGTCAAACACAATTGCAAAACCTAAATCTCACAAATTTCAACATATAGTTTACGTTGCACTGATACAGTTTGACCAATAACTGTGGATTGTCACATAACATTTGCGTTTCTTTCATAATAAAATTAATGTTGAAAAAAGGCGTTCTTATGGGATTTGTCCATTATTTTTTTATTTGCAATTCTGTTTGCAATTCTTATCGAGAAATACATGCTATATACAAAATACTAGAGGGTGTTCAGCTCTTGATTTATTTGACTTAAATATTTCTTCTTCACTTTGTTGATGCAATTTCAATGATTTCTGATATGTTTACTGTTCTTATAATTTGTATGATATTTTTGGGGAAAAAAGTTAGCATGTTATGTAAATAAAATCTTAAGACTAATATAACTAATCACACAAGAACATGTTTTGAGTCATAATATATTGAAATATGACTTTTGTTCTATAGATATGCATTTTAAGCTTTGTTAAACTGATTCTCATTATAAAATTATAATATTATTTCATTTTAGTTCTGAAATTACTATTGGATTTTGTTGCCACTTTAAAAATGGGAATTTGTAATTGTGAAAGAAAACGTGTATTTGTTCATTTGCATTTTACGTAATGCATACATACATACATACATACATCTTTATTAGGCATAAAACAGCACATTGCAAATTTATAGCCTATACAACAAATATAGTTGCGAGAAAAAAAAGAAGAAGAAGAAGACATGGTTAATGTTTTGGGAAGTACAAGAAGTGTAAATGGCAAATGCAGTATTAATAATAATACAAGAATTTCTATCGTTTAACATTTGACATTAAATATTGAACAATATTAATATCCATACAATAATTCAGGTCAGATAATATTTAACATTAAATATTGAAATGTATTAATGTCAGTAAACATTTATTGAAATGTATTAGACTAGCTAATGTATACAAAGCATACCCAAGTGTCAATAACATTAAATACTGAAATATATTAATATCAGTAAACATTTGTTCAAATGTATTATACTAGCTAATGTATATAAAACATACACAAGTGGGTATATTTGTGTTACCATATATGAAAATGGAGATATATAACATTCAAAAATTGCTTAGTACATTGCAAAGTTAATATAAATTAACATAAAATATTAGAAAATTTATTAATTGGACTGAAAATTCAATTAATATTTGATGTTATCTATAGTATTAACATAACGTATAGATATGGTTTATATTTTAGTGTAACTAAATATTTTACGAAATTTACAGAAAGTGTGTGTATTAGTGTACTGTCGATCTTATTTTAAGCGCGGTGTATATATATTTTGAGAAATTATTTAACACTTTCGGGGATTTTGCTGTCATTAGGCTTTCAAATTTGTTCAATGTTGGCCAGTGGCAATAATACGGTTTCAGGTATTGTTTTCTTATGTCTTTATATTTGGGGCATACTAATAAGAAGTGGTATTCGTTTTCTAAAGCATTCATGTTACAATAAATACATTTTCTATTTTCTTTTGGAATATTTTCATGACGACCTTTTTCTATAGCTAAACTATGTGCTGAAATTCTAAATTGTGTAAGTAATGCTCTTGATTTATTATTGTTAATGCATTTCAAATATTTTTCTGATTCAAAGTCGTGTTTAAAAAGTCGATACGATTCTAACCTATTTGAGTTGTTTATATTCGAGTACCAGGTCTGTCTGTATATATCTAGGATGCGCTCCGATATGATTTTCAAGTCGTATTCGTTCGGTGTATGTAAATGATGTTCTATCCATATTCTAGATAATCCGATGCGGTCTAACAGTACTTTGATTTGGTAAGCCCAGTTCTTACCATCATATGTGTTATTATTATCTATATCGTTTTTAAGCATATTATATATATTTTTAGTAAGTAGGGTATTACTTGGATTCAATATTTTTATCCAGTATTTAATAACTATAATCTGACGTCTTATAAACATTGGGTATCGACCTAGTTCACCGTAAAGGCCATCTAGGTTTGTGGATTTTCTGACTGAAAGGACCTTTCTTAGAAATTTACAATGGATGCGTTCTATATCTGTACCCTGATGGAAGCCCCATACTTCGGCAGAATTGTTTAATTTCGACCCGACTAGGCAGTCAAAGAGGTTACATTTTTCATTTATATTTAACTCAAGTTGATTAAAAACTGTGAACAAGTTATGTAGTGCAAATTGTGAATGTTGTGCAATGTATTTTTGTGTACGATTCCAGTCACCGTTTTTGTATAGGCTAACACCTAGGTATTTAAATGAATCTACAATATCTAAAACTGCACCGTTAAATGAAAAATTACATTTCGTGTGTCTACCCTTTTCAAAAATCATTATCTTGGTCTTTTTAGTATTGACATTAAGTTTCCATACGTTGCAGTAAGTTGCTAGGTCATTTAATAATGATTGGAGCGCAGTTTGCGAATGCGCGAATAAAGCGGCGTCGTCTGCAAAAAGGAGTATGAATAATTTGGTATTTTCAATAATAAATAGATCATCGATATTATCATTAAAACTGGATAATATGTCATTCACGAAAAACAAAAATAATAGAGTTGAACTTTGGTCGCCCTGTTTGGCCCCTATATTTGACTCGAATGGCTGTGAATAGCTGCATTTATATCGAACATATGCTTTGACTGAGTTGTACATTCCGCGTACGGCGTTCACGTATCGCGTGCTTACATTTTCGTTAATAAGTTTTTGGAATATATATGCCCTGTCCAATTTATCAAAACATTTTTCGAAATCTACGAAGGCGCAGTAAAGTTTCTTTCTTTGGCTTAGTGTTTTTAATATAATGGATTGTAATACAAATATACAATCAACAGTAGATTTTCCTTTCTGGAAGCCAAATTGGTTTTGGATGAGAATTTTATGTTTAATAGACCATTTAGTCAATCTATTTAATAGTACTGTTGAATAGATCTTTGCTAAAATATTCATTAACGTGATTCCTCTATAATTTTTTGCGTCTTCGGCATCCCCTCCTTTAAATATGGGTACTATTATTCCTTCTCCCCAGGATTTTGGATATTCGCCGTTTTTATATAACCGGTTAAAGAACGTTAATATAAATGATGATAATTCGGGAATCGCATTTTTATATATTTCTGCGCAAATCTTATCGATGCCACTACTTTTATTGCTATTTTGTGATCGAATAGCAGTTTTGATTTCTTCTAAAGTAAAGTCTTCGTCTAAATCCGGGTCATTTATTATGTGAGTATTTTCGCGCGCATTTCTTCCGGTCGTGTCGTCTGTAGAGTACAAATTCTTAAAATGTTCATAAAGTGTCGATATGTCCAAATCGTTAGGGTTATTGTCTTTACAAGAGAATTGTTTTTTAATTTTTTTCCAAAATTCACGAGGTTTAATTTACTCAATTGGGTGAGATTGTTTTTCTCTTTTAACCTAAACGTATTCTTAGCGCGTCGTTTCGTACGTGTATATATGTTTTTTAAATTAATAGAACGTTGCCTGTTGAGATTATTAGTTTTATCCCTTAGGAATGTATTCCTTTGTATATTAAATTCCGATCTAGCACTATCACATTCATCCTTAAACCACTCTTTTTTATTAAAATGTGGCGCGTTTTTCTGTTTGTTAATAATTTCTTTTTTACCAAGTACCTCAAATGCACTTTCTTGTAGAATTTGTACGAATTCATTTGATATTTCGTTTACGTCGCACTCTTGTATAGAATGTTCGAGCGAATTTAACTGTGCTTGTTGTTGTGATAAGTGTCTTTTAAATTCGTCCAGTTTAGTATCATCCCAAATAACTTTAAAATCATAGGTGTTATTGCTGGTATCACATTTAACATGTTGTTTTGATTCTAAACATAAAGCAATACCCGAATGATCGGAGAATTCATTGGGCTGAAGTACTTCAAAGTTATTAATTAATTTTAAATCTCGGGGTTCTAAGAGTACGTAGTCCACTAAGCTACTACCATTGTGTGAGTGGAAAGTACACTCTCCTATATCTAGGTCGCTGTGTAGTCGACCGTTGCCAATAATAAAAGCTGTCGATTGACAGAGTTCAATCAAGCGTTTACCGTATGTATCGATCACGTGATCTTTACTAGCACGTGGAGGGATGTAAACATCATTTGACATGTGTTCATCATCAATGTAAATATTAAAATCCAGAATATCATCAGCATTAGAACATCTACTATTTAAATCACCTGTAATGAAAACTTTACCTAGATTTCGGTATCGTTCAATATCACATTCTAGAATTTCGAAAAAATCCACATTATTTGTATTTAAACTAGAATTGTTTGGTGGGATATATATATGACACATATACACATCAACGTTAAAGTTAAAAAGAGATTTACTGCATCTAATCCAAAATAAACCTGATTGGTTTTTGTCAATTATTTTAATTTTGTTTTTTAAATAATGTTTAAAATATAAAGAAATACCTCCACTGTATCGTCCTCTATTGGTATTCTCGCATTTATTTCCGTACAAATGGTAACTATTAAATCCATCAATGTTTAAGTTAATTAGATTATTTTGTGATATCCAGGTCTCTGATAAGAACACGATGTCATAATTTGAGATAATATTCAGAAAGTCTGTGTCATCAATTTTTCTTCTCAGTCCATTTACATTCCAGGATAGAACGCTGATGTCCTTCCCTCGGCTATCCTAGTTGATGTTTACCACTTTGCCGTTAACGTACTTCTTCCGTGCAACGTTGTTGACGAGCATCTTGTTTCCTACGATCCGCACCTGTTCGTGTCTGGCTTCCGCTTCTTTCGTATGCGGAAATAGAGCCTGTCTCGCCTCTCTGTGTTGTTGCGGTCGTTGGATACCTACGCCCATTTTACGTCTAGATAGTTCACTCTTGATGACGTCATCAAACGATTGTTTGCGTATACGCTCTCGGTCGTTATAATCGTGGAATTTTGCGACTATTGGTCGTGTTCTCCGATCTGAATATTGACCTACCCTATGCACTCTATCCAGTTTTATATCTTTAGCCTCGATCTGAAGCACTTCCTGTATGAATGTTTTCACTAGAGTCTCACAATTTTCTGTTCCGGTTTTTGTTTCTCCAAGTCCATAAAACATTAGGTTTTCTCGCATTGATCGGCTTTCAAGATCGGATAATTTATCCACCATTTGTTCTTCGCGCTCTTTGTGTTCTTCTATTTCCTTTTCCATGTTATTACATTTGATTTCAAATTGTTTCAGTTCTTGATGCAATTTTTTGAGGCTATCCTTTTGAGATTCGAACTCATTACTAATGAAAGCACAGGAAGTTTCGACTGAGGAAACCCGTTTTTCCACAATTGCCAGTTTTGTTTCCAGATCGGTGACTTTTACGCTAATGACGTTAACTGTTTTCTCTATGTTCTGTGAAGAAGATTTTATATTTCGTATATCTTCTATGATACCTAATGCCCAGGCAGGTGGTGTGTTCTGTACTGGTTGTGCTGGTTGTGCTGTGTTGGGCGTAGACATATAGAACTGGGGATGCCCAAAGCTGGGTTGTGTAAAATTCAAAGAAAGTGGCGAGTTATTTTGTTGGCTCATAACTTGCGTTACGTAATCCTGGCTACATAGAAAGTCAAAGTACTCACTCTTGGTTGTGTTTACATATGATGTCGGAATGTCAATACTCGAGCTACTCGTGCCCACCGTGTTCGTTTTCGTCAAACCGGTTTCGTTGATTGTGTCCTCTCCCGACAATGGCGAGGTGGCTTTTCTTTTCTCTTTTCTTGCTTTCTTCGGCTGTCTACCACTCGAATTTTTATTGTTTTTATTTGGCATTGAAAGACGAATTCTATAGTATCCAGCATGTGTTGTTTATTTGCCTTAGAAACACTTAAATATCCCAATTTTTATACAAAAATTAGGAGCGAAAATATCCATGTCACATCATTCGGAATTCCTCGTGCAATTTTACGTAATGCATTAATGATTAAATTACGCTATTCAGTGTCTATGTTATTCCATTGTTTAAAAGGTAAGTAGAGTAGAACCTGTGATGCAGCGGTCGAGCGCAGACTAATGCGCATTACTGATACTGTACATTTTGTTTCAGCTTGTAATTATTTTAAAGTGTTAATACAATTATTGCATATTATGCTTAATTCGAACGTCGATTCATTTCTGTCATTTATCAGTCATTAATTAATAACATCGTTTAATTTTTAAACAGTAAAGTTTTTTTGTGAAACCCGAGGAAACGTTTAAATTTGATACACACGTCATTCCATTCAGTTGATGACAATACTCGGGTATTTTAAATGTGCGAGTAATTAAATTACCATTTGTCATGTATTTATTTTTTATTATAATAAATTTAATAAAGTGTAAATAAACATAATACAAATAACTTGAGATCTATTGTAACATTTCCCAAGTTCGCATTAGTACTTATATATATTTACGAAATACATGTATGTGAATACAAAAGCTAGATTTGGATCACTTTAAAGTGATTGCTTCTAAAATAGAATAGTTAAGGAAATTTTAAACTTTATTAGTTACACAACGTTTGAATAAAACAGTGTAAATAGCTTGAGTTGAGACCCGCCCCCTAGGTCCCATGATGAGTGTTATATTATTTGTTTCAATAATATTATTTATATTTTATTTTATAGTATACATTTATAACATATTTCTTAAAATATCTACAAATAAGCTTGTGTATGCACTGTTTAGTCCAATTTCAAAATGTATTGCTTAAACATTATACGACGTTATAGCACATCAATACTATAAATATCAATAATATTGACGTGGCGAAAATTCACAGTTACCAAGGATTGTAATACGAAAGTGTTAAGCATTACATACATAAATTAATGCAATAGCATTTATGAACAAATCAGATAATTATACTGATACATGCAAATAACTTCGCGGAAATTGTACTAGTGTAAAATGTTCACGTAACAAATTAAATTAAATATCAATTTTTATCTGATCGGCGAAACTTTAAGAGATTATTCAAAGTGTCGAAAACAAGGTATAACATGTGAACAATTCCAATATGTATTAGACCTATATAAATTATTCTACGGTTTTCCGTACGATTTTTTATGCATCGTAGATGGCTACGGGCTACGGCGTCTTTGTTAAAAATGTATACTATCTTTTTTACAGACTTGGGGGCAGTTCCGTACATCGACCAGAAGCCGCACTATGGATCTACTGAAATCGTAGGAAATCTCCGCATTCTTCTCACGCAAATCATACGGAGCCTATGCGGCATCCGTGCAGAGTTTGCGCGGCTTCCGTGAGGTGATGGTGCGGTGGCATTGCAGCAGGATCATCCAACGGCATCCGTATTTTACCAGTTCTGACATCGTTGGGTTGTACTATATGTTTACGGGCTATACGGGCTTGCCGTTGTTAAATTGTAAAGTCGTGCGGTTAACATACGGGAATCCCGCGTTTTAGATACAATTTTGCCTGCCGCACCACACACGGGGCACCTGCGGACGCCATACGGCTTTCCTTCGTAGCACGTACGGCTCCTTTGCGATGACGTACCGGCGCTTCACGGTCGCTGCAAAACAAGTAATGTTTTGCACGGCGACCGCGCGGCGCCAAGTGCATTTAATTAGTAACTTTAATTATGTGGATGCATTTGGCACGATATTGTTATTTGCCATATTATATCTTTATTTCACGTGTGTTACACTCAAGAAATAATTATATAATTTTGCAATTTTTAAATTTTAACCATACTAATTTTTTTTCCTGATGTACGTGTCAATTTTAAAATCGTAAAATAAAACAAGGCATTTCGGATCTGTATAAAAATATGTTGACATGTGTGTTGCTTCCAATAAACCTTTGTTTAAATAGCTATATAAACCGACGAGCGATAGCTATATATTGACCATGCGTAAACATTAAAACTTAAAAGCAATTCACAATATCACGGTGACCACAAGGTCTCCTTACGATAGACGCACGTCGTGTGTACGAATCGCGGACGCAGATCACTGCAGTCTGCTGAAATATAAAAATGTGCGGCAGACGTGCTGTGACCGTCATAGCTGACTCCACTTTCACCACTCTAAATCCGCCAATGTTTTGTATGATATTTCTGTGTCTAATATGCAATAAACATTTTGTTAATGATTAAGAACAGTCGGCGATAATTGGAATATGGCATTAGTACAAAACACCGCCAGTTAATATGTAACACAAATATAATAATATTGTGCACTTGTGATTGAGCAGCAGAAAAATATCTGTTCTAATAATAAAATGATAGTACAATTTATTATTCTTTTCATGCACGTTCCCTTAGCATAAAATACCCCAAGTTTACAATCGTTAATTAATTATAACAGCGGACATTGGACGTAAAGTAGACGTGTACGTAAAAGCGGCGTATTCAGTATTGCGTGTTTCAGCATAAATATACACTGCTAAAATTACAAAAGTCATCACAAAAAAAAAGACACACAAATTAACTGAACTGCAAATTACGTCACTATTACCTTACGAGATCGCATTTTATCTTTTACAATATGATGTCCTTTCGGATAATGAAATAGCTGTATCGTAGCGGTCTCTTAACGATCTCGTATTTTTCACCTTAAGTTAAGGTATTTGTTTCTGATAAAGGCCATTGTATTCCTGTTCATGAGTTTTAGCAAACATATTTATAGTTTAATTTTTTAGGTAAATAATATTTCAAAGATGACTTACAATCGAAATGCCAGGTTAGGTGATAACTATCTTATGTTGCGTCTCTGAACAATTGCTAAAGCAACAAAAACACGGATCAAAATGCTTAATGTGTGGCCTATCGCATTTCAATGTGACAGATCATCCGGAAAGATGCAATGTAATTGTATTGTAAATTAAGTATACATTTTTAAAAAGATTATAAATTAATGTACACACTCATATACATATTTATATAAAGAATTAAAATACAATTTCAAATAAAACACTTTAATGATTTATTTTCTGAAATGCTCAACCATGTATGTTTATTTTCAGGCACAAATGATATAGCTAGCTTGGTGTCAATGTACGAATTAAAGCAAATTAAATTCTGCATTAAGTGCTGCACAAATCTTGGAAAATGAGAATGCTATATTTAATTGCCAAACGACGAATTTGTGGTAAATGCAGAACAAAGCAACTGACCTTTGGGGCTATACGACTGCATGTATCGGTAGACAACAGAGTATTTTGTCCAACTTATTTCAACAAATGTTATCACAAGTGACATAATAAATAAAACAAACAAATTAATTTAGGTTACGCATTGTAACAGCCGGGATTTTACAAACAGCAACACTTGGTTTAAGTTTCCGCCTATGTGGGGGCACATATGTACCACACCAGATGCCCAGGGGCTATAGATCGACAGCTGTGTACACAGTAGGATGCTCCTTAATCTGCTGATTGGAATTATATACAGTTTGTTATATTTTTGGATGAGAATAACATAGGTAGAGCATATACATAATATGTGTTTGCCAATCAAAAATAATTGTTCATAAATCATTAATTTTAATACGTGACTAAAACAATATCTTTAATCAAGTGCAGTTAAAATTATTTCAGAAAAGTTTAACTTTATGCAATGTAGTACCTAATTTACAATATCAGCCATATATTAAAACACAAACTATACCCATACAGAGAACAATGCTGACATACAAAAAAGTGTATTCAGAATGAAATGGGTTCAATGATAACGAATGGACTAACACAATAACTTTGCTATTTGTTTTCATTAAATCATGTCAATATGATGCAATCAAACTCACGTTTACAATCATTATCTTCACCATCATCATTATAATCATCATCATCATCATCATCATCATCATCATTGACGTCGTCGTCGTCGTCATCATCATCATCATTATCAACAACAAACAGCATCAACATGGCCATCTTCATATGTATTTTTTTCATTCTCTGATGAATTTCAAAATCCAATTAAATCACAACAATACAAGTAAATACATCCCAAAGTTACATTATGAGCGCTGCTAAAATATGACACTGAAATCTCAATATTTGTTAGCTTAATTTTTATAGACATTACGTCTTTGTTATCTTTAGTCAGCCTACTACTACTAATACTACTAATTAATTAATTATTGGAAGTCTAACACAACTACTGCTACTACTACAACGCCGACGGCGACGGTGGCAGCGGCAGCGGCTGCTTCTGTTACTGCTACAACTACTGCTACTACTGCTGCTACTTCTGCTGTTACTAATACTAATACTAATACTAATACTTATAATATACTATACTATACTAATACTAATACTAATACTAATACTAATACTAATACTAATACTAATACTAATACTAATACTAATACTAATGCTAATACTAATAATAACAGTACTACATTAACTACTTTTAAATAGAAATATCAGTATTATTAGAATATATAAATTCATCGTTTTTTTTAGACAACGCGTCAATTTAATACGTTCATTCCTTTTCGGCATGTTTTAGGTTGTATTATTTCATATAAATCACAAAAAACTTACTGGCAGAAGCTATATAGTGTATTATGTTTGATACATATGAGAACGTATTGTAATGATATGGTAATAGTATGGATACTAACAAGATAGCTATTTAATATTTTGTTTATAGTCATGCACGGAAATTAACTGTAAACTTGTCATCGTTTTATACTTAAAAATATTGCTGAATAGAAAAAAGATGTGCCCAAAATTACATTAATATTCAGACTTAAATAACTATTATGTTTACAATATTGCTGCAAGAAACATTATTTTTTATTATAATTATGATTATTATTATTATTATTATTATTATTATTATTATTATTATTATTATTATTATTATTAGTAGTAGTAGTAGTAGTAGAAGTAGTAGTAGTAGTAGTAGTAGTAATAGTAGCAGTAGTAGTAGTAGTAGTAGTAGTAGTAGTAGTAGTAGTAGCAGCAGCAGTAGTAGTAGTAGTAGTAGTAGTAGTAGTAGTATTACTATTATTTGTGTTATTGTTGTTGTTATTTAACGATTAAAGAGGCATATCGGCAGTATTTCCAGTAAATATAGACACGTTTCAAAACAAGGCAAATTCCCATTTTGTAAGAATATATATATTTCTATGAGCAATAATATGTTGATGGAATCGTTAAGAAAAAATGATATACACACATTTGTTTTTCGATATACGGTACCAGCAGGATTCGAACTCACGCCTACAAAATCGCGCAATTCTATGAAAACTTTCGGTAACTAGCGGTACTTCATGCACATTTCATTCATATCAAATACAATATTGTACCGTATTAACCGCCCCTTTAATAACGTTTTGCGTGAAATATTGCAACTTCAATTAAATTGTGTTTATCTGTGTATAACTATTATGGCAAATGTGCCGGTTTTCTGATAGGAGGCTATGTATGTCTGTTTTATTGCCGAATACTGATAAGAAGGACACCAAGTGTCATCATCGTCGTCGTCATCATCATCGTCGTCGTCGTCGTCGTCATCATCATCATCGTCGTTATCGCCATCGTTGTCATCATCATCATCATTGTCATCATCATCATCATCATCGTATTCGTCGTCGTCGTTTTCGTCGTCGTCGTCGTCGCTGTCATCATCATTATCATCATCATCATCATCATCATCATCGTCGTCGTCGTCGTCATCATCATCATCATGAAAACATGATCATCATCATAATCATCATCATTATCGTCGTTGTCGTCATTGTTATCAGCAGCAACAGCAGCAGAAACAGCAGCAACAACAGCAGCAATACTGCCTTCATATATTTTATTTACTCACCTGTGAATTTAAATATTCCATTTAAATTTAAAAAATAACAGCAAAACAAAACACCTGAATCGATGCAAAAATGTACGAATCTTAACTTCTCATTTATATGTAGAATTTGTGTCGATTTCGCGTCATATAAGCACTGTTATAAGCACTGCACAAGACAATACTTTTAAATTAAAATCTAACTGTCTTCATAAGTAAGATTGTGTACAAAAGCAACTCTTTCATATACAATGCATCTTTTTAATATTGTTAGCGCCTTCTCAAGGTACCCAAAGAAGAGTCGGTTGCAATTGTACTATGTGTTTATATGTCTATCTTGCGAAGACGATGTACATATTACATCATCATCATCATTATAATAATAATAATAATAATAATAATCATCATCATCACCATCATCATCATCATCATCATCATCATAAGTATCATCATCACGATCCTCATCCTCATCATCAATGTCATCATAAACACCATCACCACCACTATCATCATCATCATCACCATCATCATCATCACCATCATCATCATCAGCAGCAGCATCAGCATCATCATCATCTATATCATCATCGTAATCTTCTTTTTCTTTTTGCACACCATCATTACCACCACCATCATCATCATCGTCATCTTCCTCGTCATCATCTTGGTAAGAACACACTATAAACTGTTTATCTAGTTTTAAAATATTCGTGTAGTTCTATTAAAAGTATAATCTATAAAAGTATATATATGGGTATATATTTGTAAACTATAATAACATTTCAAAATATATTTTAGGGACATATTTTCGAATTGTCCCGAAAATATACACCATGCAAATGCCATCTCAGCAAAGCGTTATCTTAGCCTAATCTAAATGAGGTGTTGACTTAGAAAAACTTGTTGTCATAAGACGCTGACAGTACCAGTCGGCCCCCAACTGGTGGGAGCCTGTTTATTATCGGTATCATTATCTGCTTTCACAAGTGCACACTGACCTCAAAGATATTAACTGACGTGTCAAAAAGGCGAACTGTCAAAAGCCCGCTTAATACTTTGACACCCCATTTGAATCCGTTTGTTTTTTTAGCGGCATAATAATAAAATATGTTTAAAAACGAAGAAAAAAAAATCAAATGGATTTACAATAGCAAAGCGGATACATTTCACACTAATAGGAAGTCAATCATTTGTGCCTAACGTCGACAAAGTAAAAAAAACAACACAAATTTAAAAGGAAGTAAAAAGTAAATTTGAGTGCTAAACGAAAAGCAATATCTCTTTTTGAAATCGATCAACGGTGCACGGAATTATCGCACAGTGAAACCGGTCAAACAGGTCTAAATCACAGAGTAAACAACGAAACAAAACGTACAAATCGATTGACTACACTATTGTACTTCACGTTCGACAACATGTTCCAGCATATTCCTGAATGTTTCTGGAATATCAATTACACAGGGACACCACAATTTGGAACCCAGTTTGGAATCGCATCCCCTTCATGCAATCAGTGGGGTCATTTATAATAAATAAAATAGTCAAATACCTCCGGCATGGGCGGCAGGGCTGATAGGAGACGTCAGAAACATAAAACGCAAGTATCAAAAATTTATAAGATTGAAGTATGCATAAACAAAATAAACAAAAGAGTGGAAACACTGGAGGACAAAGTAAATTCTATTGATAGAAGTCTTATTTTTTTCAACGAATAATTTGAAACAACAAAGCAAACATTAAACACATCGGAGAAGCATCTAAAGGAACTTCATGACAAACGTAAGAAAATGGAAAACACAATGCAGACCTATGACGTGAAAATTTCTCAAATCGAAGAAGCGAACGATTAACTTGAATTTAATAGCTTGAAAGAAAACTTCATATTTCAAGGCCTTGCGGAAACCACAAATCAAGAAAACTGTAAAGAGCTTTACAAAGACCTTCTTCATATTGACAAAAACATCGTCTTAAACAGAGCGCGCCGCATAGGTCAAAGTTAGCCAGCCAAAACAAGACCTATCGTGGCAATTTTCATCTATACGCTGACCGATAACTTGTAAGAAAAAATGCCATCGAGCGCAGCCAGGACCTGAAGGCTCTCCACCAGGGCGTCGGAATCTAATAAACGAAAACTACACTGGAGAAGACGCGCAACCAAAAACATATTGTGGACTAGGAACGAGCAGCCGGTATAACTACTAAATGGGCAGGATCGAAACTACTAGCCAGATGATCCGATGGGAACTTCCGGGAGGTCAACAAGTAGGACAATGAGAAGTTAAAAATTATTTCGTGAAATGTGAACGGACTTAATAGGAAAATAAATGACGGTGACGTTTAACGAATTATCAGAGAATACGACCTTGGGATCTTAAGTGAAACAAACAAACAATAATCACTAAACATCGCAATGCAGAACTATATCAGTGTACACATTTCTTAACATAAGTCATATGGCATAACGAACGGTCGTTAAGCGGGAGGTATTTCGATTTATTTTAAAAATTCGTTTAAGAATAAAATATATGTTGTAGAAACAAATAACTATGTAATAGTATGGCTTAAATAAGCCAATTCTATGTTTGATTTTCACAAACATTAATATACATGTATATGTTGTACATATATTCCACCTACTACTTCAAAAAGACAAAAACTTCGATTTGTTTTAGGAAATAGAAAAAGGTTTAGAAAAATACTGTAATTTAGGCCACACATATATTGTTGGTGATTCAAACTCTAGGACTGGATCATTATCAGATATATTAGAATATAAATACACCATTAACATGCATGGGTTTCCCCAAGCGCACACAAGATCACGTCATCGACACTCAAGGTCGTGCTTGGATTTCATTGTGCAAAACCATTAGATATGTTATTGCAAACGGCCGCTTAGCAGGAGATAAACACGAGAATTATACATTCAGTTCATCACGTGGACTCATGTCACAGACTATCTGTTTCTACAACAAATCACTTTTAATTTGAATTTTATAAATGAATTTGAAATTCAAGACTGGGCCGAATTTCTGATCATGCAGCTGTATATTTTAGTTTTCTTATAAAAGATAGCACCAAAGACAAACAATATAGTCATACTGATTCTAAAACTACCAAAACAAAAATCATATTTACTCAGTGATTTTAATACATTAATTAATGAAAATAGTCATAATTTAAACACAGTGTTTGATGAAAATACATGTATAAGCATCAATGAGAAAATTGGTGTTATGACCCAATACATACAAGAAACCAGCACATGTATTTACGAGCAAAACAACCTAGCAACCAGGAAAAAAAAACAGAATGGGTCGATGCGAATTGTAAAAAATGCAAAAGCCAATTTCAGCCATGCTAAAAATTATTTCAATAAACATAATACAGATGAAAACAGAATTAATTTTATTAAACACATAACAAAATACAATGGCAATCGCCGAAAGGCAAAACGTCGCCATAAAATTAAGGAAGGAACACGGTTAAGTAGTATTGCTAAAACACAACCCCGCAAGTTTTGGAAAATAAACTTTAACACAATGCTATAAGAAAACGGCAAACCAGATAATATAAATATTAAAGACATGTATGAACACGTAAATAATCTGTATAGTGGCGATATGTATGATGTATCCGCCGACAATATGGGCAATACCTATGAAAATGCAAAACGCTTTCGAAACAAATGACAACCTTGATTCCCCAATTACAGAATTTGAAATTATCACAGCAAAACGGGAAGTCAAGCGGGCCAGATATTATATCTGCTGAAATGATAAAAGCTGCATATAGCTGTATTAAACAACACATGACATATACATTTAATAAAATATTTCAAACCGGACAGTTCCCAGAAATCTGGGGATTAGGCTACATGACACCAATATATAAAAGTGGCAATTCCGTACAAGCAAACAACTATCGAGGAATAACGCTCAATATAATAATATCGAAGATTTATTCACATATATTATTAAACAGAATATCTAAATGGTGCGAAATGAATAAATTGATTTCAAAATTCCAACACTGTTATCAAAAAGAAAAAGGTACCGTCGATTGCATTTTCATTTTGAACAGTTTAATTAAAAAAGTATTAAATTCGGGACAAAAAATAAACTGTATCTTATTGATTATGCTAAATCCTATGATATCATAAATCGAGCACGATTATGGCAAAAACTGTTATCACAAAAAATAACCTCAAAGATGGTTTCATCACTACGAGCGATGTACACGTCAGTTAAAGCTGCTGTTAAAGTTAAATCTAAAACATCCGACATCATAGCATTACACACGGGAGTAAAACAGGATGACCCGTGTTCTACCATTCTGATTTTAATGTTCGTCAACGATGTTATAGAAAATATAGACTGGAATATTGAAGGTATTATAACGTTTAACGACAAAAAGTTTTTCCTGTTTTCATATTCTGAAAATCAAGTATTATTTTCGACATCACCAACACCTTTACAATCAAAGTTAAATGACATTAAAAAATACGTTTTAAAACGTCTAATCTTAAGATAAATACAAGTAAAACAAAAGTGTTGATATTTAAAAAAAAAATGTCGGAATACGAATTACAACTTATTACCTTTTTGGGACGTTATTAGAAATAGTTACTTATTTCAAATATTTAGGTGTAACACTATTTATCAAGATGGCCATACGGCCCTAGGTCGCTCACCTGAGAGGCTAAGGAACTAAACTGTTCTGAGCAAATTTTGTGATGATTGGCCTATGAAGATAGCCTCAATAATGCTTTATAGCTTTTAGTTCAATTTTGCCATGGTGACTAAATTTATTTTACCCCACATGACCCAGTTTCGAACTTGTCCACAGATATCATTGAAACAAATGTTCTGAGCAATTTTCAAGAAGATTAGGCAAAACTAGAGTTTTCACTTAATTTTCCTATATGATCTAGTGACCTAGTTTTTGACTACAAATGAGCAATTTTCTCAGCCGAGATATCATTGGAACAAAGGATCTGGACAAGTTTCATGAAGATTAGGCAATAAATGTGGCCTTCAGAGTGTTCACAAGCTTTATAAACTTTTCATTATGCCCATTTAAGGAACACTGCCCCGTCACATGACGGCCACGTTTTTCAGCAGAGTAGAACCATCATCAAACTCAGCCAAGATATCATACAAACTAAGGTTCTGAATAAGTTTTATGTTGATTTGGCTAAAAAAGTAACTACTATAATGTTCACAAGCATTTTCAATAGCCATAAAAGGAAAACTAACCCGCCCCCTGGCGGCCATGTTTTTCAAGGGAGCAAAATCATTTTCGAACTCGGCCGAGATATCATCAGAACAAATGTGTTGACCAAGTTAAATTAAACCTAGTGACCTAGTTTTTGACACCACATTACCCAGTTTTGAACTCGGTCGAGAAATCATTGAGACGAAGGTTCTCAGTAAGTTTCAGGAAGATTGTGCAAAACAATGTTACTTCCAGAATGTTAACAATCTTTTACTTCTATTTGAGTTAGTGACCTAGTTTTTACCCCACATGACCCAGTTTCGAACTTGACCATATAATTGGACAAATGTTCTGACCAAGTTGAGTGAAGATTGGACAAATTTTGACTTCTAGAGTGTTAACAAATGTTTTCTTCAATTTGACATAGTGACCTAATTTATGACCCCACATTAACATTGGCCCAGATACCATTTGAACAAATGTTCTGACCAAGTTTCATGAACATTGGGCAAAAAATGTGACTTAAAGTTCTAGAGTGTTCACAAGTGTTTCTTTAAGTTGACCTAGTAATCAAGTTTTCGATCACACTTGACCCAGATTCGAACTCGGCCAAGATATCATTTAGACAAATGCTCCGACCAACTTTCATTTTAATTGAGCAAAAAATGACTTCTAGGGTGTTCACAAGCCTTTGTTTTAAGGAGTAGGTGCGTTAAGGGCCGATTTTGGCCTCATTTTGAATATTAACGAAATTTGTATCACTGAATAGCCCATTTTTTCAAATGTTAGGATGTAATATTTTAAAAATCTTACAACCACACATATGTTTACGCTACAACGTCAAACACGGCTACTGTATAAGCGTTCTGACGTAATTTTACATTACTTTTTGAGATGACGTCGTGGTGTATATTTTGGCGTGTCGTTGATGCATACTACTCGACTAATTACAAACACACGTCCAACAAATTTAACTGAAGTTTAGAGATACAGATTATAAAAATGTATTGCATGTAAAAATAAAGATTTTGTGTTGTTGCAGGTTGAAAAGTCAATAATAAGCAATTTTACATTTACATTTCAGCCCTTTCCGACGATCGCGCATTTTATAAATACAATTAAATTGTTGTGTTTTGTTTTACAACTCGGATCATTCTAAAGCAGGCAATGATATAATATTGAATAAAATGTTAGTTGAACTCTTACGTACGGAAGTTTTAACATGCATGCGTACGTCACATTCAAGAAAAGAACAACACATGACGCAGTATCAAACTTAGAAGCGGGCGTAGCGAGAGGGTCGGCTTTGCGATAAAGGCGTGTTATTTTTGATAGTATGGTTTTTACAGTTAGATTAAAATGTTAATCTAGTTTATGAATGATATAAAATTATTAACATGTTAGTTGAACTCTTACTTACGGAAATTTTAACATGCGTACGTCACATTCAAGAAAAAAACAACACATGAAGCAGTATCAACATTGGATAGATATAGAGCATTATTGCGCATTGTTCCCGAAAAAGGTAAAACACATACATGAAATGACAACTCACTGGTACAGTAAATGTTTGTATAATTACACTATCTACATGAATAAACGGCTCGGGCGGTGAAATCGAGTCGCGGTCTTTTTTTAACCATTTGGATCATGTAAATAAACAACGATTTTGAGTTAGAATGCATAAGGATTATACCACGTGGGCGTTACCACGAATGGTTTAAAAACGCTTATCAGAGACAATAAGTTTGTTATTCGTTGCTCCGTAGCCGATTTTAAACACCATTTGCCACATATCGAGAACTTTGACCATCCATCCTAGTTAATGTTTGGTTTTCTTGATTTTGTGTCGCCTGAAATGCGTATAGGTGTTACTTTTGGCGGCGTCGGCGGCGACATTGTTGGCGGCGGGGTAAATATAAAAATCAATATATCAAGAACAAATCAGACTAGTATTATTGAAGTATAATTATACTTATGGAGGCAGAAATCTAGCATGTCGCTTGTTCATTGTCCTTCCGTTCACTGCACGATTCATCGTGAATGCGGTCACGGACACGGGTAAATCAGACAACGCGAAACCTGTCAGACAGCCAGACATAGGCGTCTTACAAAATGTATAACACACCTAAGTTATATATATTACCAGTATGCTGGGTTAACTTTTGTTTACTAAATAAAGGACTTACGACGCTACAATTAGCTGTATAGCCTACATCATTCAATTAATTATTTAACAGTGTATTTATCATGAAAATAACATGTGGTCTATACGAATGATACTTATTGTGGTGACAGCTGATTCAGAGGTTTCGCGAAGTCTGATATGTGAACACGAACGCGGACTAAAACACTATCTCTAGGATATAACCTACGCTTTGAGCAGAGCTATACAGTTATGTTTAAAATGAAAGCAATGTATTTGGATTGATTTATATATCGATCAGGATCTAAATAAAATTTAGAGAATTTTTAGAATAGCGGAAGAAACTGTTGGATTTCACGACCAATTATTAAAAAAAACAAGTGTGTTTTTTATTTGTACAATATCAACTTCTGAGACTTCTGATTGGGTAGCAAATTGGGACAAACACTAAACATGAATATTATATAGTACTATTTAAATAAGCATAACAAAGTGACGAAATACGTTTTAAACGTGTGGGTGTGTTTTATTTTATGATGAATTTGATGAATTGTGAATCACCACCTTAGACTAAAATAGACTATATTTTTTGGTTGAAAATATATTTTTTTCTATGATCACGATTGAATCAAAAATCTATATTCTACCGAAACCTACACACTTTATTTTTATTTTATGGTTTTTTACGCCGTTTCGTTACATTTTATGCGCTATCTAAAAGCGTTTAAGGTAATCCATCCATCATTAGCATTATTAAGATTCCGAATGAAACTACTTTTTTCACTAATAGTAGCCTAAGGCTATTCTAAATACATATGTATTTTAACAATGTACCATGGCATTTTAGAAAAATTTCATTTTAAGTTTGGTAACCCTATATTTCAAAAATGGGCAATTTCCAGAAAGGCTCCAAAACTCGTTTTCTATCTGTTTGTGTTTGTAAAATCCATATATTGTGCAGAGCTTTATGTTTTTAAATAGTCAAGTATATGTATTTTAAATAAAATGCAACACAAATTTGCAAATGACTATGAACAAATATTTGTTTGTACTTGCATCTTTCAGTTCCAGTCCTCATAATATTACAAACTTATAAGAAGATTAAAATTTCCCCTATAAAGATTGGTGTAAAATCACCTTATAGAAATGTTGGACTAACATAATTGTTACATATGTTGTATAAGTAATCTATGGTATTAGAAAACAACAAAATAAAAAAGGTTTACCACATATTTATTTCAGGCCATGTACTTTTCTATGTGCACCCCCTACTTTATGAGACGTAATTTACCTACTTGGAATTTCACAAAAGTTTGTCCATTTCTCATTAGTCTTCATATAGGTCCATTTAAATGCTTTCAATCGATTTCAAGTAATGCCTGTTTAAGTATATTTTGAAAGAAATAAACATAATGAAGGATATCAAAGCTTTTTTGTACAAATTGAAGCTCAAATGTATCATCATCCATGCAGTTTTTTTAAACGAAAATAGGTTACAATTAGTATTTACATCTTATATGACAAAACCACTTCTATTTGACAAAAAGAAATTTACACTTTCCTATGACAATACAATTCTAACAAATGCAATCACTGTAAAACTGATCTTTTGATTGCTCTAATACATATTAACATACATTTCTTTATAAGAAGTGTTTGCCCTGCAAACCTATTCCCCAGTTCAGTAAGCTTGAGAGTGCTAATCTTGAAAATTATCAAAATACGAAAATAAATATGTACATGAATATCCTGTAATAATCTACAGAAAACGAGAAACAGATAGGTCTAATTGCACATGAATATGCTAGAATTATTTCATCTAATGATCTGTTACATGGGTCTCAGTTTTCTAATTGACGATATGCTATGGGATTTATAACCTCGCCTACCTAGGACAAAGTCTGACAAACACCATTGGCAGTAAACAAATGTTTTTTATAAGACATGTCCATCAAACATTAAAGTCCTAGCTTGGGAATAACAGTTTTTAATGTTATTTTCGCACTATCGGATGGAAGTATTGGATGAGTTGGAGTGTCGCTTGGGGCTTCGTAGCTGGCTTCATCTTCGGAATCAGACGATAGATCTGGCATCCACAATATACTGCTGGGACAACAGCTGTCTGAACGATTTGTAGTTAAATAATGCAAAATAGTTCTCATTATCGTATTTAAAATATTCTTCATATTTGTATATATTACTGTACCATATAAAACATTAATGTCTAAACTAGAACTCCGCTAGTCGGATGTGTCGCCTGACGCTGGATAGATTACGTGAATCCAAATGAATAAGCACTTAAGGTTAATGCTCAAAATTTTTTAAACAGATTTATTGAAATCTTCAAAAACACTGCAATCTGGCTAATTGCAAATTGTTGAAAGCTTTAATAGTCTTAAGAGTTATGCTCTTGACAAGCGAAAGGGGACGCCGCTGCCGCCGCCGAAATAAGTAACCCCTATATGTCGCCAAACAGGCGACACAAACACTAAATGAATATTCAAAACATATAGAACGGAAAAAAAAAAAAAAAAAAAAAAATATTCAAAACATACTGGTAATATCTTTAAACATTGTTTTGAAGTGGATGCTATCCAAACAAAACTCTTATTTATCCAAAAAACATATAACTATCGGAAAAAGGTAAATACACCAAAAAATTTCTGACAAACTCAATTGTTCTAGGGTTGGGAATTTGTTTTAGGGTAGGTTGGGTAACCTGAAAGAAAACATAATTTTTTTACGCCTTTTTTTATGAATAATAATACACACGCCATCTCGGCAGACAGTACCAAATCATAACTGCCATAACATAGAAATGTCAGAGAATGATAGGAACAGATACACTGGTTGAGCTATAACAACTTGAACATAAAATTAGCTTTATTGGCCATGCCGCAGAATTTGATGTTTTCTTAATACTACACAATCACTGGGTTAGGGTCTGCCCAAATCTTAATACTATTTATTACAGATGTTTTTTCATGCAATATAGAAAGACATGATACAACAGTACACTCCCTAAATGACCGAATTTGTCCAGAATTTGTCCAGAAAAAAGCACAGTACAACATATTTGTATGAACCCCTCAAAAATGAACATACCGGTAATTGTATTGCTAAATTATATTTGCTTTGCTACAAGTAAAGGACAATACTGTAACATGACATGATAACAACACAATGTCCAATGCTCACCGATAAAGCTTCAAATGTTGCCACTTATTTTCCAATAATTATGATTATGAAGCGAATACCAAACAACTATGCGATTACAGCATAAAGGTAGCATTCAAGGTGTTGGCAATTTTGTATGTAATTATGAAAATACTTAAATAAAATTATCCCTCCCTCTGAGATAATTATAATTGGACCATAAATCATACTTAAATAAAATTATCCCTCTGAGTATTTGATAGGTTTTGTTAAAATCTGAGTGTGTCAGAAATCAATAACAAGATAATATCCTCTAGTGACAAATTACACATGATTATAGTTTTACTTGTTTAGTTGTTCACAGAACAACTAAAGGTACGCCTATTTAAAAGCCGAACAATCAAATAACTATTATCCTTGCAGCAACAGCTTTATGCCAGGCAGGTTCGACTACACGAAAGTAAGAAGTGCCGTTTTGAGTATTATTTAATTTGTCTAATGGTAATCATTATGATAATGAATGTGATTAGAACATGACATGGTGGGAATATTTAAGTTAACAACTTTCAATGTAGGATCAAATTATGAATGTACACGCAGACGAAAATAAACTTTAAAACTCATATGAGAAATCATAAAGACATGTAGACTTCGTTTCAGCTGTTCCACCTTCAGACAATTGCCTACTAGTATTATGGCTAAAAAGAAATTAATTTATTTATATTGTCACTTATGCATTTCCATTAAAAATGATGCATCTGCTGCACTCTATTTTGGCTTGTTAGCTCAGTTGTTAATTCACCCGAATTGCAAGCAAGGGATGTTTGGTAAGATTTTCAGAGGTACAGGATAAAGCGCACCATTGCCGTAGCGTACTAGTGCCAAAGCTTACCAATTGAGGATACCGGCCTCATATTTGTTTTGAATGTGTGACATCAGTATTGTAAAATGTACTTGAGATTATATGGTATAATGGATTAAACAATAACAAGAAATGAATGACACTTTGTGAAAAAGTGTTTAATTGTTATATTGAGATATTAAAATTTAAAATACATTTTATTTTTATATAACCAATAAGCCTTAGGCTTATTGAGACACTCTCGAGTCTGTTTCCTGGGTAGAATCAGTACTTGGTGTCTTTGGGGGAGATCTTGAGAACGCTCACAGGGATCGAACCCAGGACCTCCCGATCGCTTGGCGGCCACATATCCACTACGCCACCGCGACCTCGCCGAACCAAAGCTGGGGATTCCTTAACTTTCTTCTTCACATGAGCTTTTCCATATGGCACAAAATATTCACCTTTGCACATGCTACATCATTGACATGGCTACACTGAACACACAAATATCCCCCAATTCCATGCTGCAATTCACCAACTACATTGTTGTAAGTAAGTGGTACAGGGTTTAGTCCACAATGCTTACACGGTTGAGTGTTCAACAAAACACTACACACCAAAATTCGACGACCTTCCTGCCAACTGTTTTGTTTGACGTGTTTGCCAAGTTTAATATAAATTTAAAAGTAGTAATTAGGAATTTGGCAATCTGAACCCTTACATTATGCCCTTAAACATAGTTGTGGTAGATACGAATCGAATACCTAACTTAACAGCATTTCTTTGGTTTCGAAAATTGAAATCTTCCACGTCTGTCTCGTTCTTTTGTCAACAACGAAGCCATTTTCCCTTCACCGAAAGTAATCTCTAAACAAAATTTACCTAATCTAAAATTGCTTTTTTCTTAAATAAAGCATACGGAAATTCTAAATATACGTATATACATATGTTTTAGTATTTTATAAATCTATTTTACAGTTATTTATATCTTTTGCAGAAATATTATTTCCTTGCTCGTTTTGGCGTAATGTTTATATTACGCAGTTAGCCGAACGTCTTCGGCATAGTTCGGCACTACCGAATAGTGGCCGAGATTACACGGAAATTGACGATCTAATGATGGATGGAGAACCTTAATTTCAAAAATGAGCCCGGCATCGTTGACGGTCCATTTCATTTACTGTATTAAATCTGGAACCAGTGAAACACAGTGAAAATTACCGAAGTGACAATTTTCACTGTTTCAAACGAAGAATTACCAATTTTATTTCAGTGATAATTCCCTATAAATCACTGGAAAGCATAACATAAATAACATATCTGCTGCTTTAACACATGTAAGAAAGGCTCTTTTTAGTCTAAGGTGGCGAAATGTATTTTAATTTTAAAAAACAAAATTCTTTTAAATATGAATCTTAACATCATAAATTGTATATGTATTTATTTTTATGCCCCATCGTCATTGATGTGGGGGGCATATAGTGTTGGCCCTGTCCAATAATGTACTGTTCGCGCTACACCACTACAGTTATCATGGGTTAGCTATGTGACGCAAAAGAATCGTCACAATTTTTGGAAAATAACTTCTGACGTAGATCAGTAAGAATCTTCAATCTTAAAAAAAAAAAAAAAAAGAACACGCTTTAATGTGTTAGAAATTATGATATTAAATGTTTTCGACGAAAGTGTAACCATGAGAGTATTATAAATCTAAACAAGAAAATTATGGAGTCTAATGACTACTGTACAGGATGTACGAGTGTGTCCTGGTTTAAATACGTTGTATATCAAGCAACATCATGAATCATGGAAAATGGAATGTGGCAGTGCTGGTAAATACCGTATTTGGAGCTAGGAAAATCACATAATTGGAAAGAGTGTAAAACTAGTATAGTGTGTTATGATAATGTTCAAATCGAACATAAGTTGATCTCATAATGCATGTTGGATTATTGATATATCAAATCAGGTAACACCTTTTTATTTGCTATTAATGCATCTAGGAAGTATTTACCTTATATATAAGTATATAAGCCGATAATGGTAAAAATCGGTAGATGTCTCTACCAACAATGTTCTCAATTGTTTGATTTAGTAGTAATAACATCCGGGGAAACAACTGAACGACACGGTTGAATGCGTATAAACAGCCGTGTTCTGTTTGGATTACTGGTGTTAAGTGCATTAACCAAAGACGGTAAACTGCGAGTGTAGCGATATCATTGAGCCACGAATGACAAGTTGCTTACTAATCAAATAAAAATTTCAGCTAAAAGCCAATTTCCCCGAATGTCTAAATGTATAATTTTTTAATTTTTTTTTAACCAACAGCGCATGCGAGTACCAAAAAGATAATAACAAAACAAAAGACCGATTTAAACTACATGTCTCTTTGAAAAATGGCTGTGGTACTCACATGCGCTGATAGATATTTTACAACAAAAGTGATACAATTGACAGAAATTGTTGTTTTCGAAGAAACGCACGCTGTTTGAACGTTCCGCGTGACGTCATACGTCCGCGCGATGTTTCGATATTCATGTCAACGTCAAGCGCACGCCATGATCTAACTACAGGCATGATTGGTATTGTTTGTATAATGAAATTAAAAAAATCGTCAATTTTAAGGGCCAAAATCGGCCATTATCGACCCTAGTCCTTTGTCAGTCAAATTTAACAAATTAACAATGTACGAAAATATTTGCGGAAATGAATGATACTGATTTTGTATCTGACGCGTATATAATTGAGATCTTAAGTAATATACCCTCCATTCGTCTTATAGTTATCTATGCATGATACACATTTCGAAGTCAATTGAACATTTATACTGTGTATTCTAATGAAAAACAACCTTCAGAGAACATTCAGTGCGTTTGAAATAATGATGACTTCCATTGTTGATAACACAAACATAAAATGTAATTAGACTATGGCGATTAAAAATTATATTCGGTAGGAATATGATGTATCAAGGGTTTCTGTGATATTTGATTTTGCAAATAATGTATTAATGCTACGCAAATGAAGTAAAAGTAACATGAATAACATTTCGACGTATTATTACGAGACTTATTTGACCGCATTTATTGACATATATATAGTGTAGATCAACCATTTATGGTTAATTGGGGGAATCGTAGTTTTCTGTGTATATACGCACTGTTATCGTTTGTAATTTAAATCATTTGCTTCACCTGTCTCGATTAGTCCATGTTTATAACGGTTCCTCTTGCAGTTTTACCGACAATAGTATTGTATATGTAGGATTGATCCGTTTGTTGTGTAAACATTGTTGATCGATCAATATATTGCTTAATCCATGCTCATCAAGCATGGTTTTAATTTGTGATGCCCCATTCCGGTGATTGTAGATTATGTTTTGTTGCGCATCATTGAACAGAAGTGAACATATTGTTTTTATAAGACTGTCATATGAAGTCGCTAGTATTTTAACCAGTAGCGTATCGTGTGTACTTTGCGTATTAAATACAGCGTGTATCTCCGAATAAGCCTGCTAAATTTCTGGATTTATTAACTTTTACTATTTTCCTGAGCAATTGTGTGTGTATTATTTCTAATTCCTTGCCTTTGTGAATCCCAAGACTTCTGCTGAGTAATGTAGGACTGGGGCGACTAGATTATCAGAAAGGTTTAATTGCTCCTGTGTTTGAAATTCATATCGATTTATAACAGTCAAAAGTCTATGTAAAGCTCTGTTCCCATGCTCTGCAAGTGACTGGGCAGTTTTATGCCGATTTCCGTGTTTAGCTCACCTGAGCACAACGTGCTCATGGTGAGCTTTTGTGATCGCCCTTCGCCGTTCGTGCGTCGTGCGTCGTCAACATTTACCTCGTTACCACTCTATAGGCCACATTTATTGACCAATCTTCATGAAACTTGATCAGAATATTTGTCCAATGATATCTCGGCCGATTTTGAATCTGCGTTATGTGGGGTCAAAAACAAGACCACTAGGTCAAATTGAAGAAAAAGCTTGTTAACACTCTAGAAGTCACACTTTTTGCCCGATCTGCATGCACCTTGGGCAGACCATTTCGCCCAAAGATATCTCGGCCGAGCTCGAATCTGGGTCACGTGGGGTCAAATACTAGGTCACTATGTCAAATTGAAGAACAAGTTTGTAACACTCTAGAAGTCACACTTTTTGCCCATCCTACATGAAACTTTGTCAGAACATTTGTATAAATGATATCTTGGCCGAGTTCGAATCTGGGTCATATGTGGTCAAAAACTAGATCACGAGGTCAACTTAAAGAAACACTTGTTAACACTCTAGAACTTTAAGTCACATTTTTTGCCCAATGTTCATGAAACTTGGTCAGAATATTTGTCCAAATGGTATCTGGGCCAAGTTTAAATCTGGGTCATGTGGGGTCAAAAACTAGGTCCCTAGGTCAAATTGAAGGAAAAGATTTTTAGCACTCTAGAAGTCACATTTGTGCCCAATGTTCATGAAACTTGGTCAGAACATTTGTTCCAATAATATCTCGGCCGAGTTTGAATCTGGGTCACGTGGAGTCAAAAACTAGTTCACTAGGTTTAATTAAAGAAAAAACTTGTCAGAAACAGACGACGAAATACTACTTTGTTACGAGGATGCTCTTATACGGTTTCTGGTATAAAAAGTATTTAGCAATGTCAAATATGCATTGTGTGGTTATTTTTAAGATCGTATGTGTGTTTGAAACATTTGTTGGTATCTCTTTGGCGGCTAATTTTAAAGATGAGCTATTGGGGTGTTTTTACTGTGACATGGGGCTTTTGTCAAAATATGACTGCCGAAACCCATTTTTCTACCCGTGTCTGCATTCAGGTATGATGCATTTTCTTAGAAATATAGGAATAATGAAAGTCCAGAGACATCATCAGGAAAGAACCCTTATTACCATCCGCTGGTCCTTTAATAGAGGAAAGTGACCAATTACCTATACAATACAGGACATTACATACAACACAACAGAAAACATAAAATATGATTAAAACTGAGGCCACCGCCTTGGAACGGTCAATGCAAAGCATTTGGGGGTTTAAACGGTTTAAAGGCATTCCGAACCCCACAATTAGCCCATAATTAATCACAAAAAGCGCGCTTGTAAATAAACTTTAGCCCCATGGCATTGCAATTTAAATTAAATAGTAATAAAAGAGAATATTGATTCAATTGAATTACAATTTTATTACTCAATGATTTAATTTTCACCAGAGCAAACTAATTGCAACTCTCTGAGGCACGATGAAATAATGTTATTACAATTATCAGCTAATCCCTTCTTGTTGACAAGAAGTAGCAAGTCCTATCTTTTTTTTTGCAGTTTGTGAAAGAGGGAAGATTCTTCATTAAATTGATACCAAGTTTGCACAATCTGAAATCTTAAAGTTCGCCGTTTTATAATGGGACCATATGGGAATTGGGTTTACTGGTATCAATTCTTAAATGTTCCCCCAACACGGAAGTTAAAGAAGCTTTTTATAATAAACACGCTTAACAGCGTTAAACGCTTACTACTGGAATTTTATATAACATAAATATATTATACTATCAGTATTAAGTTAATTTTTGACTGATTAAAGGTATCAATAAAGTCATTTCTTGAAGCGTAAGCAAATTTCGCCTCTCGGGCGAAATAATGCGGTTAAGTACAGAGGTTTGACGAGTTACGTCATTCTTGTGTATGGAATGGAAGAGCCAGACTAGTTAAATGACGTATTATGATAATTTGGTTACTTAAGCGATTTTATATGTTAAATGCTTGAACGTAACATATTGTCTATTAATATGTAATTGATTATGTCAATATGACATTGAATTTCAAAAGATATCAAACATTACTGTGTTGACTGTCATAATGAGTGCAGCGCCATTTGTTCTGGACCTATACATTGATCAAGAAATATAATGTTTCGAAGAAAACAATAACATGTCGAACAAGAAATAATGAAAAAAAACGATATTCGGCATAAATGGTAACATGGTAACATGGTCCTATGTGTAACTTGTGGATATCCACCTCTAATTTACTTTTCTAGATCGCATTTATAAACAAAGTGAAACTCCAGCTGCGTCAGCAGGACAGAAGCACGAGGTCCTTTATTTACGGCAACTGACCAATTGCCAAAACAACACGGCACGAGGTCCTTTATTTACGGCAACTGACCAATTGCCAAAACAACACGGCACGAGGTCCTTTATTTACGGCAACTGACCAATTGCCAAAACAACACGGCACGAGGTCCTTTATTTACGGCAACTGACCAATTGCCAAAACAACACGGCACGAGGTCCTTTATTTACGGCAACTGACCAATTGCCAAAACAACACGGCACGAGTTCCTTTATTTACGGCAACTGACCAATTCATAAAAAAATACAACTGGGGTCACCGCTATTGAATGGCCAATGCAAGGCTTTGGGGATTTAAACTAAGACTAAATCAGTACGGCACACACTACACTCATACTAAAAAATCATACTAAACCCTTTAAGAACTTATTGGCTACCTTATATAACTTTATGTTTCTTTTCAAACATTTAAAATGACTATGTCCGCTCTTCAATAACTACAGGATTTTTAAATAAGGATTATCCAAGGAAAAATAATAAGTGTAAAGAGAGCAGCACAAAAAATAATGCATAGAAGACAATTAATGCTTCGAGTACGGTAATCTATTCATATACGGCAAGCTGTACTAGTGCATTTCTTTCCAAAGCATGCTCATGCTATTTATTGTTTAAGAGTTTGATATTGCTAATTTGTCGACAACGATACTCTAATAAAGTTTCTTGTGTATTGATTGGTTTAGTTTATAGCACAGACCACTGACATTAAGCCGAAAATACATCGTTCACGCGTGGGGTCAATTTTACCTAGAAATAAAATCCGTTCATGCTGTGTCTCGTGTACAATGAATATCATAGAATCGGAATATACTTTTTTATTAGTATGCCCTAAATATAGAGAAATTTTAAACAATTCTAAAACCATGCCATTGTCACTGGCCATCGATGTTTAAGTTCCAAAATCTTTTAAATACCCAATCCACAAAAGAAATATACAATCTGGCAAAATATATTTTTTCGCAAACCACCTTAGAGATTGACGTGCATTTACATATATGCTTTATATCAATATTAATATTCTGTTTATTTTTGTCGATTATTGATCAGAGTCAAATGAGAAGATTACTTTGTAGTTTTAATTTGTTATCTAACTAATGATTATAATTATTTACTTGTTTAACCAAGGATGATCTGTTTTTGAATATTGCTGCCCCATAAAATGTTGTATGTACTTTCTCAATTTACATTTGTTATGTTTGGAATAAGCATTGAATAATGTTTTAATGCAATGAATATATCGTATAGTATATTGCATTAAATAAAATTAAATACTTCTTAATCAGGTACCTTTAATCTCCTGTTTCTCACCTGTTCAAGTAATTAATTGTGTCTTTTTTCATGCATGCAGTATTACTCAATTGCAATTTTAATACTGATGTGACTGTTCGGTTAATGTCCAAAAGTGTGAGAAGATAATTTGTCGAAACTGTGATATTAATTACACATTGGTCATTATTTAATCTACGACAAGTAAATAATTCTTAACAGGTGTCATGTTTTTAATAATTTGGTACACGCATACGGCCACATCAAGTCGGGATTCTTTAACAACAGTCACTAAATACGTTGTGTATTACTATATTATACTTGTATGTGTTAATTGTCCACTTCAGTATGACTTACTCGAGAAACATACTCCAATTTTCTCATTAACAGACTTATTAGTAATTGCATATCTTTCAGTATTTGCATTAAGTTATTCTAGAATAACCATTGAATATTTCAAAATTCCACTTCTCATATTACAATATAACTATATAGTTAATGTACAACTGCATTTCTTTGAATTATTTTGTTCGTAGATAATAACTATTTCAGCTCTAATGCTCGTGTACTATGTCCGACTTTTCACCATTCCGAATATGCATTGCAATGTTAATAATAACGCAGTAAAACATAACACAATTTAGGTATCACTTCGTATAAATATTATAGCATACAACCTGTGTTTGTTATCATAAATAACCATGACTACTTCATTGTACATGTATATTTGTATGTCTCACTTTTTAACTAACATCTCTGCTGACATTGAGTTCAGTAATTAGCAGTTACAAATACAGTTTTAGTTACTAATATCGTAAATATCTATGTAACAGCTGCTGCTTTTGTTGTTACTACTACTACTACTTCTACTACTACTACTACTTCTACTACTACGACTACTACTAGTACGAGTACTACTATTACTACTACTGCTACAACTACTACATGTACTTCTACGACTACTACTAGTACGACTACTACTTCTACTACTACTGCTACTACTACTACTGCTACTACTACTGCTACTACTCCTACTGCTACTACTACTACTACTACTACTACTACTACTACTACTACTACTACTACTACTACTACTACTACTACTACTACTACTACTACTACTACTACTACTACTACTACTGCTACTACTAATAATGCTACTACTACTAGTACTACTACTAATACTAATACTACTTCTACTACTACTACTACAATTACTACTACTACTACTACTACTACTACTACTACTACTACTACTACTATTACTACTACTACTACTACTACTACTACTACTACTACTACTACTACTACTACTGCTACTACTAATAATGCTACTACTACTAGTACTACTACTAATACTAATACTACTTCTACTACTACTACTACAATTACTACTACTACTACTACTACTACTACTACTACTACTACTACTACTACTACTACTACTACTACTACTACTACTACTACTACTACTACTACTACTACTGCTACTACTGCTGCTACTACAACTACTACTATGGCTACTACTACTACTGCTGCTACTACTACTACTACTACTACTACTACTACTACTACTACTACTACTACTACTACTACTACTACTACTACTACTACTACTACTACTACTACTACTACTACTACTTAATTCTTTTATGGTTTTGTATTCTTAATTTTAAGACAATTATCACACATGATACAAAACAACTTAATTTCTAAAGACATATTTTGATAGTTAAAATGCCGAAACAATAGAGAGTTATGTTTATGATAATGCTTACAACCATATTTGTAATAATTTGGTCGACGACTGTAGAATCATAAGTATTAGGATAATAAGCACCTTAAGGGATGCAGAAATGCATAGTATAAGGTTTGTGTTGAATAAAACTATGTTTTATTTCGCGAGACTTAAATAAAATCTTGTCCATGTACATTGGCGAGCTAATAATCATACCTTATTTAGCTTGTACCGATTATTCAAATTATCTCATTATCAATTTTGTAATAAAGGAAAGGAAACATACTAACAAACACGATAAAAAATAAACCGTAATTAAAAATAAGACGATGAAAAACACGGATTATTACACGAAGAAGATCAGATAATCATACCTTGCCCACAATCTGAAACTTTTAAATGCACTTGCCATTACTTTGCATGATCTCGACTGGTCCCACCTACAAGTTGCGATTTAACCCCAAACAAAATATAAAATCCTCCGCAAGGTTGGCATTTGTGAATCGACCATTGTTACGTTGAATAAAGCATTCCACAATGCCTTTGTTATCCTTAATAGGTATATAATAATCTTTATTATTATATGCTTAATTATATATAATCCAATCAGCTGTCGCACATTGTACTTCTAGACCGTTCAATATTTCACCGTACTTAAAAAAAGTAAAATGTCGAGTAAATTAAAACCTTTAAGTGTTGTGTTTTGCATGAAATAGTACACTACTGCGCAGTGACCATTGTTGAAATCTCACTGTTACATGTAATTATTTATCAAAAATGAACGCGCATGAATACATGTCAGGTAGATAAATGACGTGATATTATTCAAAATCAGCATGCTGTTACGCGTCGTCGTGTCTGTAAATAGAGCGGCGTGTTTTTCAATGTCGCTCGGAACGTCACGGAAATATGCGTAAAAATAGTCAGGTTTTTTTCAGCCGTTTTATACGGAAAATTATTTCACAATGTGAAATACGGAAATTATGTCAGACCGGTTGTATTTTATAGATTAAATATACATGTACCAGTATTGAGCCAGAATTTCTAGGTATATAATAATCTTTATTATTATATGCCTAATTATATATAATCCAATCAGCTGTCGCAAATTGTACTTCTAGACCGTCAAATATTTCACCGTACTGGACGCGCGTGCCTACATTTTTTTCCGTATTGGATGAACCGAGGATAAACATATGGCAATGTCCGAGTACTTCAAAAGTATATATTTACAGTATATAATTAGTAAATAATGTAAAAAACTGCTATTTCAAGGACAATACTAAGTAATGAGTATAAGCGAACTACGTACGTAGTTGCTAAGAAAATGTACAAATACTGTAAATATTTCTAGATTGCATCTTTACAAAAACATCTTACAACAAAATTGACGAATTTGCAATGAGTTAACTTCGATCCTCTGATGCGAACTATTCAAATCAAGCAACTCGATTTTTTATTTCATTTCTATTATCTACAAAGCTGTATAAATGTATTTTATTGTATGTTGACCCTGGTAATAGGAAACGCGATTCTTTCTTTTTCGCAATTTCCATAACTGGTCAGAACGTACGAGTTGTGTAAATTTTAAAGAAAACTTGTCCCCAATCTTGTATCTGATTATGAATATGATATCACCTTCCTAAATAAGTTTACAATTGACCAATGCATTGTTTTCAACTGGAACGTAAACGAAACAACACGAAACACAACAGGCTAGTGAATCTAGCGAAAACAAGTGTCTGTCGCCACTTTTTACAGTCCGTTTTGTTTACACATTGCGAATGATATCGATATCAATCATCTTTAAAATATAAGTATTTGTATTTCGCTATGATTCGATAACGAACATCCGTGTCTCATGTTGAATTTCTGATTTAAAATAACGCGCAGCAGAAAGCTCCTATCGATCACGCCATCTTTTTAATTTGAAACGTCTTAATATAGCGTCTACACACTTAAAATGTTTACGAATAGTACAAGGTAAAGGCCGCTTTAAATATCGGCTCTACCAATATGGTATGTCAGCTGTGTAATCATTCAAATATATAACCGTATTGTAAAGAACGCTGTTAAAGAATCTAATATAATTATTATCATTAGCATATTTCATTCTTTAAGTAAAACACGCTGATAACATTTTACACAATATTAATAAGATATTATCTGTCAAAACACTTCCTTCTGTTTGAAGAGTTAAATCATCTCCACTGAGGAGCGAAGGTATACTGGAACTGTGTCCTCAGACACGGTTGCCCCCACCTATGCAGCCTGTTTAAAAAGGCAAGAGAGGAATTTTCCTGTTATATTGTACTTTCTATTAATGTATTCTCTTCTTCTGTAAAGCCAGTTGACGTTTCAGCAAATGTCCAACCAATAGTTTTAGTCCTGAGATTGATACATATACTTGACCATTGACCTATTATTGTGACCTTGACCTTGGACCATGGCACCTGATTCTTGCACGCGACACAACGCCTCATAATGCTTACTTGAAATTCCTCCCATGCTGGAAAAATATATGCTTTGGACATGGTATATGGCTTAAATTCTTATATTTGACATTTGATCTTTAAGTGTGACCTTGCCTTTGGACCGAGGGACATGTTTTTGCAGGCGACACACCGTATTGACATACTTAGCACTTGTGCCAAGTTATTTGAAAATCCTTCCCCGCTGAAAAAAAAGTTATGCTCCGAAAAGGGGTATAAGGTTTAAATTCTTATATTTGACTTTTGATCTTTCAGTGTGACCTTGACATTGGACATAGGGACCTGGTTCTTGCGCACGACAAGATTAACACTTGTTCCAGGTTATTTGAAATTCCTTCCATGCTGGGCAAAATAATGATCCGGACAGGGACTGTGGCTTAAATTCTTATATTTGACCTTTGATCGTTAAGTGTGAGCTTGACCTTGGACCTAATCTGAAAATACTCCAATGCAGAACAATTTTATTGTCCGGACAAGAAGGGGAACATACGTACACACGTACATTCATACATACATACGTACAAACGTACATACGTACATACGTACGTACCCATGATGGGGGCATAGAAAACTACCAAAATCGTCTTTGATCCTAATATTCACCGTTACCTTAAAAACAAGGAAATTTGGTTAGTTTCGTTGTGCTTAAACTGTCAACAATACAGTGAAATTTAAATTTGTCAAAAACCATTAATTTTAAGAAAATGTAAAACAGCTTTTTGGTCATAAGATTTTATTTAATGTGTTTGTAAAATATTAATAAAACTCTTTATGGTTTTCACAGCCTGCAGAACCTTGTGTGTGCTTACGATTATTCAACCTATTTTTAAAATGTAATCACCAAAATCCAAATATAGAATACATTATTTATGACAAAACATAATGCGAACGAATATTTACTTAAACTGTCATTTATTGTTAAAGAACTGTCGATCATATAAAGAACGATTGCTATACAGAGAATACTAGGTTTGTGTTTAATACAGATAAGTTTATTAAGCGAGGCTTAGAAAACCTAAACCCCGAGCCTTGGCGAGTAGTCTAAATTTTCGTGCCGAGCAAATGAACATATCTTTATTCAACACTGACTTGGTAATCTATTTATGCCGTCATTTTATGTCTATATGTTGCAAATTAAGGAAAGAAAATCACAGAATAATACGAAAAATATCAAATGACTTCACGAAAATAAATAACATGACGTAATTATAATGCGCGTGTTTACTGTATTCAGCAAGGTGGAATACTGCTAAGTTTATCCCACGGGGTGTTATTTCGCCAACGCAGGCGTAATGATTCGATAAAAAACATTATTTATACTTCAGTTTTTTAGTGACCTTTCCTGATATCGTCTGTGATTCCAGCATTGTATCCAGCATGACCGCGCGGCTATGGAACGACAACTTTCGACGATATCTATAAGAATGTTTTGTACAGTGATCTCCCTAACATTGTCTGTTACTCGATCGCTGTTTAAAACGAACGATTACACAACTTTTACAGTGATCTCTCCTGATATTGTCTTGTATCCAACCGCTATTTTTAGAATAACTGCGAGTCTAAAGAACGACTACTGTCGACATTTTTATAATGCAGTTTTTATAGTGGCCATTATTGATAGTATTACTGTCTGCTAACATCTGTTGCACATCTGAAAGTGGACGAAGTTCAAATCAAGTTTATACCTGCAAAATAGTCGTGAAGTCAAAGACAAGCGTATTTATCAAGTCAACAAGTTATATTGACACAACATAAATACAATAAAATATTCTGTATTTGTTTCAAAGGAGTTGAAGAAATTAACGAAGAAGTTATCTTCACTTATGATGTTTAACCCAGTGTTGTGTGATCAAAAGTACATATTTTTGTTACAACGTTACAGCCCGTCGCCATATTGTTTGTATTTTTTCACAAAGACAAGCTTACTTGTTCGTGTTTTAGGAAATTGATTTTAATAAAGGTCTGTTGGGCTGTTAATTAAGGATGTCAGGCAATTCATTTACTAGCGAATGCTCATACACTACTGACAGTACCCCGGTCTGATGACGCCATCAAAAGGGAGAGCGAAAATCCGGTTTTGAAGTGTCGAACATTTCCACGTCCGAATACTGCATCGTTTATCCGTCGGTGTGTTACGCAATAGACATGACACGGTCGTACGTAAAATTGCAGTATGATGACACGAGTCCGTTAATGTATTATCCCATTTTATTAAACGTTGGCCAATAGTTTTTGACCCCACATTACCCCGTTTTGAACTCGGCCGATATATAATTGGGACGAAGGTTCTGACCAAGTTTCAGGAAGATTGTGCACAAAATGTTACTTCTAGAGTGTTAACAATCTTTTTCTGAAATTTGACCTAGTGACCTAGTTTTTGACCTCAGATAACCCAGTTTCTAACTTGGTCAAGATATCATTAGGACAAATGTTCTGACCAAGATAAATGAAGATTGGGCAAAAAAGTGACTTCTAGAGTGTTAGCAAGCTTTTACTTCAATTCGACCTAGTGACCTAGTTGTGACCCTACATGATCCAGATTCAAAATCGGCCGAGATTTTATTAAGGCAAATGTTCTAACCGAGTTTCATGAATATTGGGCAAAAATGTGACTTCTATAGTGTTAAAAATATTTTCCTTGAATTTGACCTGATGATCTGGTTTTTTACCACATATGACCCAGATTTAAACTCGGCCAAGATATTAGTAAGACAAATGTTCCGACCAAGTTTCGTGTGAATTGGGAAAAAATGACTTTAAGGGTGTTCAGAAACTGTTTGTTTAATTTGACGTGGTGACTTAGTTTTTGGCCCACATTACCCAGTTTTGAACTCGGCCAAGATATATTATTGGGACGAAGGTTCTGATCAAATTGCAGGAAGATTGTGCAAAAACTGTGACTTCCAGAGTGTTAACACGCTTTTATTTCAATTTGACCAAGTGACCTAGTTTTTGACCCCACATGTCCCAGTTTCGAACTCTGTCAAGAGTTCATAGGACAAATGTTCTGATCAAGTTTAATGAAGATTGGACATAAAAGTGACTCATAGAGTGTTAACAAGGTTTTTCTTAAATTTGACCTAGTGACCTAGTTTTTGGCCCACATTACCCAGTTTTGAACTCGGCCGAGATACATTATTGGGACGAAGGTTCTGAGCAACTTGCATGAAGATTTTGCAAAATATGTTACTTCTAGAGTGTAAACAAGCTTTTCCTTCAATTTGACCTAGTGACCTAGTTTTGACCCCACATGACCCAGTGTTGAACTGGCTCAAGAGTTCATTAGGACAAATGTTCTGACCAAGTTTAATGAAGATTGGGCAAACAAGTGACTTCTAGATAGTTAACAATGTTTTTCTTAAATTTAACCTAGTGACCTAGTTTTTGACCCCACTAGACATAAATTCAAAATCGGACGAGATATTATTGGAACTAATGTTCTGACCAAGTTTCACGAACATTGGGCAAAAATGCGACTTCTAGAGTATTTAAAATATTGTCCTTCCATTTGACCTGGTGACCTAGTTTTCGACCCCACATGACCCAGATTAAATATTGGCCTAGATACCTTTGGACAAATATTCTGACCAAGTTTTATGAACATTGGGCAACAAATGTGACTTGAAGTTCTAGAGTGTAAACACCTTTTGTCTTTAAGTTGACCTAGTGATTTAGATATTGACCACACATGACCCAGATTCAAACTTGGCCAATATATCATTTAGACAAATGTTCTGACCAAGTTTTATGAAGTTTGGACAAAACGTGTGACTTCTAGAGAGTTAACAAGCTTTTTCTTCATTTGACCTAGTGACCTCGTTTTTGACTCCACGTGACCAAGATTCGTGACGGCTGATATATTGCTGGGCGAAATGTTTTGACCAAGTTTTATGCAGATTGGGCAAAACGGGTGACTTCTAGAGTGTTAACAAGCTTTTTCTTCACATTTACATAGTGACCTATTGTTGGGTTCCACATGACCCAGATTTAAACTTGGCCCAGTTACCATTTGAACAAATGTTCTGATACAGTTTCATGAACATTGGGCAAACAATGTGACTTCTAGAGTGTTAACAAATTTTTCTTCAAGTTGACCTAGTGATCTAGTTTTCTATCACACATGACCCAGATTCGAATTCGGCCAAGATATCATTTAGACAAATGTTCTGACCAAGTTTCATGTTAATTTGGCAAAAAACGACTTCTCGGGTATTCACAAGCTGTTTGTTTAATTTGACCTAGTGACCTAGTTTTTGACCCTACATTACCTAGTTTTGAACACTGCCGGAATATTATTGGGACGGAGGTTCTGAGCAATATCATGAAGATTGTGCAAAAAATGTTACTTCTAGAGTGTTAACAAGCTTTTTCTTAAATTTGACCTAGTGACCAAGGTTTTGACTCCAGATGACCCAGTGTCGAACATGGTCAAGATATCATTGGGACAAATATTCTGACCAAGTTTAATGAAGATTGGGCCAAAAAGTGACTTCAAGAGTGTTAACAAGCTTTTACTTCTATTCGACCTAGTGCCCTAGTTTTGATCCCTTATGACCCAGATTCAAAATCGGCCGAGGTATTATTAGGGAAAATGTTCTGACCAAGTTTCATGAACAATTGGCAAAAAAGGTGACTTCTAGAGTGTTAAAAATATTTTCCTAGAATTTGACCTGGTGACCTAGTATTTTACCCCACATGACCCAGATTTAAACTTGGCCCATATGCCATTTGAACAAATGTTCATGAATATTGGGCAAAAAATATGACTTCTAGAGTGTTAACGATCTTTTCTTCCAGTTGAGCTAATGATCTGGTGTATGACCCAGATACAAACTCGGCCAAGATTACATTAAGACAAATGTTCCGACCAAGTTTCATGTGAATTGGGCAAGAAATGACTTCTAGGGTATTCACAACAATTTTTGTATTATACACTTATTTATAGTTTTGTATTATTTGTATAATATTAACATATAAACACAAAGTCCGCGGAACAGTGCGCGCTCACAGTATATGACGTCGCTCTACATAACAAATAAATTGCAAACATACATGTTTGTCTTTCATTCTGTAACCTGCACTAACATATAATTGATTAATTTTTACTACCACAACAGTCTTCCGTACATTAGAATATTTTTCACAGATAGAGACAATGACCTTGTACTTATTCTAAACATTGAGTGTGCAGAAACTATATTTAGACGTGTCATGTTTAAAAGGTGGCGTAATTAATAGGAAGTGTCTGCAGCGCATTTGTTTAGATTAGTATTACGCACTGATGCAAGTTGTCCAAATGTGAATATTGTACAGTTGCTTGAAAGTGTTTCACGGATATTCAGAACTATAATTACGCAATTTTGATCTATATAATTGATGTTATATGTAAAGTTTAAAACAAAAGTGGATAGTGACGACAGAAAAAATATGTCGCTAAATTCTATGATTGTTGTAGGTCGTGTATGCTTTATTTGTGTGCAGGCAACGTTGCAAACAGTTGAATTAAATTAATACGTAATTTTAGAAGGTGACATTCATAATCGGATATATGTTTGTAGACAACTTAACGTTTACACAAAGCATTCGTGCCGAACAGACACGGCGATTTAGAAATCAGATCGCGTTTCTGGTTAGCACGTTTAAGAAGAGAAAAATCTTCGTGGTTACATGAAAATGAATTGAAATGATTGTTCGTTGATTTTAAATGACGTTTGAAGTGGATCTAAGTCATCATTGATAGAGGTAAAACTAAAAGTTACATATTCGTTAAGTTTTGGAGTACTCGAACATTATTGTATGTTTATGCTCGGACCGTCCAATATCGAAAGTATTGTACACACGCGCGTCCAATATGGTAAAGTATTTGACGGTCACGTGACACGAATGACGACATATGATTGGAGGATATACATAGGTATATAATAATATAGCATATCAATAATATCGTCGTTGCGAATATACACAGTTACCAAGCATTGTAATACGAAAGCGTTGAGCATTACATACATCAATTAATGCAATAGCATTTATAAACAAATCAGATAGTTATTCTAATAAATGCAAATAACATCTTGGAAACTGTACAAGTGTAAGCATGTACATGTACAAATGTAAATTAAATATTCATTCTTAACTTCTCGGCGATATTTTGAGAGATTATTCAAAGTAGAACCGAAGGTGGATATTGATAGTGACTCAAATTTAAAAACCGGTGCCAGTGGCAAATATGTTTTGAAGTTTTTTTTTATTCTAAGTTGCCTACTGTACATTCAGAAATTAAGCAAGAAAATGTAGTTTCTTTCTATTTGATTCATGTTACATGAGTGAAAATTCATTCGTTCACCAAAAATTTAGTGTAGCGTTACGTACTTAAACCTATATCTGTATTTCTTTTCATGAGTTTTAAGCCGGAATGTTTATAGTAAATATTATAATGCGTCAACGATGACTTACATGTACGATCAAATGTCAGGTTTGGTGATAGCTATCTATGTGTCGTCTCTGAACATTTGCTAAAGCAATTACAGCGGAGTTTTCTATGCAATACATTTCGCAAAAACTATAAGTCCGAAGGCATTTGTTTTATAATTAAAACAAATATATTTGGTCATGGTTTCTTATTCTTAATGAATTTATATACATTTTTTACAATATGATCAATATCTAAATTGAGGTAAATTGATTATTTTTACAAATATTTTAACGCATGAATTGTCCAACGTGCATGTGAAAGTGGCAACTTATTTTATAATTATATTGTAGTGTAACTTTAGGAATTTGTCAACACTGGTTGGTAATACATATGTAAGCATAAATATGTTCTAAAAAATCTCTGTATTACACATTGAAGAAATACAATGATTTATAGTTTTAAGGCCTGTTTTAGAGTCGGGTATTGATAAGAAAGCTATCATTGTATGGAGAAAAGTAAAGTGATCTTTATCATCATTATAACCATCAGAGACATTATCTACAACTACCACTACTACTACTACTTATACTACTACTGCTACTACTAATATTACTACTTCTACTACTACTACTAGTAGTACTACTACTCCTACTACTACTACTACTAATCATAATAATATTATTGATAATGATAATAATAGTAATAATAATAATAATAATAATAATAAAAATAATAAAGTAAAGTATATGCCAAAGTGTCACGGTTACGTTGAGATGTATTTTTGATTGCATCGTGCACTCGTTCTACTTTTCAAACTCGACCAGCAATCAAATCAAATCATCATCATCATCATCATCATCACCATCAACATCATCATCATCACCATCATCACCCCCATAGTAGTAGTATTTCCGATAAACAATAACTCTATTGCCAACACATATTCATGGAAGAAAATTAACTGTAATTTGAATATATGTTGTTGCCCAGTGTATAATTTAATTAAGTAGTGTCCAAAGTTCCATTTAAATTTTACTTAAAATAGCTGTCCGATTTATAATATTTTAGCGGGGAATTTTTATTTGCAAAATAAATGTTTGGGATATGTATACCTTATAAGTCAAAATGTCACACTAAGAGGTTTGGGTTATTTTTAGCTAACCTAACCCTTACCCTAAGAGATTTGTGAACCTAAGTGTTATCAGTGACTAACCCTAACCATTATCCTAAGAGGTTTATGATCCTAAGTGCTATCAGTTACTGTGAAAACAGCCGAAAGAAGGATGTCATCTCAGCCTGTTAGAAAGATGGAATTCCAGAAACAGTTTGTAATTCTACATCATCATCGTCGTATTCATGAAAATAAGTGAAAAGACCTACACTAATGTATGTACTTAATAGTAGTTTTATAATTTACCACAAATTCATCTAACGGCCACCGGAAAAACATTGCAAAACCGAACTTTCGCAAACTTAATTACCATTTTGCATTCAGATATTACTATTTTATATAAAGTATTCGTTAAAACGTTCACTTGTGATCAATAATTGATTTTTACAACAAAAAATATTTTCTTTCATAATAAACTTTATGTGCACAATTGGCTTTCCCGTGTGATTTTTTTCATTTTCCCATGGGATTTTTAGTTTTCCCATCGGATATTTTTCTCACTTTTTCAGACTGGAAAAAAAATCCAATGGGATTTATGTAAATTCTAAAACCGCGTTTGTATGTATTTTATGTGCGTTAACATTCAATACAACATTAATACAATCGTTTTGCACAGACAAAATATTATGTTTGGCTGTGATAAAAAAATCCCATTTTAAAAGTTGGAAAACAAATCCCATGGAAAAAAAATTCTTATTTTGCAAGATTTTCGCATGTCCTTCTATGTTTTATCTTAAGATAAGAAGAAAACTTTTTTTTAATTGCGTCATCATCGTGTTTGTAAAAAATAAAAAAGCCCATGGGACATTTCTCCCACTTTAAAAATGGTTTTTACTCCACATTTTAAATCAGAGAACACACTGGATGATAATATTGAAACTGCTTTCATTTTCAATTAAATTTTATAGCAAAAATCAAAATAAATTACAACCTTTGCTACTGACCAAAAGTTCATTCGGGTTCAAAGAACATTAATGGCGAAAAGTGTTACTTATTTATTGGCAAATATTGTCTTTATTGGCCTTTCCCAAAACTATGTAATTTCCCTAAGAAATTATCTCCCGTAATTGCGAATTCACATCCGCCATATTTGAAACCCGACTTCCGGCGACGTTTTCCCTAGCTTGCCATATATAGTATTATAGATCAAATACCAAGCGGCTTTCAAAGCTTGTAATGGAAATTTTTTAAACCATATGTTTTTGATTAAATATTGTAAAAATCTCATAAAGGATATAGCTTACAAAAATAAATTATTAGAACTAAATGTAGTATCGTTTTAAACTCATTACTAAGGCCACATGTCCGAATGACAGGTATCCGGAAATAAAGAAGTAGTCTCCTTGTCTCGGCTTAAACGGTTGTTTTCCATATATAAATACCACCACATGTTCTCTCAATGGATACTTACTGAAGAGGGGGTCATAAAAATACCAAAGCCACAAACCGCTGGGATCTTATCAATGCCGCTAATCCGTGCAATTGAGTAATGCATTGATATACAGATGTACATGCAGAGACAACTGAAATGTCACAATTCGTCTCCATTGTTTGCGTCTAAAATTAAAGATTTTAAACGTTGTCTCCGTTTTCTCCGTTGTTGTTCTTTGCCTATCACCCTATGAAATTTCTCCACCTTATTGAACAAGGCAGAACATAATTAAAAGCATTAAACACTTTTTCGGATTAATAAATTGGTTTAAATTCAAGAGTGAAATAATATAGCACAGCATTTAATTTTCAATTCTGAAGAAGTGAAAGGTGGTGAACATTTACGAGCTCATCGTGTTTTGTTTTTCTAAAACATAAGGGAATTGCCGTAGCTGCTGCTATATCTTTAAATGCAACTTATAAAAAAACACACACATTTCCTTTAAATTATAATTCCACCAAATATCTTTGTTTTAATCATCAAAGTAGTGTGGCGAATCATTATGAACCTGTGGCGAATAGTTATAAAAATGTTGCATATCGGTATTAAGCTCTGGCGAATCGTTATTAAACTGTGGCGAATCGTTACTAATTCCTTACAGGGCATAAAAATAACTAGCCTGGTCAAATATTATTTTGCAAAAACACAAGGGAAGAAATTGAAATTTTGATATATTCTGACAAAAATTATATACCGCGACATATTATTGATTGTGTAACAGATAGTTTTTACCTATTGTTTATTTGTATGTACGTATCAATTTTGAAGCATACCATGAAGACTTGTGGACGGTGATGAGGCAGCCAAAATTATACCACAAATGCTGCATGTACCACCAGCCTGTTCTACATTATGCTTCTCCAAGGTCAACTACATCCTCAATAGCTAATATGGATGGATCAGCACACGTACCAACGAACAGAATTCAAATTAATTAGATAATAAATAAACTTTCAAAATTATAACAAGTTAATTATTTCGAATATGTGCAATTTTTTCAACATTTATAAATAATACAATTCATAAATAAATTGCACATCCAAACACAGTTAATAAACGTATGTGTTTATGCATACGGTTTCATTATTACTCAAGTACATAGGCCCATTATACAATATGCAAAAAAATGTGCAACGGTGTTTTATTGTTAATACAATTTAAAACTTCAGAAAGAACACTAATACATAAACAACTGAATGCAAGTTAGACATGTTTATAATGCTAATTGTATTTCAGGACACGAAAAAAGTACAAGTTTACTTATTTATTTGAGATATGCAAATGTATTCATTAAATGTAATTGCATATTTTTTTTTCCATGATATACAACATATCTATGTAATCGAATCTTTTACACAGCGTATTACGGCTTCTTCCGTAAAATATGCATGACGATGATCTGGAATATCTGCTGTATGATGCTTGATCTCAAAATACATTGAACTAAAGGAATGTAGCTGATACTCGTTTTCCTTTATTTCATCATGCCTCAGAAAGGTGCAATTGTGTTGCTCTGGCGAAAAAAATCTTTAATTAATTAAATTGTAATTTAATTGAGTTAACAATCTCTGTAATAACTTTTGAATTTGAATTACAATTCTTTGAGGTTAACTTGTATTTACAAGTTTGTATAATGTGATTAATTCCGGGAAATTGTGAGGTTCGGCATGCCTTTAAAGAATCGCATGCCAGCAATAGTAATATGCGTCCCGTATCTCACTGAATCGAAATGTACTTATTTCAGTATGCTGACTTCGTAACAATACCATAAACAATCCGCATCATTTTCGATGCTATTTAATTGGGTAAAGCTGAAATTAAATCATTTGGAAGATCTAACAACTCTTCAGTATTGCCGATTATACGGAATTCAACCTTGTGGAGCTCTGATACTTGCAAAGGCCTGAAAACTGATGCTTTGTTGTGGGATGACATGTTTTTAGTTGACTTCTTAGAAACATGTTCAAAGTGATGTCGAAAATGCTCAGCTGTCAACACTTACACAGAATTCGCGGAAACGACACTGGATAAATGGCCATCCAGCAACGGATATGCTTTGAAAATCCTGAGTATTTGTATTATTTTTATCGCCTCACAGCTATATTTAATGATGTGCAATCTCTGTATTCCATATTCTAGTCTGGTTAATACGGGCTGAAATTGTGTCCTGTTTAAGAAAGAAAATGTATACAAGTTATATTGTTATATGTACATGTCATAATATAATTAGAACGTATAAATGTAAGTTCAAATGTTATTTGCAACTTTCATTTGCACAATAAATTAATTCCTAAAAACTACACACTGAGTTGTGTTTACGGACAACAATTTTGTATATACATATAAACAAACAATGTAAAAAGCAAAGAGCTGCTATTCAAAGAAATAGATAAAACGAAACCCGCGTGTAAGTTTATTCCATGAATAATGATGTTTAATTGAGGCATAAACCTTCATTGTATTAGTGACACACCTTTGAGCATGTTTTCTGCGTAGAACATGTACTTAATGTCTTAATTTAAATATCATTCGAACGCTCCGTGAGTATGTGAAGATCGGATGAACTCCCGATATAATAGAAGACACCATAGCTATTTCAATGAATCATTTGGCCTATTTGTGGTTCCAATACATGTAATACAATTAGGCGATGATGTTTCGGAATTTAATTGAATATTAAAATTTAATATACAATATATTATAATGTTTATGTCTGTTGTAAAAGTGCAATACTACAGATTTGATATTATCGGAATATCATATTAAATAGCACATCTGATAAATTATTGCATCGTCATTTTGAACACTTGATATATGGAGTACTATGTTTTATGTTTATGCGTTAGTTTGCAGCATATATTCCTATAGTATCTCATCATCCATCAATTATACATTCAATTGGCTACGGTGTCCGCCATCCAATCGTGAGTTCGATCTCTACTCGGGGAGCGTTGGAATAATCTTTCGCTTAAGAAATTAAGTGCTTGTTCTACCCAGGAAAGGAAAGCCTCTCTGTAATAATGTTTCAAGCAATGATATATAGGGACTATTACATGATTGCAGTGTTCAAATGGGTTTTATTATACCTGCCCAGGATTCATATTGATATTGATTCTTAAAATGTACTTAACGTAAGTTGAAGAAAAAAAAAACGTCAAAATTAAAATATGTGTTTGAAGCACTATGCTTTAGAGGACATGCATGATATTAAATAGTTAAGCTTTGAATTATGTTATTTCTTTTGTGTCAAAATCCTTGAACAATGCATTTTTGGGGGACAGAAAACCCTGATTACATGTATTAAAACTCAGAGTTCTAAAGTGTATTATTGTTCGACTAAGATTCTTTATAAATGCCAGCCATGGGCCCATATGTATAAAGATTCTTCAGTTATCCCTAACCTGAGTTGAACAAAAAACAACAACAACAAACGTAATAATAACAATATATGTGTATTCCGCGAACCTGCAGGGCGAGTAAAATGCAAGTTTACACAATCAACGAGTGCAGTACAACCCACGTGAGCACATAGCCATAAAACAACAACAACAAACGTAATAATAACAATATATGTGTATTCCGCGAACCTGCAGGGCGAGTAAAATGCAAGTTTACACAATCAACGAGTGCAGTACAACCCACGTGAGCACATAGCCATGTAATACTCTGTTTATTAAATCCATTAATTATATACCTCATTACGATATAAAAAAAAAATACAACGTAACACATGATTTATTTATTCTGAACAAACTAATTCCGAAATGAACGCGCGAAAATAACTGCCATTATGACGTCATTATGAAACGAACATCAAAGACACCATGTAATTTAAATTTCAATCTTAATGTCGTGTTTTAAGGTTGAAGGTTTGTTTAAATCGCTAAATAATAGTCGTTACGCCTTCTGCATATAGGTATATAATAAATACTGGGAATGGGACCGAATAATGAAATCAATATTCGATTATTCGTTTTACTTATTTGCATATATTCTAATATTAGTGTTTAATATACCGGTATGTAACGTTGAATGTGTTCTGTCTGAAAACCGCGTGAACTACTTCCAAGCTCGTGACGGTGGCATTATTATTAATAATCGAGGAAGATAATATTATATATTGTGTTGAAATAATGAAGAATAATATTTAAATAACACATATTAAGATTATAAAGATCTTGCTAGATTTAATTCTCGCATTTATTCGCTGACAACAGTCTTATTTTGATTGGCTATCCAGAGCATTGTTTACATCTATTTTATCTAAGACAAGTGAACTGTTACGATGTCAATAAACATCAGTGCAAGCTTTCCGCAAACTGTGAGTCCATTATCTCTACATACATCTTATTGTTCCTAAGGGCTATAATGCTTGGTACACACGCAAAGGCCACCGGAATAACTTTGCGAAACCGAAATATCGCAAACTTGAGTTTTTCATGGAGTAATTACTATTTTACATAAAGCATTCGTTAAAACGTTTAATTGTGATCAATAATTGATGATTTCTACATAAAAATGCTTTTCTTTCATTATGTAATTTATGTGCAAAATTGGATTTTCCGTGGAATTTCTCCATTTTCCCATGGGATTTTTCGCTTTTCCCACGGGATTTTTTTCAATTTTTTCAGGCTGGAACAAAAAACATGGGATTTATGTAAATTCTACAACCGCGATTTTATGTCTTCTATATGCATAAAAATAATAATGATAGTAATATAAAAAAAATAAAATAATAATAAAAAAAAAAAAAAATAAAATAAAATAAATATTATTATTATTATTAATATTAATACTTATTATTATTATTATCATTAGTAGTATTTATCGTAGTAGTAGTAGTAGTAGTAGTAGTAGTAGTAGTAGTAGTAGTAGTAGTAGTAGTAGTAGTAGTAGTAGTAGTAGTAGTAGTAGTATTA
>JAPFQT010000170.1:312500-452000 GCA_027627225.1 Congeria kusceri
ATCAAGAAATTGATTACTGTTTAACGTTTAAAATTTTCTTTACAATTTTATTTTATTGTAGCAGTAATCGATTAAAAAATATCCAAATCTAGTTTCTGTATTTACATATATGTATTTCGTAAATACTTATTCAAACTTGGGAACTGTTACAAGAGATCTCAAGTTATTTGTATTATTTTTATTTATGCATTATTAAATATATAATAGAACAACAATAAGTACATGACATACGGAAATTTAATTACTCGTACATTTCATTATTTGGGTATCGTCTTTCACTGAGTGGAATGACGCGAGTACCAAATTTAAACGTTTTCTCGGTTTTTACGAAAAACACTTTATTGTGTGAAATATTATACTAACCTCACTTTATCCTTGTTTGATAGATAACAATAATGAATCAACGTTCAAATAAAGCATAATATGCAATAATTGTATTAACACTTTAATATTATAAACAAAATGTGCAGTATCGGTCAAGAGCAGTTGTCTGCGCTCGACCGCGGTATCACAGGTTCCACTCTACTTATCATGCGTTTAAACCATGGAATTCTAATAATTTAGACGCTGAATAGCATACTTAAATTAGAAATACATTACGTGAATAGAAATGAGGAAATACAAATGTTCTTACAAATAAAATTATCCCATTTTAAAAGCGGGAAAATGTGTTTTAAAGATAGAAGTAAAGACTGAAATTTGAAAGTAACGTGATTTAAGACGTTCAGTTTGTAATCATACAAGTAGCGTTTAATATAATATCAGATGGGATTACCTTACCTTTTATACGTAAGTCTGTTTAACACTTCTTAATCCTGGTCATCATTGGTTGTAGTACAAACTTTCCACTGTAATCAACGTTTCTTAAGTACACATGCGCCGTAATTGTCTTACTGTTTTCAATGTAATCTCGGTGTATGATACCCATACTAAGAATGAGCGAAGAACAATACCGTAACATGCTTAACTTTTAACGCCCCACGTGATGTTTTGATCGATATTCTATTGGTCGAGAAAAGTTTGCGACTAGGCTGGACAGAGCACCTGTTCGTGCATAAAACATCCAACGAGCAATGTGGTCGAATCAAGTGTAGTAATCGTTCATGAAATATCGTCCTATGCATATACGCCAATTTCTTAAATTAAATTGAGTTTCGATCAGAGTCCAGTTTCAAAACAACTGCATAGCCACAAACGTTTACTTTTGGCAAATAATTTTCATTATCATATTGCTTGTGTTTTCAATCACATGTACTGAAGTAACGCGACACTAACATAATTAATCACGCTAGTTAAATTTATGTATGTCTTTGCTAGGTTATTACATGTACGCTGTCCAAGCCGATATGTTTTGATGTGTTTAAACCCCTTACACGTTGTGATTTCATCGTGCTGAATATAGGTGAATGGGACATGGGCAGCAGAAAACATTCACTTGTATTTCAGAATAAGCGTCGTAACAGCGTATCAATTTATTAAAATATTATCGACCGTTACACTCAAGGTGTTAACATAAATCAAATAGTTGCAAGTTGTGTCTAATGGTTTATTTTTTTGTTTTCAATATACTTTCAACTTACATTAAAATAAATATTTCTGTCAATGAAACACTGTCCAGACGCCGCATGATACAACACCAAAAACAAATGACAAATACGGTTCAGAAAAGTAAATAGACCACACGGGACTAGAGAGCTGAAAAATACAACTAATGACGCTTTTTTCTTAACAAACCAACATGTCCGCCATCTTGGACGCAACGCGTTCTAGATTCATTTAAACCAGCTTCAAGACGGAAACCACCTTACAGTTTATACTTAGATTTGGCAAAAAACAAAATCGAAATGAAAGCAAAGTCAAATGATTAATAAATAATTTCTTATTATCAACACATTTAGGCGTACACTTGTTTTACACGAGCACAAATGAATTAAACAAAGCTATGGTGAACTTTTTCACATAAAATACCATTTACGCTGATGTCTATATAAATATTCTTCTGTGATTTATGCCACAAAATCACCAAAAGTTATATACCAAAAACATATTATAAGCAGGCAAATAAGTTTCATCCCTGTTAGCTTAATTAAATAAAACAATGTAACTCATGTTTTTGAGACTTTGATTGATTCGTCTTCAAGTACATGTAAGATAATAAATGTACAATAGAAGAAAAGCTAGACAAATACAAGTAAACAAGTAAAACAATGTCCGGAAAGTACATTTAACAAATGCATTCAATAATTTTCGAATGTTATCTGAAATATATGTTGTAAAAAAAAATCGCGCAGGTGTTTTTTTGCGACAAATAAAACTGAAGTTTTCATATATATGAATAGCCATCATAATCATACATATTCTACATAATATTTGTAATATGAAAATAACGGACAACACACTTGAATACAAAAACACGTTCTTAATATTATGTACGTCTAATCCCATGGCATGCCACTATTATATCAATAAAACAAGTTTGCAAATGACAATACTCTTGTTAAGACACCATAATTCTGTAAAAGGTTAATTAAAAAAGTGCCAACAAGTTATTAGAAATAATTAAATTCATGTTGTTAAGTGTTTTGGTAGTATGAATCGTCTTCAAGTACGATGATAAGTTTACAAAGCAAAGGATAATAGATAAATACACATATAAAAATAAAACAAACATTTTTTGAATTACATTTAACAAATGCGTTTACTAAATATTTTCAAATGTCAAATGTCATTAAAAAATAATCCAAATATGAATGCAATTATAACAATATTCCCAATATTTTCTACGCTTATCACAACAGTCTGAACACGTGTTTGCGGCGAATGATTTGTTGTAAACACATATTGTGTATCCGGACAAAATAAACTCAGAAAGCATACACTTAAACAATTCAAATAAATTAGATAATGCATACTCTTTCAAAATAATAACACTTAAAATACTTCGAATATGTGCAATTTGCTCACGAATTACAAATAATACAATTTATACATCAATTGCACTTCCAAACACAGTTCATAAACGTGTTGTGTTTATGCATACGATTTCATTATTACTCAAGTACACAGGCAAAATATACAACATGCAAAATATATGCAACGGTATTTTATTGTTTTTTACAATTTAAACTTCAGTATTTCAGAGCACGAAAAAGGTACACGTTTACCGATCGGTTGCGATCAGCAAATATATTCATTAAATGTAATTACAGAGTTGTTTTCTATGATATACAACAGATCTGTGTAATCGAATATTGTACACTGCGTAATACGGCTTCTTCTGTAAAAAGTGCATGACGATGATCTGGAATATATACTATATAATGCTAGGTCTTAAAATACATTGAACAGAAAGGAACGTAGCTGATACTCGTTTTCCTCTATTTTATTATTCTTCAGAAAGATGCAAGTATGTTGCTCTTGCGAAAACAATCTTTAATCTGTAACTAATTAAATTGTAATTTAATTGAGTTAACAATCTCTGTTATAACTTTTCAATTTGAATTACAATTTTTGGAGGTTAACTTGTATTTACAAGTTTTTATTATGTGATTAATTCCGGGCCAATTGTGAGGTTCTGCATGCCTTTAAACCGGTTTATGCCCCCAAATGCTATGCATTGATTTTTGACCCGAGTTTTAATCATTTGACGATTTGTATTGTTTTACTTATATTGTGCTGCGTGTTATGGGCAATTGGTCACTAGACTCAAATAAAGGGCCCAAAACGTTTCTCTGTAAAAAAGATTTACCTCATAACATCGCAATTCAAATTAAACAACAATAAAAGCGAAAACTTATTCATAATTACTCAATCTTTGTATGTAAACAAGAGTAGCAGAATTGCGACTTCCTGAGTCACGATGAAATGAAATAAAGTCAAGTATCCACTACATATCTTCATATTAAAAAGATTTAAAGACATAGCAGCATATAGTTAAAGTCAAACAATGCATGGAGATTGGGTGTAAAGAGCCACATAACATAACTTGGTTGTAATGTATATTATTGCTGCCAAAGTCAAATGCTATAACATGTCAATAGTAGTATGCGTTCCGTGTTTCACTGAATCCAAATGTACTTCTTTTAGTATGCTGACTCCGCAACAATACAATAAACAATCCGCATCATTTGAGATGCTATTAATTGGGATGAAATAAAATCATTTGGAAGATCTGACACCTCTTCAGTATTGCCGACTATAAGGAATCCAACGTTGTGGAGTTCTGATACTTGCAAAGGCCCGAAAACTGATGCTTCATTATGGGATGACATGTGTTTAGTTGACTTCTTAGAAACATGTTCAAAGTGATGTCGAAACTGCTCAGCTGTGAACACTTACACATAATTCGCGGAAACGACACTAGCAACGGATATGCGTTTTGAAAATCCTGAGTACTGGTATTCTTTTTTATCGCTTTATTTAAGGATGTGCAATCTCTCTATTCCATATTCCAGTCTGGTAAATACGGGCTCAAAATGTGTCCTGTTTAAGTAAGAAAATGTATACAAGTTATATTTGACATGTCGATAAACAATAAGAACGTAGAAATGCAAGTTCAAATGTTATTTGCAACTTTCAGTTGTACAATAAATTAATTCCTAGAAACAAGAATCTAAGTTGGGTTTCCGGACAACAATGTTGTAAACTCTGCCTTTGATTCATTTATATAGATGTGAAGAGCTGCTATTTAAAGTAATAGATATAAGGAAACCCGCAAACAAAATCAGTCAAACTGATGTATGTTCCCGAAAAATTCGCTTTGTTAGTTAATGGAAATGATTTTGAAAAAACTATTTGCAAAGAAGTAAACTATATAAAATGCAAGGAAAGTATTATCTGTAAACATTACCCCAAAACGGCCATATGTAACACTACCTGAAATAACGCGTTTATGACTCAAACGTAGATAAGATATAAATTTATTCCATGATTAATGATGTTAATTTAGGCCTAAACCTTCATTGTTTTAGTGAGACGCCTTCGAACATGTTTCCTGGGTAGAACAAATACTTGATGTATTTGTTTAAAGATCATTCGAACGCTAGCTGAATACGGGTAGAACTGATGAACTGATTCAATGAATTAGTTGGCCTATTTGTGGTTCCAATACATTTTATGCAATTTGGCGATCATGTTTCTGAATTGAACTGAATATCAGAATTGAATATACAATGTATTATAATGTGTATGTCTGTTGTAAAAGTGAAATACTACATATTTGATATTATCGGAATATCACATTAACTAGTAAACACATATGATTTTACGATATAATTGTAATGATAATAATAATTGTAATGATAATAATAATAATAATAATAATTGTAATCATACTAATAATAATAATGTTAATAATAATAATAATAATAATAATCATAATAATAATCATCATCATAATAATAATAATAATAATAATAAAATAAATAATAATAGTAGTAATAATAATAATACTAATACTAATAACAAGTATAATAATAATAATCATCATAATTATAATAACGAGCAGCAACAGCATCATCATAATGCACCGGGAATTATGCCAGACAGGAAAATATTTTGTTATAAAATTGATACACATGATTGACATGCTTTTGTGTTGTTTTTTTTTCTGATAAATTAGTTGAGAAATAACGAGTCCATGCGATTGAATTAATGCTGTACGGGCAGTTACAATGCTATAATAATAATAATAAATATAATAATTATAATACTTATTTATGTTCCATAAATTAAAAGACTGGATTTATAATTTTTGGATCAGATGTCACAGAGTAGTGACAATGTAGTATAAATCACAATTCACATAAATCTATTAGGAACATGTCTTACACATTTCATAACAAACAGAATGTTTGGAGCAAAACAGAAGCATTTACAAACAGATCGTCTTACTAAACAGCTATCGCCTCACGGGCAAATGGCCAGTTTGACGTCTATGACGTAACTATCACATTTAGTCGCATATTAACCAAATGAAGTTCCACAAAATAAGTTTAAAATTGTGTTATGTTTTGATGTAAAGTATATGCCATCAACAGTAACTGCAAAAGTATTGATAATGCCTCTGTATTTTTGTATTGTATACTTTGTCCGTACATATGTACTCAGAAAACCATACTATTCATCGGGCTATACGATTTTAGAAGTTATTTCGGCTCTTAAAATCTGTTTAAATCTGAAATGAATTGCAGATAAATAGCTGGCAAAACTAATAGAAAACAAGACATGGTCATGTAGGCATGGAGATGGGTTGGCTATTGAATATAAACAGTGTGAATTGAGACCTGTAGGCAAGAGAGATGGGATTGCTATTGAATATAACCAATGTGAATTGAGACCTGTAGGCATGAGAGACGGGTTGGCTATTGAATATAAACAACGTGAATTGGGACCTGTAGGCATGAGAGATGGGTTGGCTATTGAATATAAACAATGTGAATTGAGACCTGTAGCCATGAGAGATGGGTTGGCTATTGAATATAAACAGTGTGAATTGAGACCTGTAGGCATGAGAGATGGGATTGCTATTGAATATAAACAATGTGAATTGAGACCTGTAGGCATGAGAGACGGGTTGGCTATTGAATATATACAATGTGAATTGAGACCTGTAGGCATGAGAGATGGATTGGCTATTGAATATAAACAACGTGAATTGTGACCTGTAGGCATGAGAGATGGGTTGGCTATTGCTTATAAACAACGTGAATTGGGACCTATAGGCATGAGAGACGGGTTGGCTATTGAATATAAACAACGTGAATTGGGACCTGTAGGCATGAGAGACGGGTTGGCTATTGAATATAAACAACGTGAATTGAGACCTGTAGGCATGAGAGACGGGTTGGCTATTGAATATAAACAACGTGAATTGGGACCTATAGGCATGAGAGATGGGTTGGCTATTGAATATAAACAACGTGAATTGAGACCTGTAGGCATGAGAGACGGGTTGGCTATTGAATATAAACAACGTGAATTGGGACCTGTAGGCATGAGAGACGGGTTGGCTATTGAATATAAACAACGTGAATTGAGACCTGTAGGCATGAGAGACGGGTTGGCTATTGAATATAAACAACGTGAATTGGGACCTATAGGCATGAGAGATGGGTTGGCTATTGAATATAAACAACGTGAATTGAGACCTGTAGGCATGAGAGACGGGTTGGCTATTGAATATATACAATGTGAATTGAGACCATTAGGCATTAGCGATGGGTTGGCTTTTGAATATAAACAATGTTAATTGATACCTGTAGGCATGAGGGATTGGTTGGCTATTTAATATAAACAATGTAAATTGAGACCTCTAAATATATATTGAACTATCACTAGGCTTCCTCATCGTGTGTGGTGACGCATTGTGCAGTTGAAATATGACTCATTAGGAATTTTGATCTCTTGATTCTAATTAACTTCAGCATAGCTTATAAAGAAAATGAGCGGTTATGCCACATTTCACATATTTAAATTGGAGTATTTTCAAATGACATTAAGCAATAGATAGTCCCTAATCTCCGCACTTCTGTACAACCCTCCCATTACATTAGCGAATAACGTCGGCGAACATGAAATACTTTCAGTTGAGATCAGTTTACAAACCGCATGACTTGTTTATCAGTTTACAAACCGCATGATTTGTCTATCGGATATAGCAGCTGTATTATTCGTGCTTCATTGACAGTTTAAACTTAGTGTTGTCATTAAAATAAAAGCAACTCTGGCATTTGTATTTTCGGTTACAATTAACGATAAGCGTTTCACTCTATCTAACAGATTGCATGAAAAGAGTTTAACATCAACGTATATTCCCTCTAGTGTAAGCACAATAATGCATTTATAAGGCATACATGTACCACTGTATTGTATATTTTAAGCTAGATATAGAATACGGTATTGGCTGTGGCAAGTGGATTGTATTTATATTGTTACGATATTCTTTGAAACCCGACTTTCGGTACTAACTTTTGGAAATCAGTTTATTAGAATACATGTGCAATACCAGACTTTGCATTTTGTCTTCGATGCTGTTATTCTGCAAAAAAACACCAAAAAATGATACTCGTTAAGATAACGACCTTAATTATTTAATGCCAAGAAACATAACACAAATCAAAACTGTATGTCCGAAACAAACGCAAGTCATTTAGCTTTCATAATTGACAAGTAAAATGCACGTGTTACCGCAGGAGGTTCTTGTAAGAGCGCTGACGAGCTTGTAAACGTGCGACGTTGAGAGTACATATAAATACTGTTGGTACTGTAACTGCTCGTGAAGGTGGCATTGTTATTAATGAATCAAGAAGATATTATGATATTTTGTGTTGAAATACTGAAGAATATTCAAGTAACATATATTAAGAATATACACGAATAATAATTACATTATTACTATTCTTAATTTATTCAGCGTTCGACCTGTTAAGCAGAACTTCGTTTTCGAAGAAGTGACACATGTTAACACGTACGTATATATCAGTTGTGTTGTGAAATGGCATTAACACGAAATGGAAACGTTCGGTTTAAACGGTTACATTCAATGATTAAGTTGTATTGCAGTAGACAGACAGACAGACAGACAGACCGACAGACAGTCCGACAGACCGACAGACGGACAGACCGACAGACCGACAGACCGACAGACCGATAGACAGATCGACAGTCAGACAGACAGACAGAGAGACAGACAGACAGACAGACATACAGATAGAAACCTGTGAAGACCCATGAAAGCCCAAAAGCTTATTTTCCCATTAGATCCTTAGTATGTATTATAATTAAACTGTGGACGAAAATAAATCGCTCCGCCTTTCTGTTTATCCAATGCTGTTTGTCCAATGTTTTTATGTAAATCGATAGTATTATGCAACATGTGCTATTATTTACAACTGAAATATAAACCCATAATTAGTCAACTCAATCCTTGGTTGACAAGTACCTACTGGTCAGTTGATGGCATATTAATCTTAAAAGCTAAGAAACACAATTATGACCTTCCATCCATCCGTCAAAAAATGTATATATCCTACCCTTTGCATAATTGCCATATCCGAAATTGCAAACGTTTATTTATTTTAATAAAAGTATCTAAATGTGGGATTGTATATTATATAAGCCACAATTCATGTTTCATTGATGTTGAAAGGGACTATGTGAACAAAAAGTGTTTCCTATTGCAATATAACTGATATTAGATGATAAAAATGCGCTAAACTGAGATATTAACATTAAATGAAGAATAAATAATATAAAACATAAAACAGAATATTTAATATTAATACTAGGAGCTAGGATATATTATGTTTATATATTACATGTGCATATGTTTTGTTAAACCTCGTCTATGACAAAGTGCTTGTACCTAACAATGTATTGGATACCAATATATTAATTATACCCTTTATCTTCAAAGACGAATGGTTTATATACTTTTAATTGCATTATATGACAAGTTGCGTGTTCCTTACAATGTATTGGATACTTTCTATTGCAACATATGACACTTTTACCTTACAATGTATTGGATACTGATATATAGAGAATATTAGGTTAGCGTCTTTGTGTACTTGAATTTATCCGACGAGTTAAAGAAAGGTTTACACGGCGAGGCTTGCCGAGCCGTGTAAGCCTTTCGGAGACGAGTCGGATAAATTCATGTACACAAAGACGCTAAACTAATATTCTATTTATCCTACCATATTTTTATGTATTTATTTTATGTTTAACAAACACACTATTAACGTTTAATTATTTGAAACAATACTCAAACACGCATTAAATTTACTGAATCTAACCTTGCGTAGTAATATGGAATATGTTCATGATGTTTCCGCCACTCGAAATAGTCCGAAACAATTCAATGCAAAACGCAGTGTAACAAGATAAAATATCGCCATATGCTTCGTTTCAAATATGTTCACCATGCCAAATGCTACACACTACAGTAGATAAAAGAAGGTTTTATTCAAATGCAAGTCCGTGTTTTGACCAAACTGTTCAAGAACAAAAGACCAAAATGGCTGGCAATTTTAACTTTCCAAAAGTGCATATACAGGATTTATCTTCGTCGAGATGTTTATTATATACCATTTTTATTATCTTTCAAAATATACACACAACTCGTGTGACTCAATTATTCCAGAATGACACAGCGTACAATTAAAAATGAAATACACCCTACTCACCCGATTTTTTCATTGATAAAAACGTCGTGTAGTCCAGTTTTACAGAGGTTCTAGCTTCCATAGTGAGTTGTTAACCCGCACATGGCATAATCGATAAAGGTGCAAGCATAATCCTTCTATTCCTTTTACAGTTGGTGAAAGCGGGTAATTCTTTGTGGATAGACTTTCTTTGATCAACCAACAAAGAAACGGTTTATTCATCAAAGAAATAACCCTTTATATAAATTTCCTTTCAAAAGTAAACTAATCGAAAACTATATCCAAATTACTATATCTAACACATTATGATGGCAACTCTGTTCTCCAACAACAACAATCCAGCTTGGAATACACTCGGCTTATAGAAAATTGAAATGGAATTAATATCACCGGTTCCATTCGAGCCATATATTCCATGGATACACATTTTGATATAAATCTTATTATCATAATCCATCCAAAAAACACAGAAACACTAAAGATTGTAAACTGATTGCTCTTTTTAAATTCCAACACTGTGTAAACTTAAAACTCAACTGAATGACGTAAAACATTTGAATTTTGGCGAGTTATTTTAAACCGAAACTACCTGTATTGTGTCCATAGCTAACTGTTATTGATTCTTCTTTCTGTACAAATTTGTTACTATTTAATTTATTGTAATGTAGTATTCATTTTAAGGTATATAATAAAATGTAACGAGTGAATGTTTAGTGGTTTATTTCCACCAATAGATGAACTGTTAAATATCGCCACATTTTACAATTACTTGTTTATGACGTCACTCACATTCCTGGAAAAAAGTAGTACGTCAAAAGTATATACATGAGGGTGTCAGATAAACCTTGCCTGTCGGATAAAGCAAAAGTTTATCTAACAGGTAGAGTTTCCTTCTATAAAATCATTTAGTGGTAGGATAAATTAATTATACTGTTTTCCTTCAAAGACGAATGGTCTATATACTTTTTATTGCATTATATGGTTTCAAAATACCAGTGAATACCAGTGAATTATCACGTCATTGTTTGTAGATTTATAACAGTCTGCAATAGGTTCTTTGGGGTAGTTTTAAAGTTGTGGAATACATATAGTCTTTTCAATCTAGACATAAATGTTGCATCTATGGTGATTACGTTGAAATGCGTCGACATTTAATTTTTTTCTTTGACTTTATATGCGTATCATAATAAGAATACACAGAAACCCTCAAAATACGACCACCGAAAAAAAAAATTGCGAAACCAAAATTTCGCAAACTTTAGTACCTTTCTTCTTTCATATATTACTATGTAACATAAAATGTGCGTTTACGTGTTTAATTGTTATCAGTAATTATGATCTTCACATAAAAATTATCTTTCTTTTATTATGAAATGTATGTGCATAGATTGGCTTCTCGTGGGATTTTTTAATTTTTCTAAGGTTTTTTTTTCCTAAGGGATTTTTATAGTTACCATGTGAATTGTTTTCCACACTTTGTATGGGAAAAAATCGCATGAACATTGTTATTTTTTGAAATATGCTTTTAATGCAATGATGCGCATTTTAAGCGTTGTTAAACTGTCTACACAAATTATAGTTGGAAAATTAAGATTAGTACCAAAAAAATCCTACTTTTTCAATGGGAAAAATATCTAGTGAAAATAAGATGTTATTTTGGTGAATAACTATGATACATTTCTTGGTGTCGTTAAAACAGTATCCTGTTTAGTTTTTAGTATTGTTTGGTTTTCTTAGTGTTTTTTTTTTCTTTCAGATTTCCCCCTGGATTTTTTCCCATTTTTGAAAGTGACAATTTTGTACCACTTTTACAATTTTTGTTTTTCATTTTGTAAGAAAATTTGTATTTGCTTATTTGCAATCTACATAATATTTTATTGATTAAACCACGCTTTTCAGCGTCTATGTTATCTGAATTGCATTGTTTAAACGCATGAATAATAGAGTATAACCTATGTTTGATGAACAAATGAGAAAATGTTTCCGCGAACGTTTTGATCACCCCTGGTATATATGCATATATATAAATGGACCCGGCATATAAAATAAGAATGCTTATAAAAACTAACGATAAATGAAAAACGCAAAGAAGGCTGTTGGTTCATAAAGTAAAACGTTACCACTGATAACGTTAATTCAATCGTATTGATTAAGCCCCATAACGTAGGTTTCAATTAAGATTAATGTCTTTGTTTACATAACCTGTGAGTGTCTTTCTCTTGCGAAATCACTATAGATAAGACAAAAAAGCTAAGTATTGAATTACCTCAGACATGAGCTGTTTCTACGTTTTATTTTGCTATGATATTAGCATACTGTTTATCAATTAAATTTAAATTCAAATATGCTTGTTTAGCTGTCTCGGTGTATTTTGACAAACCATCTCAATGTGAACGTATAGCTGCATCAGAAGAAGATAAACTCTTGTTAGCAAATTAATTCAACCGGAAATATTGATTCAGAACCGTCGGCGTCATTACATAACTAATAAAATATCCGAAGTATTGATTCAGAACCGTCGGTGTTTATACAATTACGTGTCTTTTTCGTCCTAGTTGTTTACATAAGGTGTGTGTATCAGTGCGGGCTGGCGGGCGGGCGGACGGACAGACAGACACACGTTTAAACACATAACATGCTCGAATTAAAGATCTAGACCAATGTTTTAGCTTCAAGTAACATGTACGAGCAGTTCATCAAACTATCAATAGCAAACAATTAACATGTACATTCACACAAATACTAGTGAATATGCATATATACAACTGTTTAAAAGCAAATTAAGTAAAATTAGATTAAATCACTATATGTGATGTAAAGTTAAAACGGTGAAAGGTGTGTTGTAACCTGTGATGACAAATGAACGCCCAAAAGCTTATTTCCCATTAGATCCTCAGTATGTATTATAATTACCTGTGGACGAACATAAATCTCTCCGCCTTTCTGTTTGTCCAAGGTTGTTTGTCCAAGGTTTTGTAGTAAATTGATTGTATTATGCAACCATGTGCTATTATTTACAACTGAAATATAAACCCATAATTGGTCAACTCAATCCTTGGTTGACAAGTATCTACTGGTCAGCTGATGCCAGTCAATATTAATTGCTTAGAAACACAGTTATGACCTTCCATCCATCCATCAAAAAATGTATATATCCTACCTGTGCATAATTGCCATATCTGAAATTACAAAAGTTTATTTATTTTAATAAAAGTATGTGAATATGGCATTGTATATTATATAAGCCACAATCCATGTTTCAGTGATGTTAAAAGGGACTATGTCTACGAAAAATGTGTATCCTTTTGCAATGTCATATATATTTGATGATAAAAATGCGCTTAACTAAGATATGAACATTAAATGAAGAATAAATAATGAAAAACGTTTTTTGATAAAACAAATAGGCAAAAAATATTTGCTAAAAGTTAATTGACAATGGGTATCGAACTCACTCACTTAGAATTGACAGTAGACAAGCTTTAACAAAGCCGGCTATTCTACTGTGAATGAAAACTAGTTTAAACTATGGTTATACATCGACACAATGCTGACGTCAACATGTAAATGCGAAAAGGGCCAGCAAACACGATCCATATTGTACATTGATTGTTATCTTAGATAGCGACATCTCTTGTCCCCATTATATATTCCTTATTTTAACCGTAAGTTTATGCCATTATTTCAGATCTTATTATTTTATTATTTCACACTTAATTTCAGATTTAAAAAATGCCCCCATTGAGGCCCTTTTTGTTGACAACTTTCCGTTGAGGTGAGTAAAAGGGCCGAAAACACCATTTAAAAAAGTCTGAAAACGTTTTGAAATAAAACGTACCACACGAACTCCCGTTTGTACTATTATACGTACAAACGTTTAGACTTTAGGTTTATTTTTAAATTAAACATTATACTTTCTTTGTTTATAATCACCATCATGTAACAACCATTCGTCAAATTGTGTATTCTTAATGAGCTTGAGAAAATGGCTTTGCTTCAGTTTTAACAATGATATTATTTTGCACTGTAGATTTATTGATACAGCTTTGGGCAAGGATAATTCTATATGCATGCTATATCAAATAGTATTATTGAAGTTGATATGTACCCTTTTTAAAGTGTCCCTGTTAAATTAAATAACAACGTCATAAATGGCCATATTGTCATAAATTATTGATATACATCTGAATGTTTAATATTAATACCAGCAGTTACAGGATGCTATGTTGTAATATTACATATTCATGTGTTTTGTTAATCTTCGTCTCTGACAAGTTGCTTGTACCTTACAATTTATTGGATACTTAAATATCTTTTTCTTCAAAGATAAGAGTGTTATTAAATTTTATGGCATATCAAGAGGGTTTCAAAATACCACTCAATGATCGCGTCGTTGTTTGAAGGATATAATGGTTTTATGGGTGCTTTGGGACGAGATTTTTAGAGTTGTAAGATATGTCTTTAAAAAAGAAGAAACCACGTTTATAAACAGTTTTATGCATCCATATGAAGACATGAAATAACAAACAATACAGTAGACACCATGGTTGCATATTATGAATATGACACATATAACGTATTAACATAAAAACATAATATACGAATTCACACGATAAAACACGCTTTATTTGATACATTTATTTATTAACTTCCCGTGGGCACCTCTACGATAATAAACATGCGTCATGCTTCTTTCAATTAAAGGGACATAACCCCGCGAAGTCAGAATAAGAACAGGAAATTGTTGCATACTTATTAGCGAAAACAGTTTAATTTATTATTATTACTATTATTATTATTATTATCATTATTATTATCATTATTATTATTATTATTATTATTATTATTATTATTAATATTATTATTATTATTACTATTATTATTATTATTATTATTATTATTATTATTATTATTATTATTATTATTAATATTATTATTATTATTATTATTATTATTATTATTAATATTATTATTATTATCATTATTATTATTATTATTATTATTATTACTATTATTATTACTATTATTATTATTATTATTATTATTATTATTATTACTATCATTATTATTATTATTATTATTATTATTATTATTATTATTATTATTATTATTATTATTATTATTGTTGTTATTATTATTATTATTATTATTATTATTACTATTATTATTATTATTATTATTATTATTATTACTATTATTATTATTATTACTATTATTATTATTAGTAGTATTACTATTATTATTATTATTATTATTATTATTATTATTATTATTATTATTATTATTATTATTATTATTATTATTATTATTATTATTGTTATTATGATTATTATTATTCTGATTTTATATACTCGGTCATTAAAGGTTTGGTTAATGTTGTGCGTTATTTTCATACTTGAACAATAATTATTATTTTTACAGGTATGGTGACTATTTATTTTCGCTCGTTGTACTGTTCATTATTGATACTTAAGACTTCGGAATTGTGCTGTCAAACAACACTTTGATGTTATATTTCTTGATTCAGAGTTATGGCATGTGAGAAACAAAATAGTGTTCGTGAAAGATATCACATTGATATATGCTTTTTAAAGAGTGCATGTAGTATCTTACAACAGATATGGTGGCATAAATTTATGATATTATCAAACTAACGTTAATTAATAAAAAAATCATTGCTTTTAAACGCATAATAAGCTAGTTTTTAATCACCACATAGTTTTCGTCTGTAAATACATGTATATACGTTGACTTGACAGTTGATATAGGTTACAAAACACTAATTAACGATGGAAATTCGACACTTTTACTTGTTCATTTATTGTGTAGTGTTTCCTTCGTCACATTTTATGTTTTTTACTGTTTGCTTTCAAATTTTATTGACAGTTTCATCTGCTTACTATAAGAAACAATTTATATGAAAGATTGTACATACACACTGTATTACTCAGATCTCAAACATCGTTATAAATGACATATAGACGGTTTAAATCATCATACGGCTGTGTCATGTTTATGAGGCTGATACCACGCGACTTCAAAACATAACTCAAGTGTGCTTGTAACTCGTAAAACTCTAATAATGGCGGTGCAAACTTATTTATTGCCTTAATCTATCAACGGCTGAAATAATCAATATAAGAATAATAATTGCTTATGCTGATTTTAAATATATTGAAACAAGGACTCCCAAACATTTATGTTTTGTTAGATAATCATGTACATAATCTGCATTACATGTATATCCAAACGAAAATTTAAGTGCGTTGAAATACAATCTAGTTTCAAACTGTGTGGGAGAAGATGTCTCTCGTAATTACTTATGTGATATTTATTTGATCAAGTAAAGAATACATACACTAATTACAGAACAAAATATGTGTAACATTAACATGATAATTGTGCATCATAGACTCGGCACCAAATTGAATTTTTATTTCCTGATAGGAATGTCAAATCATGGAAATATTTACTTTTACACGTTTTCGTTAAAGAAACTGCGACAGCAATTAATGCAAAAATGTTTCGCCTCTGTGGTATCTTTGATATAATTGCGTTTTATAGCAAAATGTACATATCTTTGGGGTTTTTTTTCAGGAAATGTTTGTACGTTCTGCACGTTTTGCACATTTTGTATTGCATAACGGACGTCTAAACCTATAAAGCATTTTAAATATGTCTTTGTCAAGCGTCGAAATCACAGGTGCAATTGATAAAACAAAATATGTTAGTCTGGTACCCGGTTTGTACGATTTAAATACCCTTGTTTTCATCATACGCGTGTCTGGTTTCCCTCACGTCTGTATACTGATTAAAAGCATGTCTTACTACACTAAAGCCGCTACAGTGACCATAAGTATGTCTGACTATACTAAAGCCTGTGTTCTGATCATAAGCATGTCTGACTACACTTAAGCCTGTGTTGTGATCAAAAGCATGTCTGACTACACTTAAGAATGAGTGGTGATCATAAGCATGTCTGACAACACTTAAGCCTGTACAGTGACCATAAGCATGTCTGACTACACTAAAGCGTGTGTGGTGATCATATGCACGTCTGACCACACTAAAGCTTGTGTGTTGATCATAAGCATGTCTGAAAACACTAAAGCCTGTGCGATGATCATAAGCATGTCTGACTACACTAAAGCCTATGTGGTGATCATAAGCATGTCTGACTACACTAAAGCTTGTGTGTTGATCATAAGAATGTCTGACAACACTAAAGCCTGTGCGATGATCATAAGCATGTCGGACTACACTAAAGCCTATGTGGTGATCATAAGTATGTCTGACTACACTAAAGCTTGTGTGTTGATCATAAGCATGTCTGACAACACTAAAGCCTGTGCGATGATCATAAGCATGTCGGACTACACTAAAGCATGTGTGGTGACCACAAGAATGTCTGACTACACTTAGGCCTGTGTTGTAATCAAAAGCATGTCTGACTACACTTAAGAATGAGTGATGATCATAAGCATATCTGACTACACTCAAGCCTGTGTGATGATCATATGCATGTCTGACTACACTAAAGCCTGTGTGGTGATCATAAGCATGTCTGACTACACCAAAGCCTGTGTGGTGATCATACGCATGTCTGACTACACTAAATCCAGTGTGGTGATCATAAGCATGTCTGACTACCCTAAAGCCTGTGCATTGATCATAAGCACGTCTTACTACACTAAAGCCTGTGTAGAGATCATAAGGATGTCTGCCTACACTCAAGCATTTGTGGTGATCATAAGCACGTCTGTCGACACTTAAACCTGTGTGGTGATCATAAGCACTTAAAGGCCCTCTTGAGGTTAAGACGCATGCCCGACGACCAGTGGAATTTTCGCCTGATGTTCGACTCTGCATGTGTGGTAAAAAAAAGTAAGTGTTAAATTAACTACTCGACTACAATGGAATTTGTAATACACTATCAACACATAATATATTAATTTGTTAAAACTACAGTAGACAACTGGCAAAACATAGCTGCTTAGTCTCTTATTTTCCCCAAGTATAATACGCTTATAAAACCCTAAAAAACACAACAACAAAAGCAACAACATTTATTGTGTAAACATCACATATTTCCGAGCAAGCTTGAAATTGTGTGGCCATTATTATACTCAAGTAGGTTGAAGAAAATTAATAACTCCATCTCAAAGTTAAGCATGTAAAAAGAGGACAATATATATTAAGTAATTTATTAGCCTACATTAGTAAAGGCATACCATAACAATCTACAAAATAACAATTCAATACGAAAGTTAATATAAAAGTTACCATAGAATGAATCAATACAAAATGACGTGGTAAAACTAGTATATTGCATTCACAATTTACAATACATATAAATATGTATTAATAAATATGTATTATATCGTTTCATACATTTTTTGTTTTGTTGCGGTAACGTGTGTTTGTATTGTGCAGTGTCGTAGTGGAAATTGAATTGAATTTGAAATAAAGGGCCGTGTGCTGCTCATAAGAATTGTTTGTCATTCCAATTTTATTTATTTTCAAAACACAATATACATATTACATATAATCAGTTTACAGTACAAAGTGTTTTTTACAAAGAAATTTATATATATACAACATAAAGAAAAAAAGAAAAATGTCTTTGAATAATATGCCCTTGTATAATGAAAAGAAGACAAGTTTTTGTTAAGTTTAACATGGATGGGTTCGTAAAAAAGATTAGAATGAAATAAAATGAGTCCAGCGTGACAGGAAAAGTTCATAATTATTTTGTAATTGTGAAATTGTTTCTTCTAATTTTATTCGTTTTCTAATGACATTTTGAAACATATTTATTTGTGGCACTTTGTTTTCATTTTTACATTTAAATATATATAAAATTGTGCAAACAAAATTATAAGAATTTATCTCCTTTATTACTTGACGGATCTGAATATTCTCTTAATTGTACACTAGACATGCTTAATGAATTCTCAACATACTCTGGACTGAAAATAAAATATGAAAAAACTATTCTAATTTGGATAGGCTCTACGAAGTACAGCACTAGGTCGATAAAAACCAAATACATACTGACATGGGGAGCAACCACTTTTAAAGTGCTTGAAATAGTGTATGACATAAATTTAGACAACATGGTAATGAAAAATTTTGATAACAAACTCAAAAGCATCAAGAATTTAATAACTCACTGGAATCGTAGAAATATAACACCTCTAGGAAAAATAACTATTGTTAAATCATTGCTTCTTCCACTGCTTACTCATTTATTTGTTTCACTACCAACACCAAGAATAGAAATTATGAAACAAATTAGCAAACTATTTTATGACTTCATATGGGCAGGTCCAAACAAAATAAACAGTACAGTTGTTGTTAACGAATATAATGAAGGGGGTTTAAACATGATTGATGTTTGTTCATTTGAAAAACATATGAAATGAACATGGCTTAAGAGATTTGTGACAGGAGATGGAAATTGTTATAGACTTGTCAAATCGTTTATTGACATTAAAAAACTGTTTAATACTGGTAAAATGGTTGCTGAGAAACTTTGCTTAAATTTGAAAAATAAATTTTGGCTAGATGTTTTTAAAAGCTATATATTGTATATTGAAAAGTTGCCTATAGTCAATTGCAATGATATTCTAGATATGCCTCTATTTTACAACGACCATTTTAAAAATGACAATAATTATATATTTATTAAAAGTCTATATGAAAGAGGTATTCGTCTCGTTAGAGATATATTGATAGATAGAAACTGTTTTATCTCCAAAGAATCTTGGGACTATTTAATTAGAACAAATGTGAATTTTCTACTGTATCAAGGTTTAAACAAAGTAATAAGTAAATACATTAAAACATTTGGAGACATGCTCACCTATGATAACAAACTTCAAGGACCTGTATTAGCAACTTATGTAAAGAGTCCTAACAAGAGTAACAAGTCCTAAAGAAGAAAAACATGTTTATAAAACATATATTCAAAACAGTGATATCCCAACCAGTCAAACAAAATGGAATGCCGAGTTCTATGGTATTGACTGGAAAAATGTATATGCACTTGTGTTCAATATTAGTAAAGATACATATGCCCAATGGTTCCAATGCAGAATTGTCCACAGAATCTTAGGAACAAAAGCCGATATGTTTAATATGAAAATAGCTGCTGATAATCTATGTACATTTTGTAAAAATGAAGTAGAAAATATAACGCACTTGTTCTGGAACTGTATACATTCTCAGGAAATTATTAAATTTGTTGTTCATATAGTGAATAGAAATAGACAAAGCGTACCTATCCAGTTAACATGTCAGGATATTATACATGGTATTACAAATTCAAAAATGAAAAATTTAAATATTTTATGCCTAGAAATTAAACGATATATTTTTCACTGCCAGAGAAAAAACAGAATTCCTTCTAACGTTGGACTAGTTTATAGCTTCAAACACTCATTTGAAATTTTTAAAAATACAACAAAAACAGATGAAGAATGAAGAGATTGGTCACAAATTAGCATGTTCCTAGACATTGTTTAGTAAAATTAAATAGACATGATTAATACACGTAGTAATAATTATTTTGTATACCATAACATTACTTTGGTAGTCTCTGCAATATCATAACAACATTTATACTCAATGCAATTCTTGGTCTTTAGCATTTTTGTTTTAAATGTGAAGTGGTTTTTACAACATATTTCAATTTAATACATGTAAATGTATTAATACTGCTGTATGTATACACATTTTGTTATGTAATAGTTAGTCTGTATGTCATAGCATTATTTTTGTAGTCTTCACACTATCATAATTACATATATACTCAATGCAACTCATTGCATATAATTTTAATGTTGTACATGCAAATGTATTAATACTATTGTATTAGTATAATATAATGGTTGATGTATTAATGTATGCATGTATGTCAAGCTACTTCGAGAAAATAAAATGTTGCACACAAAAAAAGAAAAAAAACGAATTTATCTCCTGCTGATGCAGGAGGAATTTCAATTGTTTATATTTAAAAGGAAACTATTTAAAAGTATCTCAAACAGACTGGATAATGCGAGAAAGGCATCGCAATGTACGGATCGACATTAAACTTGATGTCCACAAAGTTAATAAACGTATGAAAGGGGATACTATTGGTATTTGACCGATAAATACAACGCACAAATACACGTTTCAAGAAATACGGTATTATCAGTAACACATTGGCAAAATGGGACGGAATAAATTCAAAATAGATTATTATTGTTGTTCATTCATTCCAGGAACTACTTAATAACTACAGAATATACAATAACAAAAAACATGTGATAGTAATCCTTATTTTCGTCAACTCCACCACCATATTCACCAATGTTACTCTGACCAACACCACGGCCATCACCATTTTATTTTTCTCTTCTCACTGACGATGAAACAGCTCGTTAAGTACTGTAGCAAAACATAATATAATAATTACAGCAAACCTGCAGTGATAACAAAAAACAACGGTAACATATTATTTATTTTTTATAAAGATGTATATTGTTAAATAACAATAAAATCCCTGTTCATTTATTTCAAATTACAAGTTCTCAACTTGTTTTAAATAAAGAGCAACTAAAATAAAACGCACTACATTACATGCCTACTTAACGGACGAATCCAGTAATTAAAAACAACAACAACATGAGTATAACACATTTTAACGTATCGAACAGCAGAGATACACAGTTCAGGTATTTAAGTCAGTTGTTGTCAGTATTAAAATTCAAATGCGTGAAATTAAAAAAAGGTCATCACTAGCAGACACGTCATTCGATAGAGCATTGTCTTTAATGTCGTTTAGTTTCATATTCACACCATGTATTACTACTTTTTTTTCCATCTTTTTAGGACGTCTTTACAAAATAAATTGATTGTTAGTGACGAATAGAGTATGCTAAGGATATTTCCATAAACCAACCTAAAGCAGAGTAGGTGAATTGCAACTTTCTGAGGCAAAATGAAATGAAAGAAAATATGTAGCAAGAACATGTATTTTGATTCCGCTTTTTTTTCCTCTATCGCGATATTTGATGTAGATAAATATATATATGTCAATAACAAAAAAGTAAAATCATAACGATGTACATTCATGGTTATCAATGTTCTTACCAAGGTCCTCTAACAAATTTATGTGATCTTGAAAGAGTTTGATGGCTAAGTATTGGTACACAGCCTTTCCTTGACCTTTAAATTAAAAAGAATAGTCGCATATGAGGGATAGCATATGGATATTACTAAAAATTTAATATGTAAGGGCTATGATGGATTCGTAATAATGAGTGTTTTAATTTATTTGTAGTCGTTTTCTATAAATTGTTTTCGTTTATATACAGACCGTCGTATGTACGCTCTTCCACCAAATTCACATACAATAAACTTTTTAATTGAACTGGACGTTGTTTATTAACTGTTAAGTGTTCTTTTATTTCATTTTTTTCCCTCTATCACATGTCCTTCCTTATTTCCTTAACGTATGCCTGCATAACTTCCTTCATATCAGCATTTTTGTTTTTGTCCGTGCAACCATCATACAATACTTTCTGCCTACATGTATCTCCCCCTTTCCCTTTCTTATGTTCCTCTCTATTTCGCCCCCGATTTTACGGTGTCATCCAGTGAGTTTTTGTAACGCATGTCAACAACACTCCTCTTATCTCCTCTTCCATTAATCATACGTGTTCATAATTCACTCCTTCTTTCCACATGTTTTATGAAATAAAAATAGTAAATTACCTTTTTATTTATTGACATAAGTCTTAGGCAGATACATTTGAAGTTTGTCACTTATGTGAGGATAGATCCGTGACGCGATCGCTATTAATAGAATGACCGTGTGACAAGGAATTTGAAAAACGAAAACTCTTGGTAACTTATAACATATAGTTATCTTCCCTGACATTCGGTATAAATTCCTGCAATCGGAAGTTGTACGAATTTTTAATAACGTTTATGTTTGAGACAAAAACACATATATAAATACGTGTTTCCAGTCAAAAGGTCATATTCATAAAAAATATTTTCTAATGTTACTGTCAAAATGAGATTGTTTGGCAAACATTAAAGCAAATGCAAAACAATTTGACAGTTCGTCGCCATTTGGTCTGTGTCTATTCACGATACAAATGTTTTTTTTTTTTAATTTAGTCATTGTTTGAAACACTGTTGCCTCTTAAACTAATAACGACGTTCGCATAGAGACATTTATGTTCATATTTTGTTGGCAAAGAAACTTGCACTTTCCATTCTGAATAACCATTAATAACGATTTAGGATTTGTTCACTTTTCAGTCGAGGTCAACCGTCAATATGCTGTGACAGTTCCATCGCGTTGACCAAAGTTTTAATCATTTTCTGGTTTCTGCGTTATATGTTATGCTATCTGGACAACTTTGCCTTATATTTATAAATGACATTACATTTATATCGTCAACTATGATGGTTTCATATTTTTTATTAATTGTGGCATGTTCTGAGACTTTTGGTCCTAATTTGGCAAGCGTCTTTTTGAGAAAACGTCGTTTGAAATGACTACACAAAATTCGCACTGAAATTAGTTTTAATTGCCTCTAATTTTTTAGAATTTTTGGCGTTTATCATTTTAAAGATTTAACAATATTAGCTAACTAGTTTGGTATAATATATACTCTTACTGAACTTGTTGACTCTGACCTTTTTGATTGCGTTATGAACTAATCACTCCCCTTTTACAGCAGAAGGCTATTGCCCTAAACAACAAATTTAGCCACATTCAAGTCTGACATATTTTGACATCAATATTGGTTTGACGCGTATCATTGCACTTTTGATTTATCCTGTCTTCGATCCAGGTAAGCGTTTTCTTTTGATCACCATTACTGTTTTATGCTACCAAAAATTGACAAATGAACAAACCTGAAACGAAAGTAAAAAATGGCGGCCGTGACCTTCTAGTGGCATTTGTTTGTTTACATGTTGATAAAATGTAGAATTTTGAGTAAAGCGGTACTGTTTTGATATGACTGACAGTCAGTTATCATCTTATAGTTGAAGTAATGTCTCGCCTGATCTTATCTTCCATAAGGACCCAGATTTTTGGATGAATTGGAAATAGTAAGTGAAATCTATTTTTATAATATTGGTAATATTGAAAATGTGAACTATTGAGTATGAAGATGATAATAATGATGGTGAATTTGATTCTTTTCCTTAAACTGACACGCAACAAATCACTGATTAGCATTAGTCTCTTGTTTATTATTTCTCAAATTACTTTATCGTGAATTTGATTCTTACCCTGACACTGAAACAAAACAATTGATTATCATTAGTCTATTGTGTATTGTTTCAAAAATTACTTCATTGCTTATCAAATGTAAAGTAATTTATAGATACATGTATGTGTGTTTGGGGCCTGAATGACATTTGTCATTATAATTGAAGGTGCGTTGGCAACACTCCAATGTAAATACCCGTTCCAAATCTCCTGTAATACTACCAATTCAGGTTTGCATATATTGTTATTTTTGTCACATGCTTGTAAATACTTAACACAATGTAGATCTATTATGCATTAAATAATATCAGAGTAAATATATAGAATTATGTAAATCACAGGCAATCATGTGTAAATACAAATATGTTCATTTAAAATACCTGGTACATTATACCTAGATCATAAAGAAATGTTTTACTTTTTTTCAAGTTAACTTATATTGATGAATACATTATAGTGATGTTCTAGTTTCCATCATTGAAAATTGTGTTACACAATTGATTATGTGTGATGTTATTTATCTGTTTAAACTCAGAATAACATCTGACAGACAAGCCAGGGATGGTCTTTGTGCAAACGTATGCATCTGATGTTGAGAAGGCTCTGACCATCTTGAAGAAGGACGTAATGCCTGACAGTTTGCCGGACCAACAGGAGTCACTTGGAATATCTGCTGAACGCCAGTGTTATCTGCACGAAGAAATTGGACGGAAGAAAAAATTGGACCAATGTGCAACTCTATCCGTGATAGTACATGCCCACTGCCAGATGTTCCAAAGCCGAAAAAAAATGATACTAATAACAGCTATTGTCAAAACCGTTTAAAGTTGCATGACCAGTATTACGGTGCCACTGAGATGTAACAGCATCAATAACTTAGTAGATTAATGGATACAATCTAAATGTACAAGGCATTATATCAATACACAATGTTCCATCTAAATAATGTTCTACTCTGTTCTGCAATGGAGAACGTCACATTGCACGATGTCTAATAAGAACTAAAACACATATATGCTCTTTCCATTTTAAAATGGTTACCATGGTAACCACTATGTTAATTATAATCTATGTCACTTTTCTATTATTGTCATATACCCAACTACTCCTGTGTGAAATTCAAATTAATTATTGCTACATTTCATGAAATTATAAAGGTTGTAGGATGGAAATAAATATCATTGAATTGAACATCTAATGAAAGTCTGTTTAAGTTACTTTTAGGGTTACATTCTCTGTCTGAATTTGTTTATTGAATATGGACTTAACTGTATGAACTTGTTAATTGCAATTCATAATTATCAAGTTTAGTATTTGTCATGGTTTAATGGGGAAGATCATTCAGTTCACATCTGTTCTTGTTATGTATAGTTGCCATGGTTACAGTTCCATATCTCATTGTGTATTATGTTATTTATTATCTATTGCACATGTCTTAGTATAGAGCATTTCTATCATAAAATATCATTTATAGGCCAGTAGGAAGCCAAATGTTCGTTGACACAGTCCCTTTAACGGAAACGACCACGGTAAATAATATGCTGATTATAAGTCTAACATTTTATTTAATACTAAGTAGTGAAATATAAAAAATTATCAGTGAGATATATCTCTATATCACTCACAGTGATGGACTAATGTTTTTAGTTGTATTTGATTTGAACAATATTTAATTGTCGGTGTTGTCACCATTTATCATACAGAATTACCAAAAAAGAAAAGTAGTTAAGATTAATAACACCAAATGTTAAGAATACCTGTCTGATATATTGAAGTGTCTTTCCTCTTATTTTCTCTTGGAATTTCCTCAGTCGTATTGAGCCAAGGAGACTAGAACATACAATGCCTTGCGGGTATAAGTTTTACGCATAAGGCATTGGAGCTCGTCATCTTGGTCCAAATTTAATTTTAGCATTCTAAGTATTTATTTTATCATTTGCAATTTATTCATCCCAGCATATTACACTTGCACTTGTTGTTTACTGTTGCTATGAACAGTAGTCTCCCTTTGTTTACATAATTGTTGCATTGCCCCTTCTCCAAGTCCAAAATATAACAAGAATCCAGTGTACCCTTAAGTAATAACTTGTGTTCATTAAGCACACCATTATATTGTTTTGTGTGTATACAGTTTTTATATCCAATAACCACTCTTAAGTATTTAAGTATCCAATGTGTGTTCTTGTAACTAGTGTTCAGCGTTTATTTCTCCGCCATCTTGTTTTCTTCAAATTCTTTACCGATTTTTATTCCAATTATGTTGTTAAGTCCGAATAATTAATATAGAAAACACTTTTTACGTATTAGTATTCAATTTCAAAACACTCCTAACAGTACATCTTTTGTTGTTTTACATTTTAACGGGCATCTACGAGTTTAATCAGCTTAAATTGCTTGCGAAAACACATGTGCGTTTGAATGTCGTGATTGTGTTAACTATTGTTTACATAATAACACCTATGCACACGCTATTTTTAGAAAACTGAATTTCGGAGAACTGAACGCACTTTCACTTTTAATATGTACTTTTATCATAAATATATTTAAAGCTAGCAGTGTGTGTTAACTTCTTTATTTAAAAGCTGACCATTATTCAACGACTACGTGTATCCAATTGTATTTAAACTTAAATAAATATAGAAACACGGATTCTGCGTTGTCTATGAATTGTCCTTTCCGATAACTCGGTTACGTCCCCTGAAATCTAAGGGAAGTAATCCCACTATCTACTTCCGGGGATTACATAAATTCAAAATGGCGGACATTGACAAACAAATTCTGATGTTCAGAGGTTTCATCAAATCTATCACAAAAAAGTATGTTAGACTAGTCACATTTTACTAATTAATAATAAAAATAATTAATGTAATAGTTTAATCCTGTTTTGGAAATATTATTATCTATGCAGAGAATATAAATAATTTTACAAATAATAATAATTTTCTTAATAATTATGATTTATCATAGTATAGAGTATAAAAAGAGCAAACATAATTATAATTTATTAAATGGAAGCCAGACGCATGCCCTCCCGGCGTATGCCATTGCGATATTTATAGCATATACCAACACATGCCCTCCCGGTTATATGCTCTACATAGTATATGCCATCCCGCTTATTTTCCACCACTGACACTAACCCTCCCAAAATTTAGCCATTCCTGACATTATGTTTTCACATTTTTTAAATGGCATTACTATAAAGTTCTGTACAGTCTATAATGACCCTAGTATTTGAAAATCTTTCTCGAAATGTTCTAGGCATATTTGCCTTCACTGTTTCCATTGAAGGCCATTGGACCAAAAATGATAGTTGAACACTTAAGTAATTGATCCACCGTTCAATGATGTCACTGCATTGAGATTTTGAAATGTTGAATCGAAAACTAAGGTCCTCAATAAGCAGTCCTAGACGAAGGCGAATTAGCACCATAAAAAATTCATTAATAACACAAAGCGTACGAGGTCGCCCTCCAGAACTGCTTTCGTAATTAAGTTTTCTCCTTGATGTTCTCGTCTCTGCATCATCTTTAATTTCATCAAAAACTGCTTCGAAGGCCTTTCTACTAGGAATGCCTGTGTAAAAGCTTACAAGATCATCATCGTGTTTTATGTCATCAAAAGTAAGACTTGGTAGACAACACTGAACACCAAAATCTTGAGTTTCGATCACTGTTTGTGAGGTCCCTTCACATGTCTTTCGTACACATATTTCTTCCGTTTGCACTCCAGTTATCACCGAATCTGCTTCAGTCTGTGTATCCATACAACTGAAAGAAAACAGAATAAACATCTATTAAAGGGACATATCGACGGTAAATCCGGTATTATATTTTTATAAATAACATTATGTTTTAATAAGTATGAATTACATGGTTGGTTCACACATATGTCTCGTTTTTATAAACGCTCAATAAAATATTTATTTTTATAATAATAAAAAGTTTTCCCCGGGGACACTTTTAGCGGGCGCGGGAAAATCAGTAGTAGTAGTAAAATCGTTATGTATGAAATGTACATGAAGTACCGCTATATGCATGCGTACTATCGATAACGGGACTTAAGTGTAGTAAACTTTTCATTGAAATAGGCATTTTTGTAGGCGTGAGTTCGAATCCCACTGGAGGCATGTTTCTAAAAAACGTTTTTTTTGCATTGTAAATATTTTTGTCTTAACAGTGTCATCAATATAAAGTTACCAGATACATATCTGCTTGAAAAGAAGGAATATGTATTGTTTTTAAACATGTGTATATTTAGGGGGACTACCGTCGATATGCCCCTTTAAGTGTTGGTATATGTTATAAAATGTACATGTTTAATATAATGATTAAGAATTTTAACACGTAGATAACTAGAATATAAATTCCTGTATGTATGACATTGCATATAACATATTTTGATGAGTTAATGTAGAACATATTTGTGCAAAACACACTGAAAAGTGTAAACACGAAAATTTTGAATAGTCTTTCGATGAAAGCAATACATGTATAATTCTGATACCACCCAGCAGAAAAGTGTCGAATACTGAAATAACCTTATCAATTAAACATACTAAGTATATTTCAAACTTACCGAACATTTGGGTTTTGTTGCATCAAGACAGGCCCTTGACAATAGTCGTGTAGATGAACAGAGATGTCTGTATAATGTTGTGCCATAGGAAGGCTCAGGTTTGTTTGGGGCAGGTCTTCATTGTCCATATTGATATCTTGTCCAGACACGTTGTCGGAATCATCTTCAACTTGAAGATGGTCATCCAAGTTCTGCAATAAACATTAAACTATATACAATTTGTGTACAAATGAGAATGTTGTTTGCTATGGTTAAGCATTATTTTAATATAAATTAAAACCTGTATCCAATGGTCATCACCATAAATCTGTAGTGTGCGTGGGTTAGAACCAGCCTCAAAGGTAAATTTACTTTAATGATGTCAGAAGTAAAAGGCATTAGTGCCTAGATGTTGGCCTTAAGGTTAAAGGGAGGATGATTGTACGTTATAACCAGCCGCCCGGTTAGCTCAGTTGGTAGTGCGCTGTGCTAGTGTTAATGGCTAAATGAGTCATTGGTGTGTTGTGTTTAAAAAATCATTTCACACAGTACAATTTAATATTTTGTGTTATAATTATAGTATACCAATTATAAAAATAAACTTACGGAAGAAGGGAATTCTTTTACACATCCATTTTGAGTTGGAAAGAGCGTGGGAAGAGTGTGACGACTACTTGGTCCACTTAAACCCACAAAATGTTCGCTGCAGAGACGTTTGTGCTCTGTCCACTTAAATGTCCTCATGACTGTTTTACACCTGTTTATCCAAACACGTTTGGCAACTTTATTTTGCGGAAATCGATGAAGCGAAACAGTCCTTCCATCAATTACTTTTCCTCGATAAATTCCCTTACAAATACAACAATATTTCGGCTTAGTTCGCCGTGGTTTGTCCATTTTATTTAGCGATCAAGGTTAACGTATACCAATGTCAATTTACTTCCGTGTTTTGTACTCCCCGGATGTTAAAATTGCGTCACTGCGCATGCGCTTAAGACGAGTATTCAAGGGAAGACAAATCACTTATCGGAAAGGACAATTTTTTCCATCTCAATACTCCTAAAGGACCACTCATTTCAATTATAGATAAATATAAATAGCACACTTTTTTTCAAGTCATGCAATGATACAGACAACCTGTCAATAACGACACTCAGTGGTTCCGACTGAAAATGTCGGATAAGACAGGTTGTCGTATAAACTGGTTTTCATATGAAACGTTTCAAAAAACAACAATGTTTAATAACGGATATGCCAATAGAATCATTTGACATTAATTTACTATTATTTCAGTTAATTAATACACACAACGTATAGAAATCTTTATGTTCGTTAATTAAATAACATATACCAGCATTCATGCGTGATAAAAGTTTTTCAATAACTCTACTGCGATTTCCGTTATGTTCATACAAATTTCACACATCAATGAGATTTTATATAAACATGTTAAGTAAAGCGTTGTTATTGTATTAAGAGCATACCTACTCGCGATATGCTCAATATAAAGCGGGAGTGACGGTTAAAAAGGTGTGAAATAAATGTATGGTATGCTTACCAATCTCATGAATATAAAAATCCTAACGTTGTTAGAATCTGAAGACATCGTATAACAGGTTACGTTCAAATGACCTTCCAAAAACTAAAAGCAAGGTCGGGCCATGGTTTTTTAAAAGTGATGCATTTCCAGCTGATCGTCGGGAATAAATCATTTACAGTTAATTTTCATGGGGATAACAATGAATATAATGGTACATTAGGCGAGTAAACATCCAATTTTACTTTAATTTTGTGCATATTAGTTGTGGTATATATATATATATCACAACATTTTGAAGGCAACAGTTTGATTGGTTCCTGAAAAGGTCATCTGAACGTGACCCCTAATGCGAAGTCATCAGATCAAGTCAGCGGATAATATAGTAGTGTCAGACAGGAGATGATTTTAATGAGATTGTTATGCTTACGGGACTGACAGTGTCGGATGTCAGGTCTTACAGGTTCCATTATTGACAGGTTAAGACTATATAGAGCAGATATGGATTCTGCTAGGACCGCAGACGAATGTCGAATAATTCAGAATGTTGTTATATGCAGGTGTCATTGATGGCAGATTTCTCTGTACCATGATACAGTCAAGAAGATTGTTTAAAAAAATCTTCCAAATGATTAAATACCACACTTGTGGTTGCATATCTTCAGTGGATCTAATAATTAAGATTCCTCCTTAAATCTTGTAACTGCAAGACATTTTGGAATTGCTTACTGAATAAGTTCTAAAATTATAACCATTTCTATCAGGCCTTTAATCGATTTTGACATAAATGGTTTAGGTCATGAAGTACAACATAATTAAAGGCATTTCAATACGTTGTATTTCAAAAGAACACAATAATGAGAATTGGCTCATGAACAAGTCTTACCACTAAATAATCTGTAATATATGAAACGCAAATCACAAAATAATAATCCTGGGTATTTCTTCTTAAATATGTGTATCCTATTGAAAATATTTAATTCAAGTTGCACTTAATGGAAAATTGTGTATACCAAAGTTTGCTGTTATTTGAGCATGACTATTTGACGCACAGGAATTCACTAGGGGGGGGAATCTCATTTTTCGAGCTTTTCAAAATGTTGTAGTCTATTGGTTAGTTTTCAAAAATAATAATTGGACCATAAAATGTTTAAGGCGTATTATTTCAGCTAAACTTGTTTGCATTTTTTTTATCAAAGGAGCACTGTAACTTCGTGCCAACGATAAATTTAAGAGGAATATGTTAATAGATCTGTGACTGTGCATACAGTTGCTTTCACATTCCAATTTAAAGTCAGTCTCAAGAGTTATGATATGCTAATACATTTCTTAATTTATATACTAAGAGAAGTGTTTTATTTTATTTTACCTTCTACTGATTCTGATATATAAAACTGAACCATCAAATACAGTCATTTTCAACAAAGTATGCCCCAATGCAATAGTCGAGTAAATAGTAGAGTAGTAGAGTAAAATGGACGAAGAACCAACGTAATTTAGACAGAAAGAAGCATGAGCAAATCCAGTAGAATACACTTTCACATTAATTATGAACATTAGACAAGAGGGCCATAAGGCCCTAGGGTGCTCACCTGAGGGGCTAAGGAACTAAATTGTTCCCATAAAGATTCAGCAAACAGTGTTCACAAGGATTTTTTTCTATTTGGCTTGGTGACAAAGTTGTTGACCCCACATGACATGGTTTCGAACTTGTCCTAGATATCATTTGGACAAATGTTCTGAGCAAGTTTCATGATTATTGGGCTATAAATGTGGCCTCTATAGTGTTCACAAGCTTTTTCTTTAATTTAGCCTGGTGACCTAGTTTTTGACCAGATGTGACCTAGTTTCAAACTCATCTGAGATATCCATTGCACAAATCTATGAATTAGAAAAGCAGTAAATGTCAGAAATTAGTGGAGGAAATTATGTTACAAAAATATTCACTTATCCATCTAAAGGGTACTATACATTATGCCGTCATATTGTTGTATTATCAGAGTCTATATTATCAGAAGAGCAAAGCTCTCATTCTAGCACAGTAACTGGAATTAGCCAGAAAAAATAATGCCAAGTTATATTGGAAAATGTTAAAAGGATCGGTTATGTGCAATTCTAGTTCTTTGGCATCAGATGATTTTTTAAATTATTTTAAATCTGTAAATGATCCCGATTCTGTGTTTTTTCAACCAGATGAAGACATTTTATATTTTAATGAGAGATATCTAGGAGGAGAATTAAACATTATGTTTGAAGAATTGAATAATATCATTACCACACATGAAATAAAAAAATGTTGTAAAAAACTAAAAAATGGTAAATCGGGTGGGCCAGATAATTTTCTTAACGAATTTTTTAAGTATGGATGTGAGATAGACATGTTCGCGACAGCTCTTTGCACGTTATTTAATAAATTTTTTGATATGGGTTACTTTCCAGAAACATGGTCAGAGGGTTATGTGGTCCCATTGCATAAGAAAGGTGATATTAATAATACGAATAACTACAGGGGTATTACTTTACTGAGTACATTAGGCAAATTATTTACGAAAGTTTTAAATGACCGTCTAACGATTTGGGCGGAAAAGTATAATGTTTACATTGAGGCTCAGGCAGGATTTAGACAAAACATGGGCACAATAGATAATATTTTTGTACTGCATAATGTAATAAGTCATTTATTAAATAAGAAAAAGAAACTGTACGTAGCATTTATAGATTTTACAAAAGCATTTGACTACATAGTTAGAGATATTATGTGGTATAAACTGATTAAATTAGGTATTAGAGGGAAAATATTAAACATAATTCGTTCAATGTATAGTATTGCTAAGTCAAGGGTAAAATATGACAATGAGGTTAGCGATAGCTTTACATGCTTGTTAGGGGTACGTCAGGGCGAATCATTGTCTCCTTTTTTATTTGCGATGTATTTGAATGACATTGAGGAATATTTGCTGACAAATAATTATGACGGAATAAATTTAGACACTTTAAAATTATTCATAATGTTATATGCTGACGATATTGTTTTGTTTTCAGAAAGTGAAATTGGTTTACAGAAAGGGTTAGATTTGTTAAAACAATACTGTGATCGATGGAAATTAAAGGTTAATACACAAAAAACTAAAGTCATGGTTTTTAAAAAAGGAGGAAGACTAAGACGAAATTTGAGATTCCTATATGATAACAACGTTTTAGAAATTGTTGATAAATTTACATATTTGGGGTTTGTCTTTTCCTCAGGGGGCTCATTTTCCAAAACTTTTGATAGTCTGTGTGGACAATCTTTGAAAGCTATTTTTAAATTAAGACAATATTTGTCGAAATTTTATAACATCACAATACAACACAGGTTAGAAATGTTTGATAAATTAATTTACCCTGTTTTAAGTTATGGCTCCGAAATATGGGGATTACAGAGCAATATAAAGATAGAGCGAATACATTTAAATTATTGCAAAGAATTATTAGGAGTCCGAAGGCAAACACAGAATAATTTTATATATGGAGAACTCGGTAGAACATCTTTATCTGTCAGACATAGCATTAATGTAATTAGATATTGGTTAAAGATAGTAAACACACGTGATATAAAATATGTAAAGCTTGTTTATGATATTATGTCCCGGGAATTAGAAACATACCCCAATAACAGATCTTGGGTCTACATGGTTAAAAGCCTATTAGGTAATTGTGGTTTTAACGATGTGTGGCTGAATCAAGGGGTAGGGGATGTAGACATATTTTTGAAAATTTTTAAAATAAGAGTTACAGATATGTTTATACAAAATTGGAAAACCGAACTGAGTGAATCAACTAGAGCAAAAACATACATATTAATATCCGATTTTAAATTTCAATTCTATTTAAGTGATGTAAATATTCTAAAGTATAGAATGGCACTCTCTAGATTAAGAGTCTCTGCACATAGACTTAAAGTTGAAACGGGTAGATGGCAAAAACCAATAGCTATTCCTTATGAAGAAAGAAAATGTCCTTTATGCAATGTTTTAGAAGATGAATACCACTTTGTTATGGAATGCACATTATATACTGATGTAAGAAAAGCTTACTTAAAACCATTTTATTACGTAAGACCAAATATGTTAAAGTTTATAGATTTACTGACCTCTCAAAATAGTAATATTGTTAAAAATTTAGCTATGTTTATTTATAAAGCATGGGAAATAAGAAATACTTATAATACATATTACGATTAGGATAGGATTTTTGGTATATATTTATGCATATGTATACAAATACATACCACCTCTCGCTGTATATTGTCTTATCTAAAATACCCAATATTTTAAAATGTACCGATTTAATTTTGATGTTTATCCTTTGAATGACCAGTGACTTTGTTTTATGTATATTGTATTGACATTTCATGTATACTCATGGGCTTATTGCCTACTGTATTATCTAATAAACTAAAACTATAAGTTTTCTTCAGGCATAACAAAATTATGTTTGTTTCAGGTTCCATGCTAAAAAAATTAGGGTAGGTAGGTAGGGATTTTTTTTTTTGGTAAATGGTCAAATTTAAGATTCAATCAAAATGATGACAGCATAGAAAGAGGCGACAAAGAAACTAGAAGTATGTGGATTATGAGTGGATTTTTGCTACAAAGGAAACATTTCAATGAACTAAAATTTTTCACCTTTAAACTTAATAATGTGACTTCTTATTCAATATTCTAACATGATACTTGCTAATTTTTTCTATAGACAAAGAACAACATTTTCGTTGTTAAACTACCCAATAAACAACACATTAATATTGTAAAAAATATTATGTCAAAATATGTTAGAATCAAAATAATTTTATCATTATCGTTGTTTATTGGCCAATAAGCAACTCCATTATTTCTGATGCATGGCTATTAAACAACCAGGGCTAACGCCCTCATGGTTTAATTCCTACGCGTGGTTTAATTCCTGCACATCAGAACTCCAAATTATATACGTGCCAGGTCAGTCTGCAATGGGCCAGAATAACCAATGAAGCGTAGTTGTTAGCAGCACTGATTGTTAGTCCTTCGTAGCCTACCAAGTTAAAAGAACGTCAAATGATGCAAGCTCGTGAATTTCCATAGCACAGTTTAAAATTAATAAATTGCAGTAATTTGTCGTCAAAATATTCAGAATTAGAATCTGTACCAAGAACGAGGCTTGTCACAAGATGTGACGTATGCCCCCGAAGCATATGCTTGTCACAAGAAGGCAACACAATTTCAGTTACATGTTGGCAAAAAATGAAGCTTCCTACAAAAAGAGTTATGGTCCTTGTACTCTGCACTTCCACTCAACATCCTCTATCAATATATGGTTTTACTTTAAATCACTTCAATACTAATGGAGTTGTATTGTTATATCCATGTACCATTTGTATATGTTTATATATATGTGTGTATGTATATTTGTATAGTTTATATGACAAAAATAAAGGTTACGTATGAAAAAAAAAGAAAACAAATTTCATTTGAATCCCTTCAATACTCATTGAGATATGCTCTGCACAAGAAAATTAATGCTTCACATAAGGAAATGAAAAAACAAAGGGCAATAACGCCATAAATATTGAAGAAAGAGTTGTGGCCAATAAAAATATTTTCATTTAGACATTTATATTAACCACTGTACACTGCACATCCGTTATATTGTGATTCGCTGGGTACATGGATCGCGATCGCGATATAGCCGGAATGCGATATAACTTGTCAGGTCATTAATGTACATAAAGATACCATTACACTAACCTATTTTCACGATCTCAAAACATAAACCTTATTAACATGCCTTTTTCATTGTTGTTAACATCCACAATATGTGCTATAACCGTATGTACAATATTCCGTTTGTATACAAAAATATAATATTATTCTGTGCAAATTTTTGCAAAGTGTGTATAATAAATTACAAATCCGAAATGCCTATCGAATGTTACTTTTCCTTTGACGTTAAACACAAATTCTATTTACAATTAAACTGCACATGTATTTCGTGTAAATCCTTTGTTCTGCTCGAAAAGTGCGCGAAAATCATGCTGACATGTACAACGTCACGTCATCCGCATGTAAAGCACGTGTGTATTGATGTTGTATTAAAACTTTGTAGCGCAGAGAACATTGAGATCTTAACTTTTCTATAAAAGTTTTGTAGCGCATAGCAACAAAATAGGATATCTGTAATGCAAACGATGTGCAGTTAGCATTTCCTCTTAAAAAATAAACAGTTAGCTGTATTGATAACGTTCAGATAGGTCAGTATTGATCTATGACATACGGTTACTGTATACACCCTGCACGTGGACGGCGTGTACTTCGGCTACTAATTTAAGCCATAGCAGTGAAAGGACGTTGTCATGGGTGGCACGCGCAATGTAAGCTGACGATATCAAACTGTTAAACTTTGATGTTGAGTAGTTTGGGTTATTGTTTGTCGTACTACAAGAGTTTGAATGAAAAAGTAGCAATGTAGGCATGAAAATACGGACCAAACTGGATTTATTTATGAACGTTGTGTAATACTCAAATATTGATGTACATGAAAACAATCCCGAATCACGGCCGATTCGCGATATATTGGATATTGCAAAATAACGAATGGCGATATAGTGGATCTGCAGTGTATTTAAGCTGACACGTGTCATCCCTCTCTTATTGCCCAGAGCGTCCATTATGTGCCCAGTGTTACGCAACAGCAAACAACTGGAGTGCCTTCAGTGCTTTGATTTAACAATAAACCACCGACGTGTGCCATAAGAATCTGATTGTGCAATGCTTTTCCAAAGCATACCCAATAGACAACAGTATAAATGATTACCCAAAATAACTACTTTAAACTCAACCCTGCGTTTGAGAATTAACAATTGCTTTCACATTATTATCAACTGAAGGGATCAAATTAGCACTGGCAACTTTGTGCCAAATATAATTATATTGAAGAGGAAAATGTCAATAGATCTGTGATTGTGAATTTGCGAGTTACTAATTGCTTTCACATTCCAATTTCAAAACTTCAAAGTCAGTCGCAAGAGAAAATAAACTAGATGTGTCACAGACATGGATGCCCCCATGACACATGTTTGGACACAGACAAAGGGCATGTTGCCAACACTATTATTTGCTTCAACAATTATATATATATATATATATAGATTTTCTAAAATGAAAAAAAGGACAAACAGACTTAATTCTGCCACAATTGCTTGCAGATAAAAATTCCTTGGTTTACGATCACCTACATGTTAAGGTTCTTCAGATGTGAAAGTTTGACCAACATCCGCCAAGCAGCTACATAGGAGTGGAGTCCACAACATTTCGGAAGTACATATTCAATAATGGAAAACTAGATAATATGTCCACAGACAGATGCCCCCACAAATTATTTTGTTAAAGAAGAATTGTCCTTTCATATCGTGCTTTCTGCTTATTCTGTGAAGTAAATTGAGGTATCACAAATTTCCAATTAATAGTTTTAGTCCTGACAAAAAATCTTCATTAATCGTAACATTTAGACATTTGACTTTGGACCTAGGGATATGGTTCTTGCACGCTACAAACCATCTCTCCATGCTTAACAATTGCGCCAAGTTATTTAACATTTTTTCAATGCCCCGGACAGGGTCTATGGCTTAAATTCTTATATTTGACCTGTGACCTTTAAATGTGACCTTTACCTTGGACTTAGGGACATGGTTCTTAAACGCGAGACACCACCTCAACATGGTGAGCACTTCTGCCAAGTTATTTGATGAAATTCCCCTCTGGACAAAATTCTTATATTGGACCTTTTACCTTTAAGTGTTACCTTGACCTTGGACCAAGGGACCTGATTCATGCGTACAACACACTGTCTCATTATGCTTAACATTTCTGCCAGTTTATTCGTAAATCCATACATGCTGAACCAAATTATACTCCAGACCAGACAAATGGCTGAAATTCTTATATTAGACCTTTGACCTTTAAAAGTGACATTGACCTTAGACCTATGGACCTGGTTCTTGCACACAACACACCATCATATCATGCTTAACATTTCTGCCCCCCCCCCTTAATGTGAACAATAAACTCTGGCCAAAATCCCTGTCTTAAGAATCACCTACACATTAATGGTCAACAGCTGTGAAAGTTGAGCGATATCCGTCCAGCAGTTAAAGAGGAGTTTAGTCCACAAAATGTTGATAAGTATATATTCTTTAGTGGAAAAAATGCCAATTGACCATAATTCTGCCAAAATTGGTCGCAGGCAACATTCCTTCCTTTACACTCACCTAAACATTAAGGTTCTTCACCTGTGAAAGATTGAGAGAAATCCACAAAGCAGTTAAAGAGGAGTCGAGTCCACAAAATTTCGGGAAGTACGGACGGACGTATGGACAGACATGTGCAATGCTTAATGCCTCCCACTTTGTGGCGGCATAATACAATGCTTTGCAACTAAATTTCTAAATTTGTAGTTATGCTTAGAAGTACTCTATTTTATTTTACCTCCTACTGATTTCAGTATCTATAACGGAACCATCAAGTATTTACAACATCATTTACAACAAATTATGCACCAATGCAAATAGTACAATAAATAGATGAATAACGCATGAGCAAACCCATTACAATACACTTTACAATGTACTATGAACATTAAATGATTTTCAAATAAACGTCAAACCTCGTTATTTCGAGGCAATAAATGAGACGTAATAACACCTATTCCAATTTACATCTCCATGTTTTCTGAAGATCCAGAAATTAAGATGCATATATTGCAAATATGACTGAGTTACCTATAGAAACGTGCATGAATTTACTATTGGTAAGCATGCAGTGTTACAGAAGAATTCTCAAAATATACAGAGACACTGAAAAATGTGCTCAACCCATACACAGAGTTGTAGTTAAGTGGTCAACAAATACATATGAGAGAGTGAATTAATTTTATTCTTAAAACATTTTTACTGTATTAAAAACTGTTCAAGATCTTGAGGATGTTGCAGATACTTAATAATTTGTCAGGTTGAACCAGCATTGTACACAAATAATACTTGGGCCAACCTTAACAAATTGTTTGTTTGCCATTGCCATCTAAAAAAAAAAAAGAGCAAATTTATAAATGATCCAATTAGTGACAAAATATAGCATACAACACAGACATTGCTTTTGATAATATAATCAAGTGTCTGTTGATATAATGAGAGCTCGCTAGCAATCATCTTTAATTAGACAACGACTGCTGACAAACAGCCCGTAGTTTTCACAAGTTTGATAAAACATGATTAGAATTGTATTTTGATATGGCCTATTATAAGCAAGGGTCTAGCTAATACAGTTCATTTATTAACCCGATGGAAAACGACCAAAATTAAAGAAGAGCAAGCTTTTATTTAACCCAAAGAAAAAATAGAATACTCAGATTTAAAAAAAAATGGTTTAAACTTTGATTTAACAAAGAAAAACCTTTTGATTCAGGACTTTTTCGTTGGGTAGGTAGGCAATGGCAAACTTAGTTAATGTTAATGTTCGCCTTGTTTCTATGCAAAATGGATTCCTTATTTTTTTTAAACTTTCTAGACAATAAAATTCTGCAATGTCCAGAAAAATGAATGGTTAATACAGGCTACAACTGTTTTTTAGTTAGAAAAAATTAATTGTATTTAACCTGATGACAGGGAGGTAACTCTTGCCAAACCATATTCTTCATACATCTTTAAATTATCACTATCATCCCATGATGGGAGACAACTCTTCAAAACCAACCTGTATAAAATCTAGAAAATTGCTCAGTAATGCATTCAAAGGGTTAAACCCAGTCAGTGCTTACATCATATATAACTGGCTCTGTCAATATCATTAGCACCGTACCAATATTGGTATTAATTTATATCTACCTGGGTTATAATTCAATATATGAATTTACTAATTAAATGTTACTTCAAGCTGCACGAACTACCCTCCCCCCCAAAAAATAAAATAAAAAAATCTTTCTTTTACTGACCTCTTTCCCCTCTGTAATGCATATGAGCCATGCTGAGCTAGGCACAAAGGAATATAGTAACACAAATCTAATCTACTTTTTCTGTTGTTAGCTGAGCCCTCCTTTATTCACCCAGGATTCTTTATTTTAAAACCATTGAATAAGAATGCTTCTTGCTCCTCTTACATCTGTCCAATCTTCATGAACAGCTTTTTATTGCAATTTTTATATACACAGGTATAATGAGGGGACCCAGTTATCAATCTCTCAATTTGTATAAAATTTTGTATTAACTGCAATGGCTTGTAAGATTTTACTATTTCTTTACAATAATTTTGACTCAACCATCACTGTTCATCAAGATGTCAATACTTCTGAGTGATATTGTATATTTTGAACACTTAGGCCATCCTTAAACAATTTGTTTGCGGTAATGCGACCCAGAATTTTCAAGGTGGGTAGCTAGGTCAATTTATTTTTTGGGGGGTGGGGGGTGGGATGGGGTATTGGTGGGAACAAATATAGACGACACTCAGACGTGGACCAAATTACCTTAACACAAAATACAAGAGCAAATCACATTGGTTAGTGTTTGCCAGTGGCATCAGAGCATCAGATTACTAACACTGTTCAAAATTAAGCTTAATTTATTGAAATTAAAAGTTATTAATCTAGATGCGCTCCCTGGGTCTAGGGCACATAGATTTCCGATGAGACGCATAGTTTCATAACATCTGCTCCTGGTGGACGCAATAGAATTTGGGAAAAATTTGAGGTGACATCTCCAATATTTATTCCAATATAAATAAAAATATAAATTATAATTGCCACGTCCATAAAAGACCGTGTATAACGCGAACCATGTATAATGCCCACCTGAATTTTCAAGCAAAAGGGTTAGGGTTCTCATCGTTTAAGCTCTGTATGCAAATCTTGTATGTAAGTAAACATGTTACCAACAGCCTTGTTTCTGAATTGTTGTCATACTGGGGTAATTCCTGTAATTTAATATTAATATTGTAAGGAAAAAATCCTTACTTGACATTTATACCACTGGTGGAAATATGTGACATTGTGAATTTCTCAACATAATAAACAGAAAATACCTGGATAGTCTATGGATGAATCACGTTGAATCCACCAGAAATCTCCATCGTAGCTCCTTTGTTTAGTGAATATCGTAATTTGTTATTTTGTCACTGTGTTTTGTCAAATACTGAATTTGGTTCGTTTGATTAGAATGTTTATGTTTCATGGGTTAAACTCAACTCTTAAACTTGAAGTACTTATAGGGAACAAATCTGTGTATATTATTATGTTTATTCAGACTACGTATTGTTACTTTGAACAATAACATTTAAAACACTTGGAAATATTTGGTCTAAGCGTCTTTGAAAATGACTGCAATGTACAAGCTCACGCGAGAACTATATTTGTGTATAAACTATATCTCGGAATTTGATGAATATTAACATTACTGTTTTCAAAATTTAGGAATAAGCCTATTAATGTATTTAGAAATTGCCGAGATACAGCCTAGTAATTTATTGTGTATTAGGAATATTGTATTTTAATGTAAACAGTTGTTATTTCTTGTAGGGCGGAGTCTGCACTTGCTCACGTATTCGTACGCCACACATGTATGTTAGTGGGCGTTTGTTTATTCGATACTTTTGAACTCAGCTGTTTATTTGTAAATACTGCTGTTAACAAAAGCTGTTATATTATCCTAAGAGCCGTACATATTACGTTGTTTATAAATTGCATTACTATAGAAGGAATGGACCTGAGCACATTTGATAGTTCTAAACTGACGATCTCATTGGTTGATTTAGTCACGTGATATCTTAGTCGGAACCTATAAATACGAGCTCAGAACTCAGTCTCGACATCTTCTTTATGGAGATCACACCTCCGATAGATAACTTGTTGCTGCAACAACTAGGGTATATTACATAATAGTTACTGATTTAATAGTTACTGTACGCTAACATCATGGCTAATAGAATGTTCAGGCAATGAGAACTCCTCCATTTATGATTTTAAACTTTTATTGGCTTCATTTTCGTTGAACCCGATAGACTGAACCTTAGGCGTAAGGTCGATAGGCGGGTGGGGCCGAAGAGGTACCCAGGCGGATGACAACTTCCACCCATATACATGATTGTCAGTTTCCTCGACGCGGGGTTATGACGAATGGCTATTATTTGTCGGTGCCATCGACGTTTCTTACTAACGGTATTCTACCATTGGAACTATCCTGACATTGCTAGTGACAATGTCGTAATGTATACCTATATTTAAATAAAGACGTTTTTTTTTACAATCCTAGTATTATATTTTTAATTATCATGTTTTAAACACGTTATTGAGTTCTTTTGTTGATAATATCAATTTTAAACGCATAGATTATTATTGTATCGTATATATATGTAGCTTCGCCTTTAACACAGGGAAACGTTGTATATTATATACACACACAGTTTTCTATGTGAAGCAGTGTGGTCAGAAAATGGTTTAAACCGACGACGAACGGGTAAGTAGACTAGCTCGGACTATTCGGTGAATAGTCAAGCTAAAATGTCTAAATCAGTCTAAGGGAAACAACTCCAAATGCACAATGTTTACCAAACTTTATTTATCTCAATTTGTAAAACATTTTGTAAGTTGAGGCCGAGTTTTTTCATCCACTTTAAGTATATTTCTCTTTGAAATTTGTATATATTTTTAATAAACTTTTAATGCTCAAGACTTGAATATGTCATTACCATGCCTATACATATGATTGTTTCATCCATAAACAAAGCACATTTTATACAACATATATATAAGATGGTACCCACAACACGCCGTAAATAAATGCATATTTATTAGAAAAAAATAGTCAACAAAATCTGTTTTGAAGGCCATGTGTTGTATAAAGTGGGAGCCACATCAAGTGTTACTTGTTGTGACTGACTGAAATAAAGTGTATTTATGTGTGCTAATTACGTTGATTTTTCTTGTTTAGGATAATTACAAGTAAATATATAACAGACTAAACTCTTGCAATAGTTTAAATATTTTACATATATTGGGAACATACTTTGTGGTATATCTAAAAGGTTTATCACTTGACAAGAATTTATAGTCAAATGGGAGAAATATACAAACATTTCAATGGCTCTCACTGGAAAATATTTATCTTTCGCCACCAATTTCGACATTTTGTAAAACCTGTTGCCATATTATAGCCAGTCTGCAGCCACATTGAATGCGTGGAAAAAAAAAAGTTTAGTGAATTACTTCACGGCATCAATCCATGACATACGGCAATTGAAGCCATTTGATTGTGTTATTAATAATCTCATCACTCATCACACATACACTAAGACCTTAAAATAGCTGTGTTTCTGCTGACACAGCAAAAAACATTTGTTTGTAGACAATTTGAATGGCTGCAGCAAATCGGATCATAATATGTGTTTCCTTATTACTATTTTAAGTATAAGAAAGTTGCCACTTACTGTCGCCAATTTGAATATTTTATCGACACTTTTAAAAAATTGTCGCATTTGGCGAAATTTGTGATAGGCAGCAAGAGCTCTGCATTTATTTCACACGTTTTGAAATATTGACCATCAGCCATTTTTAGCAGGAGGCTGAGTGTTATATTAGCAGGGACCCATTCATTAAAATGTTGGTCTATTGTTAATTCACCAAGAATGATTGCTGTGTTATTTGGTTGAATATTTTCTCCAAGTTTATGAAGAGATATTTAAAGAGTTTACAGACGCACCGAAGCATGTACGTACATACAACAGGACAAAATGCCATTGTATAAGCTTTTTTCAATGGCAATATACAAACTTTGGTAACACATCTGGTAAGAGAGCAGGAGGCCACAAGTCACTATCATTGTACTGGAACATGTTGCCTATCAACTCTTCCAATATGGTTTGCATGCTGTGTACTTATCCAACTATATCATGGTACACAACGCTGTTAAATGACCTTATTAGACACAAGGTATAATACTCCCAATAAATATGAAATTTGTTGTGTTTTTCTTTATTTTTCATGCATGTTAAAAGTTTTTCATATTTTATTTTTGTAAATACCAATTTTACTTTGTTTAATGTCAGTTTCCAACAGCATTTTTAATTATGAATTCATGTTTTAAGCTTTATAAGCCCCAAATTAATCTTTTACAACACAATATTTACACTATAGTATTTGTCTTCACAACAGTTTTTTTCAAAGACTTGCCATTCGGGCATAGACCATAAACTTTCAAGTTGCCTGAATAATAATGCTAACTGCCGCAAACAATGTTATTTCAGCATGTAAAAGTAGCAAACAGATATTTTATTGCTGCAATATGCGTTCATACTTTAGCAAAATATTCCACCAAGAAAATGGACTTTCAATGGTAAGGTCTGTGACTTGTATATTTGCAACGGAACAGCGTTACTTGTAAGGCTCTGGTCGCCAATAGTGAGCTACTTTTTATATGGGCAGTATCGTCTAGTTAGAATATAGTCCTATATAAAAAGAAACACTAAATTAGTTGCACATCTTATTACTAAGAATTTAGACTATCCAGGGTAAGGACATCTATTTATATATTGGCAACTGTTGCCCACATACAGTTACTAAAATAAATATTTACCAAGGGCCTAACAAGTCATTCAGTGCCAGCTTAAAGTAAGTTGCTCTGTGTCCTGCACCTATCAATATTTTTGTGCGGGTGGGCATATACGAGACTTAAGACTTAAGAAAGAAAGAGATTCCAGACAGGTGGGAATTTGACACGCCAAATCATTCTGGGTCCCAGGACTTGTCGGATTTTAGATCCTGGTAATATAGACCCCCAATCATTTCCCAGACATAGTGCCTGTTCTAATCACTTCATGTACTGTATAAAGTGTACGTTCAAACGTACACTAACATCGTCAACGAAACTTTGTTTCGATTTTTTATGTATTAAATATACATGTCAGTACAGTTTATTTATGTTATTTGTTTCATTATTGTATATGGAAATGAAAACAATCAAATGTTACCTTGGTCACGTCCGAATTAATTGCTTAATCCTTTCATAAACTGCAACTGTATAAATTTGTGTTGACATTTCAGCCATATTACCGGAAGTAATGTATCATTTGATCCTAAGACAGTTCGGTCCCAAGACAAATTGGTCTAAAGACCATTCGATTGACAGATTCAAATGACTTAACATACGCACTCGTCGTCGCCTCAATTAATGTTTTGTGATTTGTTCTATATCTATTATAATGGGTATTATAAATATAATAATGAAACACACCTGTTCTTAGTTTTTAGCTTTAATTATCATATAAAATGATTATATTATTTTATAAACATAAGACTATATAAAATTATGTTTCTGATCAAAACAAAAAAAATCGTATAAATATTCGACTGGGCAAAAATAATAACGGGACCAACAAGAGCTGCCAGAGGAGAGCTTGCTCGACTTTTTAAAGTATTTCAGTTGCTACATATTTTTGATAGTAGAAGGGACATACATTTGTTAAAATACATAGCTTTTTAGTGAAGCCTTGAATAGTTTTTTAAATGTATAAAACAAAAACTTTAACAACAAAGTCTATGTAAAAAGTTGGCTAATTCTGTCAAAATACAAAATAGAGTTATGGGAAATGTTCACCCTGATACTGAAGTTGATGACAAAGGTTAGTTCAAAGTTTCAAGTGAACAGCTTGGGTAGCATTGAAGTTACACAACTTTTGAATATAAACTTTAACCAGATAATCTATGTGAAAAAAAGGGACAGCACTCTGTCAAAATACAAAACAGAGTTATATGGAATGTTGCACTTGATACTGGAGTTGATGACAAAGTTTAGTTCGAAGTTTCAAGTGAATAACTTATGAAGATTTGAAGTTACCAAACTTTTGAATATAAACCTTAACCAGAAAATATATGTGAACAACTCTGTCAAATTACAAAACAGAGTTATGGGGAATGTTGCCGCTGACACTGGAGTTGATGACACAGGTACATTCTAAGTTTCAAAGGAATAACTTATGTAGTTTTGAAGTTACAAGACATTTAAATAAAGACTTTAACCAATTCAGACGTGGACGCGGACGCCGACGCCGGGGGTAGTAGGGTAGATCACCTATTCTTCGAATAGTCGAGCTATTAAAAAATAAATTGTGCTAACACAAGTTAATAGCATAAACCACTTTTGAAAAGTCAACATAATATTAAAGGGGCGTATCGACGGTATTTCCCATAAATATTATATACTAGGCAAAACTCCTAACGCACATAACAGAAATACTGTCAGTATGTTACATGTCAGCGGAAACAAAATGGATCAAACATAATAACCTTAGCTGACCGATCAATTTTACCAATAATTATTATGTTGAAAAGATTTGATAAATGGCAGTAATGTCTGAAAAGTTTATTTATATATATTTATGAATAATTTTATGGTCAAATATAAATATGCGTTGGGAGATTTGCCTAGTAGATATTGAAATTAAATATATTGGTCAACTGTTTATAGACACAAGGACATCATATTTAATAATGCTTCAATATTAATTCTCTGTTAATGAACTTTATTTTTGCAAATGTAGTTGTTGATCTACCGTAGATAAACCCCTTTAACGTTACATGCAACATGTAAACTGTAAACAAAAATATAAACTAAAAATACAAATAGAAATATATGAACATATTAAACATGTTTTATATAATCCAGTGGAAAAATAACTAATAATGAAAGCTTATTAAGACACAAATTGTGCTAACTGTAATGGTCAGCTACTCGGCGATGCCTCAGCTCCGCCTCCAGTCAGACGCGGCGAATAAGATGCTTGCTATATATTTTAGATGCTTGTTTTGTGATCAGTTCGTCTTTGATAGAAGTACTGAATTAACGTGCTAGAAAACTAATCCCTGTTGGGCCTTGAATAAACCATCCCTCTAAGAGTCCAGAATAGTAACATTAGAACATTACACTAACAAAAGTAAAATCTTATTTAATTTTCATGTTTTCTTATATGTAAATTAAAATGCATCTGAAGAGCACAGACCTCCACTAACCCTACATAACAATGGACTTTTTCAGTGTTTGGTTAGATCTCTTATCCAATTTCCTATGAATTCAAATATCCTGGATCCAGACGATGATCCGGATCACCACCAATATCTAACCACTGACCCATTCTCACCTTCCTACAAAATTGCATGCAATCCATTATAGCTTTTTGCATGAAGTTGCGCATTAATATGTAGAAGTTGCTTATTAATATATAACAAACAGACAAACAAACAAATGCCAGCAACAACATAACCACATTGGCGGAGATAAAAAAAAAAAGGTTTGGGTTAACATAGAAAAGGAACGATCAAATCTATTAAAATCATCTAATGCTGCGATAAAAGTAATAATGAAATCGATAAATGTCCGAAATTCAGCTTAGAAAAGTACACTAATCAGTAATTTATAACAAGTTTTACCAGGATCAACAACAGCAGCAGTGATAGTAGTTGGTGTTAATGTTAATAGTAGAAGTAAATAGGGGAAGTAGACGTAGAAGCGTTGTTAGTAGCAGAATTGAGGCAGTAGATAAAGCAACAGTATCAGTAGCAGCATCATTAGTAGCAGCAACAATAGTAGTAGCAGCAGTAACTGCAGCAATAGAAGCAGCTGCAGATGTATCAGAAGCAGTAGCAGCAGTAGCTGCAGCAGTAGCAGTAGTAGCAGCATCTCCAACAGTAGATGCAATAGCACCATCAGTAGATGTAACAGCAGCAGCAGCAGCAGCGGCAGTAGCAGGTGTTACAGTAGTAGCAGCTGCAACAATGGTAGCAGTTGCAACTGTAGCAGCAGCAGTAGTAGCAGCAGAAAGAGTTGTAGAAGTAGCAGCTACAGCAGTAGAAGCATCAGTAGTTTCAGTAGTTGCAGTAGTAGTTCAAGATGCAGTAGTTGCATAGGTAGAAGCAGCAACAGAAAGCAGCAGCTGCTGCATATAACAAATAGGTCATCTTTTTATTTGATTAATATAATACTTTTATTATATCAGGAATTTTAGTTTTATATTTTTTTTTTCTTTTATTTCGACAGTTTTTATTTTTTATTTACATATTACATGTTGACGTCCAACTGATTTTAACCGTTTAAATGTTGTTTTTTTTCTCGGCAAACAAGGCTAGCCCAGACCAGAGGCACTGTCTACCCTATACTACCCTACACAAAACTAACCAAACCTCTCTCCCAAGTCTCCCCACACTCTCACAGCAACTACTCGGGCCATCCGATCTCCTTGTTTAGCCTACCCTAGTTTTATATTATTATTCTTACTGTAGTTAGAATTATTGTATTTATTGTGTTTTTATTTATTTACTTACTTACTTACTTACTTACTTACTTACTTACTTACTTTTACTTACTTACTTTCTTTCTTTCTTTCTTTCTTTTTTATTTATTTATTTATTTATTTATCTATTTATTTATTTACTTATTCATTCATTTTATTCATTTATTTTATTTGTATAATTGTATTTTTATTGTCATTATTATTATTATTATTATTAGCAACAGTGGTTGCCAACTGTAGCAGCTTCATCGGCAGTTGCAGCAGTAGTTGTAGAAGCATCAACAGCAGCAGCAGCAGTAGTCGCAGCAGCAGTATATGCAATAACAGCAGCAGTTGTAGCGCAGCAGCAGCAGCAACAAAGGTCGAATGGAAGCAGTAGTAATGTTAGCAGACGTAATAATAGCAATAGATTGTTAGTAGTAGTAGAAGTAGCTGTTGCTTTTGTTATTCATGTAGTTATAGCAATATGTTGGTTGTTGTGGAAAAATATGTTGCCGGTTTGGTTGTGTTGATGGCTGCTGCTTAGTATTTGTGTTGTTTCATTAATTTGTATTTCATCTCTGTATTACAAAACAATAACGTTCATATTGATAGAAATACTAAAACACACAAATTATAACGCAGCTAAAATGTCAACGTGTAATTAAAGCCACCGAATCTGCATTGAGCATAAACGATCACTTTAAAATATATATTTTCTGTGAGCATTTTCTCAACAATTTTTTTCGTTCGTGTAGTATTCCGTAAACGAAAGATTTAGCAATTTTACTTAATAAAAAAACGCCAACCATGTAAACAAATGAATTGAGTTATTCAGCTTTAAAAAACGTCTTGACGAGTCGTCAAACGCTATTCTTTTTTTGTAATTTCGTTTAATCCCATCATAAATGACAATTGTTGAAAATGTTCATATTCAACACGGATTCCGTGTCTTTAATCTGTAAAGTAAAGTAATCAGTAACGGAGAAATAAATAAAACACATTACCTAGTAACATGTTTTGTCATGTTTCTTTGTTCAGTGCTGGGCTTTATTACATATTAATACATAACACCTAACTGCTACTATTAACAACTTGAAATTGCATAAAGATGTAAAAAAAAGTTTTAAAGTGTGTATGTACGATCTTTCATATACATTATTTAAAAAAAAACCAAATGAAAGTGACTATACAAATTAAATTAAAATCATACAGAAAACGATACAAACGACGAAAGAAACACTTCAATATAGAATAAATCAAAAACTTCTAGTGTCGACTTTTGCATTGATTATTTGTGGTGTACAACCTAAACCAATTGTCAAGTCGACGTATATACATGTATTTGAGTTTCTGTCTGCACAGACTAAAACTATTTGGTGATTAAAACTAGCTTAATTATTTTGTTAATTGTATTTATGCAACTATATATGTTGCAAGATTGTCAAAACAAAAAATTGTGTATCGGGCAACCGACCCTACCTAGCGAAAACCCACCGAAACTAAAGTTTTTAAGGACGATTCTTTACCGTGAAATTCGTATTTGCCAGATTTCAGAAAATTTTCAATGTTTTTTTCAGACCGAAATGTGTCAGTTAACAAAAAAAAATCAAAAAAAATCCCGACCCTACTTAACTTGTTTGAGACCGTTGCCTGAAACACACAATTTATTTTTTGTCCTAGGTCTACGCGCTTACACTAGTATAAATACTGTATCTGTTCTAATTAACACGTGGAATCTATGGTAAAACAAATATCTAAAACGGTATACACAGATTTTTAGCAATGCTTATTTTCAATAGTAATGTTAGTTCAATTCGTTTCATTGTTTACAATCCAAAATATTTGCTACATTGGAAATGTGCAGAACATATTTCGCACAAATCTAATATCGAATTTAATGTTTCAATGACGTGTTAATTACTAGCATAAAATTATCACGTATAAATGGCAATATACTGGTTTGAATTCGTCAATAAAATATCTGTTCGTCTTTTTGTATTTTACGTATTGATCATTTGTTGTTCTTACATTTTCGGAGTGGTATACAATTAATTGTCCGTTTCCTATGACGCTTCGATCATTTGTTCTTTTGTCCTTCAACTGACACGAGTTTTAGACCATTTGTTGTTTTTCCATCTTTTTGATAACTCAGTTGCGCTTTTCCATTCAGGGCATTTCTGCAAAAAAAAAGAGAAAATAGATGTACACCGATTTCGACGTTCTTTCCTGTGTATGAATAAACAAGAGCTGTCAGAGTACAGCGCGCTCGACTATTTGAAGTATTTCAGTTGGTACATATTTTTGGAAAGTGGAAGCGGCATAAATGTGTTGAAATACAGCACTGAGTTATTGCAATTATCGAATTATTCCAAGTTTCGACCTTATGTAGTTAATAACGTGTGTAGTTTTTAAGTTATAAGAGTTTTGAACATACACTTTAACAAGAAAATCTATATGAAAAGGGGCATAACTCTGTCATAATGCAAAACAGAGTTATAGGGAGGTTGCCCCTGATACTGGAGTTGATGATAAAGGTATGGTTTCATTTCAAAGTCAATAACTTATGTCGTTCTGATGTTATAAAACTTTTGAATATAAACTTTAACGGGAAAATCGATGTGAAAAAGGAGCATAAGTCTGACAAATACAAAACCGAGTTATCCGGACTGTTACCCATGACACTGGAGTTGATGACAAAGGCATATTCCAAGTTTCAAGTGTATAACTTATGTAGTTAAGCAGTTACAAAACTGTTGAATATGAGCTTTAACCAGAAAATCTATGTGAAAAAGGAGCATAACTATTGTCAAAATACAAAACAGAGTTATAGGGACTGTTGCCCCTGAGTTATACGGAATGTTACCCATGGCACTGGAGTTGATGACAAAGATATATTGCAAAGTTTCCAGTGAATAACTTGTGTAAGTTTTGAAGTTACACAACTTTGAATATAAACTTTAACCAAAATCAGACGCAGACGTCGACGCCGGGGGTAGTAGGAAAGCTCACCTTTTCTTCGAATAGTCGAGCTAAAAACTCATTATCATCATCATCATCCTTCTTTTTTCATCTAAATAATCGTTTCACCAAATGGTGAAACCGTTCTCTATCGTTAAACATGTATGTGATTATCGAATATTGTACAAACATTCAATAATATTTTGCATGGCATCCGATTCTTACAACATTTTATAAAACTGCATATCATTGATGATCGATCGTTTTCTAAATAAAGCTATATTTCACGTGAATTCTTGAAAATACACTGTATTACAAAATTACCATTTAAGCTTCTTGCTGCATCGTCCGCAGGTTGTCGGCGGCATCGTCCGCAGATTGTCGCCGGCATCGTCCGCTGATAGTCGACGGAATAGAACGCTGATTGTCGCCTAAATCGTCCGCTTTGTGCCGGAATCGTTCGCTTGTTGTCGCCGGAATCATCCGCTGATTGTCGCCAGAATCGTTCGCTGGTAGTCGCCGGAAAAATACGCTGATTGTCGCCGGAATCGTCCGCTGATTGTCGCCGGAATCGCCCGCTGATTGTCGCCGGCATCGACCGCTGGTTGTCGCCGGCATCGTCAGCTGGTTGCCACTACAATCATCCGCTGGTTGTCGCCGGTATTGTCCGCTGGTGGTCGCCTGCATCGTCCGCTGATTGTCGCCGGAATCGTCTTTTGAGTATCGCCGGAATCGTCCGTAGGTTGTCGTCGGAATCGTCCCCCAATGTAGTCTTCATCGAGACAACTATCATCAATATCATACCATACCAAGTACCATTATAACAGTATCATAACAAGACACTATCAAGACAAAAAATCACCATCATCATCATTATTTGTATGTATCGTTGTAATAATTTTTATGTGATATTGACCGCAATTCACAAAGATACTATTTATTAGAAAATTACCAGTTATGCTCGTCGTCATCGTCCGCTGCTTGTTGTCGGCATCTTTCGCCGCTTGTCGGCATTGTCAGCTGCTCGTAGTCGGCATCGTCCGCTGCTTGTCGCCCGAATTGTCAAACGCTTGTCGCCGGCATCGTCGGCTCGTTTTCGCAAGCATCATCCGTGGAATATCGACGGAATCGTCCGCCATTTATCGTCAGAATCGTCCGCTGGTTGTCGCCGAAATCGTTTGCCAATGTAGTCTATATCGAGACCACTGTCATCAATATCATAAAGTATCATCATCACAATATCACAGCATAACACTATCAAATAATCACCATCACCACCATTGTTAATATTGTGTATATACCGTTACAATCATTTTTTATTCAAGATTTTAAATCAATCATTGTATATTTTTAATACTAGTTAATACGTTAATAAATACAACTTTTTTATTCAGAAATATATTTCCGTGACTTAGTCGAAGCTATATATTATGATTATTCACAAAAATTATCATTTGCAAATCCAGAAAATGTAAGAATTATTTTTTTATAAACTATAACATGCAAAAGAAGAAACCTCACATCCGTAATGAAGAATTGTGACAGAACTTTACAGTTGATGCTCGTTAGCTCTGTTGGTTTCCGTTGTGTCGTTGTTGTCCTTGAGCAGTCTCCTGCGCATGCGCACCGAGTGGGTGGAGGCAGTCTATGGAGCTGATCGGCGTCGAGCTCCGGCTGGCGTCTGCATCCGGCTCGCGTACGTGCATTTTAACAAAATAAATAAATATATAAACAAGTTTAATGGAATAATGAAAACCCACATATAGAACAGAAACACATTTTAAAACAGATATACTTACGCGAGTCAAAGCTTTACATTAATGTTCATTTCAAAGCATTACATTTCATTACCTCATGAGAAGCAGGTTACACGTATGAACACCACCATACTTGCACGTAGGGTCTGATTTGTTGTTGTTGTTGTTCAATCGAGTGCGTAAAACACGTCTAACTGTTGTCTGCATCGTGGTCAGTTTGTTGTCTGCATCGTGGTCAGTTTGTTGTCTGCATCGTGGTCAGTTTGTTGTCTGCATCGTGGTCAGTTTGTTGTCTGCATCGTGGTCAGTTTGTTATCTGCATCGTGGTCAGTTTGTTGTCTGCATCGTGGTCAGTTTGTAGTCTGCATCGTGGTCAGTTTGTTGTCTGCATCGTGGTCAGTTTGTTGTCTGCATCGTGGTCAGTTTGTTGTCTGCATCGTGGTCAGTTTGTTGTCTGCATCGTGGTCAGTTTGTTGTCTGCATCGTGGTCAGTTTGTTGTCTGCATCGTGGTCTGTTTGTTGTCTGCATCGTGGTCTGTTTGTTGTCTGCATCGTGGTCAGTTTGTTGTCTGCATCGTGGTCGTTTTGTTGACTGCATCGTGGTCAGTTTGTTGTCTGCATCGTGGTCAGTTTGTTGTCTGCATCGTGGTCAGTTTGTTGTCTGCATCGTGGTCAGTTTGTTGTCTGCATCGTGGTCAGTTTGTTGTCTGCATCGTGGTCAGTTTGTTGTCAGCATCGTGAGTTGTTTGTTGAATGCATCGCGTCAACCTGTTTGTTGTTTGCATCGTGGTCTGTTTGTTTTCAGCACCGTGGTTTGTTTGTTGACTGCATCGTGGTCTGTTTGTTGACTGCATCGTGGTCTGTTTGTTTCCAGCATCGTGGTCTGTTTGTTTCCAGCATCGTGGTCTGTTGTCAGCATCGTGGTCTGTTTTTTTTTCAGCATTGTGGTATGTTTGATGTCTGCATCGTGGTCTTTGTGTTGTCTGCCTCGAGGTCTGTTTGTTGTCTGCATTGTGGTCTGTTTGTTATCTGCATCGTGGTCTGTTTGTTGTCTGCATCGAGGTATGTTTGTTGTCTGCATCGTGGTCTGTTTGTTGTCTGCACCGTGGTCTGTTTGTAGTCTGCATCGTGGTCTGTTTGTTGTCAGCATCGTTGTCTGTTTGTGTTCCGCATCGTGGTCTGTTTGTCTACATTGTGGTCCGTTTGTTGTCTGCATCCGGGTCTATTTGTTGTCAGCATCGTGGTCTGTTTGTTGTCTGCATCGTGGTCTGTTTGTTGAGTGCGTCGTGGTCTGATGTCTGCATCGGGTTCTGTTTGATGTCTGCATCGTGGTCTGTATGTTGTCTGCATCGTGGTCTGATGTCTGCATCGGGTTCTGTTTGTTGTCTGCATCGTGGTCTATTTGTTGGCTGCATCGTGGTCTGTTTGTTGGCTGCATCGAGGTCTGTTTGTTGAGTGCGTCGTGGTCTGATGTCTGCATCGGGTTCTGTTTGATGTCTATGTTGTCTGCATCGTGGTCTGATGTCTGCATCGGGTTCTGTTTGTTGTCTGCATCGTGGTCTGTTTGTTGGCTGCATCGTGGTCTGTTTGTTGGCTGCATCGAGGTCTGTTTTTTTGTCTGCATCGTGGTCTGTTTGTTGGCTGCATCGTGGTCTGTATGTTGTCTGCATTGTGATCTGTTTGTTGTCAGCATCGTGGTTTAGTTGTTGTCTGCTGCTAAATACTGCTAATATATTGCTGAAATTATTTGCAAATAAAACACATTTTAAACGAAAATATTTTATTATGACATATAGATCTACTTCTGCAAAATAAAAATGAGGCGCGTCGTGGGAAAACCGGTTTTAATGCATGTTCGTAAAGTGTCGTCCCGGATTAGCCTGTGCAGTCCGCACATGCTAATCCAGGGCGGCACTTTCCGCTTTTATGGTATTTTCTGTTTCAAGGAAGTCTCTTCTAAACATAAATCCATTGTAGGTGGAAAGTGCCGTCTTGGATTAGCCTGTGCGGACTGCACAGGCTAATCCGGGATGACACTTCACGCACATGCATTAAGTCCGGTTTTCCCACGACGCGCCACAGATATGGTTCTTTTGTTGTCACTATATGGTGTCCTACAATCAGAACATTCATTGCGAGTGTATTATTAGTAACTCTACGTAACTCTCCAGTATATATAGGATTTTATTATTATATTACCGCGTGATTAAAAGGGAACATACAGTTTAACATAAAAACGAACTCTTTACCGTCCATGCTAGTCCAATCGCTTGGTTTTTGTTGTCATGTTGTTATCATGCATTGGTTTCCTGCGTATTGTCGTCATGGAGGCAAGATCGTCATCTGCATCCAGCTCGGTTTGTCATCTGCATGAAAGAAGGCACCGTGGTCTGTTTGTTGTCTGCAAACAAGGCCGTATATCAAATGGATATTGTGCTAAAAGAGGCATTTCGCATAATGGACTCTTGCTTGACTGGTTATTAATTGAAAACGGCACGTCTCCAGTGCTATTTAAAACGAATTACTTGAACATTTAAACAGCAAGTGCTTTTGTCCTAATCGCGAATGCATTTTGTGTATCTAAAGGGTGACTGCAATCGAGCGAGATGCTCATTTTAGAAGTAACATTTTCAATTTTGAAAATAGAGGTAAGAATCTTTCAAATGGGACGAAAATTGCAACATCTGAAATAAAGGAAAGTGACGAAAATCGTCATTTGCTCTTACACTTTGGGATCCTATAAAGTTGTTATTTACTGGTTTCTAACCTAAAAATAAAACTTAGCTTGGGGTTCGTTCTCATTCAATGTCGTCTGCATTTAGCTTCTGGATGTCGCCAGCCTCAAAATCAGCTCGGATATCGTCTGCACAGAGTTCGTGTTGACTCAAGCATCGCCTGAAATTTCTAATCTAAAGTTTAAGAATAAAACTTAGCTCGTGATATCGTCGCCATCCATTGTCTTCTGCACCGATCTCAAGTTGTCGTCTGTACCGATCTCAAGTTGTCGTCTGCACCAATCTCAAGTAATCGTCTGGGCCAATCTAAAGTTGTCGTCAGCAGAAATCCCTAGTTGTCACCTGCGCAAGTCTCTAGTTGTCGTCTGCACCAATATATAGTTCTCGCCTGCAAGGAGCAAAACTGAGCTCCGACTGTTGTCGGAATCGGGCTTGGAGAAACGACACTTAAGCAGCATATATATCGATCTGGATGCCACCTCAGATATCACTCTGAAATAAAAAAAAAACAACAACATTTATTGTATATTTTATTGCATGCCAAAGTGTTGTTTTATACGACATTGTGCTCATTGCTATAGAACATTAATATACAGTCTGTTATTTTTATAATTATTATAAATAACGCAAATAGCAACTTAAACTTTGGACACACTTATCTAAAAGTTTTGTCAACCCCAATGTTTTGATTGTCAGAAAAGACTCGTATTCATTCCTTTGAACCCACCGGTAATGACCCTGACAAGCCGGACGGCAGGGTGGAGGCGTTCTTTCCATCTTGTCGCCTGATTTGACAGAGCCCTGGGTTGAGAATTCACAGAAACAAACAATCCTCTTTTCAGACTTATGAATCAATAAAGTTAAAATAAAGTTTTAATCTTCATAACACAGACACATGTTGCCCATTTACAAAAACAAAAATTATGTTTATAACCAATACCAAATTTTGAGTCAAAGCTGCCATTTGCTTTCACACTGTCAATTTAGAAAGTGTAAATTTAACGGATTAATATATTTCGTAGTGGTGTTATGGATATGGTGTCCGCCTTTCGATCGGGATGTCTCGAGTTCGACCCCTACTCGGAAGCGTTCTCAAATTACACGAAGTACTGGTTCTACACAGGCTTTCGACTAAATGGAGCTGAAATAAATGCGTTTAAACTAACGGATTAATGTTTTAGACGCCAAAGATTTCTTAGTTACGAATTAATTTGAAAGGTACTGCCTTTAATCCAAAAATAGACTTTTGAATGAACACATGATTTCAGTATGACTTATTTATTGCTGGTGTCCAATAGCAACCGGCCTCGTTTCCGCAATCGTTACGAAACATGAGCACCGTCGAAGCGAGGCATGCGTCTGCACGAGATCAATGAAACCTGTCAACTTGGCGGCCCGTGGACTGGAACCGGAAAAAAAGCGTCTCTAAGAGACACATATCTTTGGATGCCATGACATATAAAACGTGTGGGTTTAGAACAAGACATGTGTATGTGTTGAAAATAAAAGTGTCTTTGCTACCAAACATGGCAATGTAAAACTGTATTATGCTCGAAAAGAAGCTTAACTGTGCAAAAGTTGTGTAAAAACGAAAAGCATGTTTTTCAAGATTTCGTAAATTCAAACTTAAGTTGCAAGTGCGTATTATGTAAAAATACGTACGGCAATATACCACTAGGCTGAAATTCTGTATAAAGTAGAATTAAATCACTCAACTTTCGTACAAATTAACAATGCTAAAGATTTAAATTACTCAGTCAATATTTGTATGTTAAATTGAACTTATTCAAAAATGTTCCAACAATCTCTTTTTGTACAAACGTATGCTATAGAAACACTAGACTTGCATTGATATGATTAGCCAATCTATCGCCACATGTTTGGAGTTGTGTGTTGAAGTAGTCCACTATCAGATTGTATAACATCCATTTTGCTCGGAAACAACGAACAAATGGTGCGCGCGCGCCTTTTCTTCAATGTATTCATGCGCAGAATCATAATCGACTTTACAATATTTCGAACCCAATCAAAACCGTCGATGCAAATTTGAAGCAAATAAGATGCGCGAAGAAAGCGCTCATCGAAATCCACGTGGAAACGCCCAAGTTAAACTGTTATACTGAAATAGTAAACTCAGATCGGATTACCAGGGGCGTAACTAGGCATACTTCTTTTCGCACATTACTTTACAGAGCAATAAGAAGAGCAAAATTATTAGAGTAGAACCAGAACAATATTGTTTACCGGAATGAATATGTTTTATATATTCTTTAGATTTACATAATCAAATAAATGCCTGTACAGTATATAATACTTTATAAATGAAAGACACCTAAATTCAAATTTTGTATTGCGATTATAGTCACATTTGGTCTAGCTATGCCCCTGATTACAATAGTGTCAAGGTCTGCATGCACGTGTTTAACATGTTGCAGCTTTGGCGGACGAAACTGGCCAATCGGAATTCATCCAGATGTAAAACATACCAAGCAATGAGGGTGACTGATCATATTTTGCATTGTGATTATCCGAGGCTGTATTCCAGATACATCCTAATTAATATCTTATCCTTAACCTTAAAATCATCATATTTCATTAAGTCTTTATTTCACATTTAATTGGCGTTGTGCTAAGTGTTTATTAATTATTAACTTATTATTAACTGCTGTTAATTTTAAACTAAACTTATGATGTTTCTAGAATACGGCCCTTATAAAGAAAGTAAAGAGACAGATTGGAAAAAAGTGCTACAAATTAAAAAACGTTGAAATTAACTTGGGTGCAATACTATTATACCTTAATGAATCATATATTAGGCCTAAACATTTTTGTTGTTGTTGTTGTGCTGTGATTCATTTAAGAAATAAATTTCGATTTTGAGTTGCCTATCTGTAGATAAACAACGAGTTTGAGTTCTGATGCGTATGATGCGTATATACACCACGAGGACTTTAGCCCGAGTGGTTAAATATACGCGCATCAGGACAACAACTCGTTGTTTATTCACAGATAAGCAACGAAAAAGCGAAACTTCTTTAAATTCTTACATGACCAGACAACATATTCTGCAATTAAAATGCGACATATATTTATAGTTTTGGAACTACTTTTTCGAGTTGTTTATTGACGGAAATTTAGCGCGTGTCATGTTAGAATAGCTAATGTAATTAACACATTATTTTTAAATAAACAACGCTTACAAATAGCCGAAACTAACGTCATTCGTTCAGATCTTAATTTTTTATTAATAAAAGCAATTTAACAATGAATTTGTATCAATGAATGCCACACGTGAGATAGCGGTGACGCGCGTTTGCGAACGTAAGCGCAAGAACATGGTCGGAACACCGTAGAATGTTATTGCAGAGTTCATTTGTCAGATCATTTGAAATGGATTATGATTATCACGATATAATTATTGTACGGGTTTTGTTCTGATGGTCGGTTATTGAGAACGGAGAGCGTTTGTAGATTCATTTTGATCATAACTCCAAATTAATGTTTATTAGCTAATAAACAACGCTAAATCTAACATTACTTATTAAATCGTCATCTTTTATTATGCATCAATATGTTTTGATTGTTATTAATCTGATACAGTACCAGGTAATATACGCATACAGTTAACAAACGCAAATATTTGTTGCATTAAAATGTATGACGATATACCAACTAATTTCTTCTATCGTTATTAGTGCAAATGCTGAAACAGTACCTTCAAAACAAATTATTTTGTCAGTTTCAGTTATAGAAGAGCGCAGTTGGAAGACACATGTGTAAATGCAGTGTAGCAAAAATTTCAAAGCATCTTTGTATTGAAAACAATCTTAATATTGTGAAAAAATTTCTGATAATATAAGTTCAATGTTAGTTTTCGTAGAACTAACAAAACAATATTAGAACAAATTGAAATTTACTCAATTTGAAGAAAATGTTCATTAATATTTTTAGGACGAATTTCAGTTTTTTATGATGAAATGATTTCATCATGAATACAGATTGTCCACTACAGTAAGTAATCATCACTAAAAAAATTGTACACTAAGTCATAATCACTTATAAAGATCGTACCATAAGTAACAACTACTAATAAAGATCGTGTACTAAGTCATAATCACTAATAAAGATCGTGTACTAAGTCAGAATCACTAATAAAGATCGTGTACTAAGTAATAACTACTAATAAAGATCGTGTACTAAGTCATAATCACTAATAAAGCATTCCAAGCATAGCAGTGCTGACAATGATGGTGCATAAAAGATTACTTTGTACTGACACACGGTTGTACATCGCCTCTACCTTGATGGCACTGTCATAGACATAGGTGATATTTGTTGATTTCGGTGTAAGATCGTATTTTATTTCACGAGTGTTCATAGAAAATGAGTGGAGCAGCAGTGAAATCAAATACGATCTTACACCGAAATCAACACATCTTGTTTTTATTTTATGCATTTTGACAATAAATAAACAAAATTGCGCGAGATAAGCTTAAAGGTCACAAGTTAGTGTCTTCTGACTTCATAAAAATGACGTCATAAATGATTCCAAAACTTTCACTCGTTAGTATGGTGGGAAAAAAGTACCATATTTTGTCAGTCGTTGTCTCTAAATTATAATTTTGTTGAATTTTATCATGTGTTTCATGTAAACACATGCATGAATATACTGTACATGTATATACATTTGCCAAGGGTTGTAAACCACTACTTGTAGATCGATGCTATTTATGAATAAATAATCCGTTTTATGTTATATTTTCACTGCAGTTAAAATATAAAATCTTATGTTTTCACTGCTCGAACAATGAAAATACAAAATGTTATGCCACCTATTAAATTCGATATTTCATTGAAAAGCATATAATAAAACTGATATGGGTACATACTCTGAGCTAGAAGGGGCGGACATATTCAGTAACTAAAAAAAAGCTGCCAACAAACTTTTGGTTCCTTGTACATGAAGGTATAGATACCGGAAAGGTGCGATATCGACAGAAAGCAGCAATTTAAAGAAAATACTGGGAATGGGTTTGACTATGACAATATATTGATTGAAAAACGCATCAAGTGGAACGAAATGCGTATGTTTGAATATTATTATGAGATTTGTGATCGAGTCCAGTTTTTGATATGCAATCAAATCATATTCTTCACACATGAAAAAGTGTTCAATTTTTTCCAAAGTCAATTTGTTACATCTTAATCTTATTTTTAATCACACTATATATGTCCGAAATGTACGGCACGGTATGGTACGGTACGGCACAACACTGAGAGACAACGACGCAACACATTAATGTAAAACAACGACGCAACACAACCATGAGAGACAACGATGCAACACAATCATGAGAGACAACGATGCAACACAATCATGAGAGACAACGATGCAATACAATCATGAGAGACAACGACGTAACACAACCATGAGAGACAACGACGCAATACAACCATGAGAGACAACGACGCAACACAACCACGAGAGACAACGACGCAACACAATCATGAGAGAAAACGACGCAACACAATCATGAGAGACAACGGCGCAATGCAACCATAAGCGACAACGACGAAACACAACCACGAGAGACAACGGCGCAACACATTCATGAGAGAAAACGATGCAACACAATCATGAGAGAAAACGACGCAATGCAACCATGAGAGACAACGACGAAACACAACCACGAGAGACAACGGCGCAACACACTCATGAGAGAAAACGATGCAACACAATCATAAGAGACATCGGCGCAACACAATCATGAGAGAAAACGGTGCAACACAATCATGAGAGACAACGACGCAATACAACCATGAGACACAACGACGCAACACAACCACGAGAGACAACGACGCAAAACAATCATGAGAGAAAACAATGCAACACAATCATGAAATACAGCGATGCAACACAATCATGACAGACAACGATGCAACCCAATCATGAGAGAAAACAATGCAACACAATCATGAGAGACAACGATGCAACACAATCATGAGAGACAACGATGCAACACAATCATGAGAGACAACGATGCAACACAATCATGAGATACAGCGATGCAACACAATCATGAAAGACAACGATGCAACACAATCATGAGAGACAACGATGCAACACAATCATGAGAGACAACGACGCTTTTTCAACAAAATATTCACTTCCGAACTATAAATGAGCATTTACAAAATCATCGTCTTGCTTTTATCTCAAAACATTTAAACATCCAAGCCACCAAGGGCTTTAGAGAGGGGCGGGAAATGTTAGGCCTTGAAAATGCATGGTATTTCTAGAACGGCAAAGGTGTAGTTTATATGCTGTCTATAGAAAATGGCAGCCATTTTTATTTTAAATATGTAATAAAGTTTTCGGAACTTATATTGTTTCGGTGTTTAGATCGCAGCGGTGTTTTGGATATGGTGTGTGCCTTGCGATTGAGAGGTCGTGCGTTCGATCCCTACCCGGAGAGCGTGCGAAGGACCTTTCTCTTCAGACACCAAGTACTAATTATCCACAATAACGGACTCAAAAAAGTCTCAATAAGCCTATGGCTTTCGACACAATCGAATTAAAATCAGAATGTTTGAACTATATTTATTTGTTTCGAAGTGAATGCACGCGCGTATGTCTAGGTACGCCCCTGGTAGCGTACAATTAGAACAAGCATGCACAAAATGTGACACATTCCGATGTCAATACATCTCAGCATTCATAATTTACAGAAAATATGGATTATGGTCAAGTTTTTTTCAAATATGTTCTTAATCTAATGTATCTCCAACACAGTAACATATTCTACACTTTTATAAATAAACAAATAAACTTCCATGTGTAGTTATTACATCAAGACAACATTTTGTTTCGGACAAGCTCAAACAATGCGGACGACATCGTTTCCTGGTCTTAGTCCGACTTGGTAAGCCGTTCAACGGTTTATGAATAGGGGTTTCTTATCGTTCTACAGAAGTAAATGGGCAAGTACATTGTATTTTCCATAATCGCAATGACCTCACTTGCATTCACGTTTGACGTTTCTCGGTGCATGCTGCATCACATTACGGCTACAAACTTTTATTTAAATTAACCGTGGTGAATATTCCGAAAGTTTCAAGAAATTTTATCAAGCTTATAGTTTGTTTCTGTCTGTGTTGCTTTTTTTTCGTCGCCGTCATAAGCTCTGAAATCGAAGTAGAAATAAATGTCTGAGCAAAAGTTTGTGAACATGTTTTTTTCTTAAAACACACGAGAAACCGTGCAATTTTTGGCCGAGTGAAGAATGGCGAGTATTGCATACAGTATACACTGTCCATGTTGGTGGCGAGACAGATTTAACCAAAGGGAAGCAACTGCATAATTTTTTAAGGAGTAATATCGAGTTGTCTACCTTGCCGTCGAGCGGGGTCCGTATTCACCAACCCATTCTTAGACTTAAGAATAAAGAATAGACTCCAGAAATAATACTCGTGTGTTTGCAAAAATACTGGGCGCCATTGCTGCTAATGTCATTCATTAATCATTTTTAATAAATGATGCTAAACTTAGTGATGATGAATACAAAGAAAAATTCACATAAACAGCTTTTGTTTAGAACAGAAGAGTCTCTAGAACATTCTTTATTCTCAAGTCTTTAGTCTAAAATTATGTTGGTGAATATGGGCCCGGATTTATTTAGGTATTTTATTTATAGTTGGACATTTGTTCGGTTTCATCTTCACTGCAGAAACTGTTGACGTTGTGCAGCGCCAGCAGAACAGCGTAAACTCTGTGCGATAGGCCAGACAATGCGAAACCTGTCAGACAGCAAGACACGTCTGACAAAAAATGTGGGTGTCTGACAAAAATTATAAGATACTGTATACATATTTTATGTTAGTATGACTTTCTTCTACTGATCACAGGGATTATTACTGAAGGAGATCGCTGTATGCATTATGTTATACATATGGTATAACTGCATAATATTCAATGAATAGACAGTGTATATCATGTTTGAAATTGTGGTGAATATGTTAAAAATCACGATGCTTGACAGCTGATCTAGAGGGCCGCATAGTCTGGCTCGAGGGAGCTTTGAGAGGGTAAGTAATTTGTTGAAATACTGAAGTTATCTTAAAAATTACTACTTATGATACAACGTTTCGTTTGTTTAAATGTACCTGCCAGAATTTGTTCACTGTACAGGCCCGTAGCCACTGTACAGGCACTGAGGCACCGCGACTTGCCTCGGTGAAAATTGGAGAAATTACCAAAATAAAATTAAGCACTTTTCGGAAATAAAATGATAAATCGACCCTTGTAGGTAAAATTAATGTGTAGCAGATAATCTACTTGTATTGACGTCAATATGCATGTGTAGTAAATTACTAGATCTAATCTATTAACGGCATAATTTACCGTCCAGTACATGAACATAGGCCGAATATTAGAATTACTCTATTACACTACGGTTGATTACATTCATGTATGGGGAGATCGACGAACGACAACTCTGCCAGGATATTTCGTTACCAGTATGTTCTTGCACATGTGGGCGCAGTTTTAATGCTTTTGGTAGGCTAAAGACTGGTTGCAAAAGTACCATAGTAGAAGAACATGCACATTCATGAACAACATATAACTTTTTTTGATAAACTTCCAATTTTGCAGATTGGGGATAGTACAGACAGGCGTCGAATAGATCTAGCTTTAGAAAACACGAGTGATCGTGATGGTAAATGATTTTAATTGACTTGAATTTAATGTCAAGTCCCAAATAATGTTGTTCAGTGTCCATAATAAATTTCGTCAATGAATTACAAGGCATTAGTGAAATTTGAAGCATGCCTTTTGAAGAAAAAAAAACACCCTAAATAAACGCCAAATCGCACCCTTGAAAAACAATCCGGTAGATCATGCCCCCAGACACCCCAGACAATATTTGCCTCGGTAGGTTTTCGTCTCTAAATATGGCCCTGCCGTACGTTCGATTTGGCAAACACGTATATTGTAATGTATATATATATAAATGTACTGCATTTCTACTGCATATTCACTGCCTCCTGTTTTATTTTATATTTCTGTGGCCGTCCTTAATAAATTGTACGTTTGTCGTAACCCAAACGACTCACAAAAATGGCCGCGACCCGCCCCACCCCCCCAAAAAAAAAAAAAAAAAAAAAAAATCATTCAACATACAGAAGTAAAAAGTCCTTGTGTGTGTGTGTCCTTCCCGCTTATTTCAAGTACTTGTAGATAAATATTGCGGACGTTTAAGGTTATGATGTACATGTATTTTAGTGCATCTCGGAGTGGGAGGAGGTGATGGCGGACTTTACTGACGTGATGGAAGCGACATGTATGAGGTTAAACATGTTCACGATCTACTTCTTGATGGAACACAAGTTTAAAGTGAACACCTGGACTGGGAGATTAGCCATTATTTTGAAGATAAAGACTTCAAATATGGAATTGCTTGATGGCAGCCGAATGCGTATCTTGGTTTAAAAAGTAAAGGAACAATTGACTTTAAAACAGCGGTGTTTACCAATGGTTACAAACAACTAGTCATTAAGTTAACCCGATTAAAAAAAACTATCATGTGCATCGGACGTCCACGCCTGCCGATAACCCAATCAAGAAGAAGGTTAAACAGGCTTCTATATTTTCACATTTGCACAAGACTGGGAAGGTTCAGTGTTCTCCTGGAACAAGTCGGAGATGAGGATTTGAAATTGAAGTTGAGTAAATATCACGTGGCCAAGACAACAACTGCCGAGATGTTGACTCCTGTGCAGCTGGCGTTTAAACCACTAATTCGAACATTGGAGGTGTGGGTAATATTATTGTGAGTATACAAATTGTCACATTTGTGAACGCTAATTTCCTATACCGTTTCATATAATATTAAGTTAAACGCAACGAAGAATCAGATATTCACTGTTCAATTTAAAACGCATGGTACAATTAGATGATCACTGAACTACATGTACAGTACATGTTTATTCGTATTTGTAGGTTGTTCAGACAGATAATGTTCCATACACAGTAAGCAAATAAATACAGGATATGTGTTTGTTTTCGGTGTGATAATACGTTATATTATCACTGGAAAGGGAGGCAATTAATATTTTCACGAGAGCTTGCGCGAGTGAAAGTATGTCAACTGTATCCTTTTATCACACCGAAAACACACCAATTTTCTTTTTATTTTATGCTGTGGAGTATTTTTTGTATTTAAAAAAGTAGTCCAGCACATTGCGTCATATAAGGATTAATCTCACTGATATTTTTCTATATTTCACCACTTAGCATAAAATAAAAAGTAAATATTGCTTTCCATTGCATAAAAAGTGGCAAGTAATTATAACGGTTAGTAATTATTCCTCTTTTAGCCAGGTCAAGTGTCATTGGCGAACAATACAGTTGCGAAGTCAAAGGGGGCCTGTGGAGAGAATAAATGAGTATGTACTCCTTAATTTATTCCTGGGCATATTAGTAATGTTTCAGCGATATTAAAATTCTTTTGTTTGTGAAGGAACAGGTCATTTTGTGTTCGCCGCACTTTCGATTTTGTGAACACGTGTATTTGAAAATGTATTAAATAAGCGCACCACGTCTGTATTATTGCTTATTTATGGTTATATATTTCAGTATATAACAGCCTCCGAGTGTGTAGAGCTAATCGACGATGACGCAATGGAAGCGAAGTTTACGGCACTCGAAAGGGTCACTATAGACGTCTTAAATGACCACAAGTCAAAAGTGGATACCTTGGCTAAACGTTTAGATTTAGTGGAAGAGAAGCTCCAGTCGTCCAACAATGACGTGCTGGACAATAGCTTGTGCAATATAAGAGAAGAGATAGGAAAACTGAAGGATAGGTCCGGAGGCGGAGGGAAATAACTTACTGCCGCCGACGAGAGCTCATACATTGGGCCCGATGTAATGGTTAATGCCAATCTTGTTCCTCGGAGGTCCACGCCTGCAAGCCTAGCAAAGAAGAAAATGAAAATGGGTTCGTTAAAAGCCCCAATGCACATGGCTGCTATCGTGTTCGCGCCTCGTTTATTGGCGAATACTGAGCATGAGCAGCTCAAACATAAGCTCAGTTCCTGCTATGTTTCAAAGACCACTTCACCAGAAAAGTTAACAACTGTTCAGCTAATCTTTGTCAACTACTTCTTTGAATAGAGGAAGCGAGCGCGCATACTAAGGTTCCCATTTGTGAACATTAATTTCATACGCCCATTCTTATAATAGTAAGTTAAACGTAACGGACTTACATTAAACGGAACGAACCTTTCGTTTCACTGAAATAAAAAGCATTGCAAATAATTTCTCACTGAACGATATATTTGACAGTTATGCATACAGATAATGTTCCATGCACAGAAAGTTGTAAAAAGTACATAATTATTTTAATTGCATAAGAAACTGTAAATCGCTGATCGTAATAAATATCACGGTTTTTAATTATTCCTGTACGTTTTCACATCTTTCAGCCCGGTCATGTCATCGGTGACCTGTACAGTATGGGGTCAAGTGTGGCCCATGGAAAGACGGCTGGGCTCCAGAAGGCATCGGAGGATCCTTCCGCAATTACCTGAGGGAGAAAGCGAGGAATCTTCACAAAAAGAAACTGCAATGTAAATCCAGTTGTATTCCAAAGAATTCCAGTTGAAATTATGTTGGTTACATAAACAGTATATGATATGCTGTTTATTATGCTTGGTATGTTTTGTGTTAATAAAGACACATTGAATTATCGTTGTAGTTAGATTTCGATGTCGTTTGCTGTATTAGAATACACTTGAAATGAAAATGCGGGGAACGTAGGGCGTATTCTTAAAGTTTATTACATTTAGGAGAACGTGGGCACCTGTAACATATTGACACAGTGCATGCCTCCAACAATGAAGCATACATTATGTGTGAATACATTTTAAACGAACACATGGTGATATCTATGGCAACGTTTAGGGTGTTAATTGGTCAACCGACGAGATTAAGAACTTAACTTTTTACTGGTTTCCAGAGAACTATATTGTAACTGATGCCAAAAAAGGGAATACATTGATACCCATTTAGTAACGTTTCAATTAAGCGTAAGGTTTAACATGTTTTTAAAAATGTTGTGAGCTTGCACACACACAAGCATGTTCCGCTATCACTTAGGACAGCTTGAGTACTGATTTTAAGGATACAACAATAAGTACTGATGTTGACCTGTGACGGATGTAATCCCTTGCTTGAAAGTTAAAATTTTAGTTTATTCAGTTTTGTGAAAATAGTAAGGATAAGCGTTTTTGTAGGTATTGGGAGTCAACTGACATACTGTTGTGCTGACATGAAGCATGACAGGAATGTTACTGTTTTTCCAGAGAACTTCCAGAGAACTTATGAGTAGTAATGTTAACCAGGAAAATATGTTTTAATACATTGGCATTTACTCAATTTGAGTAACGGTTACGGTTAGCGCTTTTGAAGGCATTTACAGTTAAGTGATATACTGCTGTTCTGACATGACATATGACAGACATTTTACCGGTTTTCTGTGTAACTATGTGAAATCAAGCAACAGAGTGTTGGGTAGGCGCATCATTACGTGTTTGCTTGAGGACTGTCACGAATCAGGAAAGGTTTATGTGCATGGAGAAATTTCTAATTTCTAATTTTCCTTATGAAATCTTCAGGGATTTAGCCGCGAACTCGCTGGGTGTAAACAGTTCTAATGGCCATTGGTTTTTTGGCACAGTGAAGCGACTGTTGGACACTACGCAGACACGGTTGCGATGCAATGCATTGAAGGTATACGTGCCGTAGAACATGGCTATTTTCCAGCCTTTCGCAACAGTGACTGAAGTAGAAATGAAGGCTTGGTTGGATGTTTACGTATGGACTGTGGGTACTCGCGGACGAAGGCGGTTGCGAGGCTAACTACGAAGCACACGCTATAAGTCTACACTCCATGGCGTTATGTGAACTGGAGAAGTTTAAAGTAGGTGTCACATCTCAGTATGCGCAAACTGTTTTTCCGTGGCTTAAACATGTCCTTGAAAAAACAGCGGCTGTTGGGCACTACGCAATACATTGAAGGTATACGTGCCGTAGAACATGGCTATTTTCCAGCCTTTCGCAACAGTGACTCAAGTAGAAATGAAGGCTTGGTTGGATGTTAACGTATGGACTGTGGGTACTCGCGGACGAAGTTTCTTTTAAATTGAAGAGAGAAGACACGGTGCTTCTCCTCGCGTGGGTTAATTCTGTAACGAGGTAAAATTATTATCAGAATAGGTCGCAGTATTTCTCGATAATGATAATACAATTGATGTTGTAGAAAGTGATGACGTAGGAGATGCTGCAATGGTTACTAATTGAAGTTGTATTACTAAAACTGAATTAAAACTAAATAGTATTATCATAAACTACTGAAATATTCTGTGTTTCAGTTCCGAATCAAGATGGCCGACGAAATTGGGAAATCAGGAAAAGTATGAGCGACAATTTCAAAAATGAAGATGAATATACGAAAAATCGAGAACATGGAAAGCGAACTGCAATCCGATGGCTCCAAGTACACCTCAAACTAATGAACAGAAAGAGTTGGCGGGAAAACTGCAGAAAAAGACGAAGGTGTATGTGGGAAAGGGAACAGCGAATTCCGGTCGAGAAGTTAATGCAACAAACGTTACATCAGTAGGTCAAAGGTTCGAGACGCCGGTGTAAGCATTTTGATTTTAATGCTTTTCATGATTGACTGTTTGATGCCAGATTCTTTAGACTTTGCAGATAAGACATCGGATGACATTTTTAAAAAACGAATAATGCCCTTTGAGTCAGGTTTTGCCAAGGTATTACACCTTATTGTCTCCCTTGACGACCGGATTAGCATTCGATTTTAATACACAATATAGTATACACAGTCGCAACTTTAAACAAAACGAGGCGTATTATATGTTGGGAATATTAATTCACTTTTAGAATCTTAAGTTGACTTTACCAAATAAAAAAATAAAATAAAAATCAATCTCTACCTACCAACCCTAATTTGTTTGGAAATGTAACAAACCTGAAACAAACATATTTTTGTTACGCCTTACTGTCATTAGAACTAGGAATCACTCGGATAGCGCATATGACAGTGTGCTTAGTGTCCATTAATTATTAGCTGTATTATAGGCTATTTTTCACGTAACTGTACGTGCAATAATTCAGTTTAACTTAAGATGTTTCCTGAATACGGCCCAAGGTGCGTATTTGCGTTTAAACCACATTCTTATAGGCTTTATTCAATTCATTTATCATTTGATGATTGACAAAACTCAGTTTGTCCAGTGAAACTAAAAAATATATATCAAACGGACCTAATTATTGCGTACAGACGTTATGGTAGATGTTAAGATATTTGTGAAAACTGCTAGCGTTGATGGCAACCTCAGTATGCTAAATGACTTGTGATATATCCATCCCGTGATTCACTCATGGTTGTATAATGTAAATCAATATCATTGTAAGTTTTTTTTTTGATATTGACAAATACAATAAACACAAGTTTCACACCGTTTGTGTGTTGTGGTTGTTGTACTCAATTTGGGTATTTCCAACACACAAATGTTAGTTTAATGGAGTAACATCCTTTTATGTACACAATTATATTATTCATAACCAGCAACATATCGGTAAGACCGCTTTTCCATAATGTCCATATCTGCATCCGCATTGCGAAAATCCACATCGGCAAAAAATCAAACAAGTTGAAAACAGTTGGACCGATTCCATATATCCTCAGACCGTTTCCGCAAAGCGCATTCGTAAAAAATCGCGCAATTTTTACGAACACGGACACATTCACGGACGAGTTGTCGAGTATCCAGGGCCAATATTTATTAAGAATGTTGTATATTTATGAAGAATATTACATATGTGCATATTATATATAGGATCTGACACGAGTTGTCATTTCATATCATATTTTATTAAACGAGTTCAGGAATTTCGTTAGTAAGCGAGCCTTTGGCCTATATTCGGAAATTCGTAATCTTACTTGAAAATAAACATTACCTAACAACGATCTTGATCTTTTTCAACTTCCTGTAAGTTCGTGGGCAACTTTTCATGACGTCATACGCGGAGGCCCTTCCACTGATATTTTGTGTTTTGATATAAATAGTTTTTAATGTGTTCTTGTTTATTTCCATTGATTTGCGTTGGATTTAACTGAAATTAATACTTATAAAATGTTTATTAACAACACGAGGGGTTGATCTTTTTTAACAATTAAATAGTTTCAAACACAAATAACTGCAATAAACTTAACTAATATGGTGTATTTATATGTCGATGTTCTTTACTCAGTTTTGTGCTCAAATAAGTCAGGCTGTTCTTCGGCTCACACTTGCATAGAATTCTGGCTCGCGACGTTACGTCCTTGAAGAGAAAATTACATCATATTTTCATCCACGAACTTACCAGATTAGATGCAATATTGACATTAATAATTCGAACATTCTCTACTGCAATTGCATTCATCAAACTAAACAGCCTTTAAAAACATGAACTGCTACCTCAAACAGCAATATCTGTTGTTGTTTTTAAGCACATGTTTAATGGCTTACACGATGAGTATAATACTGTGTTTTACTATACATTACTAGAATGTATACATATTCATGCACATAGTATAAAGATTCGTTTTTAACACACAGACTTTGTACTTAGACAAAGAACAAAATTCCGTTGTAAAAAACCAACCATAAACAACGCAAAAGTGTAGTTCAGATTATGACATCGTTCATTCAGCGATTATCGATGAAAGTGACGTCACAATGAATACGTGGTTTAATTCATACGCATCAGAACTCTAAATCGTTGTTGATTAGCCCATAAAGAATGCTAAATCGAAGATTATTTCGTAAATCAAAATTATTTTACCGTCTTTAAATAATAAATAGTATAAAATATCATATTACGCACTACGGATACGCGCACATGGAAAAGCACCACGGATACGATCACGGACACGGATAACAGATCACGCCCACATGGAAAAGCTACATGCGGACGATGGATACGGATACGATCACGGACATGGATACGATCACGGACACGGATACCGGATCACGCGCACATGGAAAAGCGGCCTTAGCATGTTAAACGGAAGGTTGTTATACATAAAACATTGGAAAAGAAGCAGAAATAGTCTTGAGATACATGAATAACTCCCCGTTAGACTCATCGAGTACAATAGCATGGTAATTAGTATATAACGGATAACCTTTGAATGAGTCATGTCTGACGCTGCAGATAACTGTTGGATGATTTATTTTGTTCAAATGTTTTTGCATACTGCGATACAATATTTGCAGCGCCATCCGCATATAATAATGTGGATGCGGATACGCGTGCGGACATATGGAAAAGCGGTCTAATAAAAAAATCTGGAAAAATCATTATAATGTTCGTCTGTGACGCGACATCTATTTATAGAACGGGTCAAAGCGCTAATGGTCCCAGACTTTACGGTTAACGGGTTGATCTTACGATTTTAAGACATTGACTTACGTGTTTTCTAAACAGCTGTATGAGTACATGCCCAGACACATAAGGCCAAACAAACAAACGCTTGGTTTCCGCTGAAATCTCTAACAAAATCTAGGAGGGGAGGTAAAAATATAACAATTTTTTTCTTTAACTTTTTTTTTATTTCGCCGCTTATTCAACACGCAGTTTAAGTATATCGGAATGCATGAAAATGTTTAAAGTTTCACAACAAAGAAACTGTACCTTAACTATAAATAAGGTCATAGAAAAAGGGATTTCTGGCAAGAAACTTCTAATATAAGCGAAAAGTGCCGATATCAGAAAAACTTGATAGGCAAAAAATGATTGATAGGCAAAAAAACTGTTAGAGTCGGCAGAAAATATTAGGGTGGGGGGAGGGTCGGGTAAGCGTAAACTAACAACTTTTTTACGCCTTATACTTGCTCAAATATGGCTGTGACCTGTGATGTTTTTGTTATTGTTTCACATAGATTCATGTTAACGCCTATGCTACAATTACTCGTTCAGTTGGTAAGCTTTTATATTTGAGAATTAATGTTCGACTAATAAACAACGATTTGGAGTTCTGATCCATAGGAAGTTAACCACGATGGCGTTAGTCCGAGTTGTAAAATAGCCACGCATCAGAAAGACAAAGAGTTGTTTATTGGCCAATAAAAAACGATAATGCAAACATTATTTAGATTCTAACATGATATAACAAATATTCTTGCAAATGTAATGAAAACTACAGTTTACTAAATTGCGCTCACTATCGGGTCTACTTTTTGCGTTGTTTAGTGGGTAGTTTAACAACGATAATGTTGTTCTTTGTGTATAGAAAAAATCAGCAAGTATCATGTAAGCATTCAATGTAACAATAGCACACAAGTCAGTGTATGACATGCTTTGTAAAATCGCATCTGTTTCACATGGTGCAGTTCAATGAAAAATTATAAAGTCAACGTTAATTATTCCTGTAAGAATAATGCAGTCTGCTGGATTAATGTCTTTGTACTAATTAAGGATACTACTGATTGATTTGTAAAATGTTGGTAGATGTTTCCGTGTGCCGGATTTTCGACATTTTCAAGTCGAATGAACTGTCTTGAACACCAATATCACTTTGAAATACGTTACACGTTACAACATTTTTCGAAACATAGAAACAGCGCAAATGCCAGCACGCAAATTTAACACTAACCCAAACAAGACTGGAAATACCAACCCATTCTTAGTCTTAAGAATAACGAGCAGGCTTAGACTCAAGAAAATATACTTATTCGTGTGCAAATATTCTGGGTTCCAATGTTGCTTATGTGCTAGCAAAAAATCGTTCTAAATAAAGAATGACGTAATTAGAGTCGATGGATACCAACTTAGATTCAAATTTACGCGCTCTTAGAACAAAACAGTTTCAAGGATATTCTTTATTGTAAGTGTAAAGTCTAAGAATAGGTTGGTGAATACGGGCCCAAATCTGATGTCAATGTTTACAGCATTGCACTTTGTTGCGTTTCAATCTAGCAAAGTATGGATCATATTCGACATCTGTTCCAAATATCGTGCAATCATAATCCTAGTATATTATTGTTGTTATACAATAATCTACATTTATATTAAAACAAAAGAAAAAAGTCCCTCAACAAATACGGTGCGTCAAAAAATAACCTCAAATTAAAATATTTAATAGCCAATTCAAAATTTTGCTTCATTGTTCTGAAACGAAGGGTTAAAATATACACATTTTTCACAAAAATCCGTTATGAATATGACCAGCCTTTCAATGTTTCTATTTACAATGACCGTCATGATTTCAACGCATATTATTGCCGTATTTGACGAGCACGCGTTTTGTCCTAATTGGCGGGCACACGTTTTTGCCCTCATCGACGGACACATTGTTGCCGTTATTGACGGCCACGGTTGCCTCTCATCGGCGGACACATGGTTGCCTTGATCGGCCGACACACGAATGCCTTCATCGGCCGTCACACGGTTGCCTTCATCGGCGGACACGCGGGTAGCCCCATCGGCGGAAACAAGGTTGCCTTCATCGGCGGATACGCGGGTGCCCTCATCGGCGGAAACACGGTTGCTTTCATTGGCGGACACACGGTAACCTACATTGGCGGACACTGTGTTAGCCTCATCGGCGGACACACGGTTGCCTTTATCAATCGACACACGATTGCGCTCATCGGCGGACAAACGTCGCGTTCATGGACAACATAGAAACATATGTAAGTCCAAATACTAATTTTTATTAAGATATTAATAGGTGTACTCGTATTTATGTATATCAGTGTAAATGATGTGTTGCAGGTTATAAAAGACTGAATGTCTAAAAAGTAAATACAAATCGTAACTATAAGGCTGTAAATATCCTACATTTATTATTTTATAAAACACAAACATCATTTCCATTCCATGTTACATAAAGGGCCTTTAAGTCATTCCGACTACTGAACAGTCCATATTCACTCACTTCATTGCACAAACAACAGAGTTCACTGTATGGAGAGATTAAAAAGTTGAACTTATTTTTAGTCTGTATAACTTTTCTTTTGAAATAAATGTATCATAATGTTGTTCATGTCGTTGTTGCTGCTTATCGGATGATGATGATAGTGACGTGCAATTAATTACAACTATGCCATTACACATTGCAATCATTATAAATAACCAACATCGCGTTGCGTTAATCTGGAAAAAAAATACGTTGTTAAACAATTTTTATAAGTATTAAGAATGTCCAAAGAGAAGAATCTTTAAAGGGACCTGTTCACAGATTGACGAATTGACAATTTCTTAACATTTTGTCACCGATTCCAAAACTAAAATAAAAGTGTATACAAGGGAGCAAAATAACACTACGGACCTAGACATATACAGCAAAAACCGTTTCGTTCATGAGTAATCATCAGTTCAAATTTATAAAATGATATGGCGTTTGTAACGCTAAACGATGGAATAATTTGAAATGTTTCTATTGTTTTCGTTCAAACGTTTGACATACCGTGAAACACTTACATAAAGTAAATAATGCAGGATGATAATTTACATAGAAGTCGGAATGGCTGAGTGGTAAAGGCGATACCCTTTTAATCTGGAAGTCCCGGGTTCTAACCCAGGTGGGACCATATTTTAGTGTTGTTTTTTCTATTATACTTTTCTTGTTATTATACTTGTGCTTTTTAGTTCCGATGCTAAATCTGTCAAGTTAAATCATTTATGGCATACTGAAAAAAATGCGAAAATCTGTGAAAAAGTCCCTTTAACATGAACATAACTACATTGTAGATCTATGAATCAGTTCTAGCCTTCTAATTAGAGTGGTCATCGCGCGAACAACATATATAACATAAGATTACACGAACAATGGCGGCGGTCCGGTGACTTTTTGTATTATCGTGATTATCGTGATTTGACTGTAATTTATTTGGTGCAGCTCGAACCTTTATTCTATATGAAGCTAAAAAGATAACAAAATGATATTTTAACACAGCAAACCACCGCAGCAACAACACCAGCCCGAACATCTGGATACAAACCAATATCTGAGCACAGGCAGCTTCTCTTTCACGTGCAATTAGTACATAAATGATAACAAGACGAAACGATACAAAATTGTATTGATTCAATACTTCAGATCGTACACACACATCAGGAATAAAACAGACATTGCTATCTGCAACTATATAAGTCTGAGAAACGGTGAAAAGTTGACAAACAATTTAATGGCCCGTGGGTCTGTATTACGACGCGCAGTCGTACGTATTTCAAATGATACATACTTTAATACTACAACCAATGTTTACACCACGTATGAACTGTCAATTAATTTAATTGCGTACTATTAACTAAATATACGACACTCGTCTAAATTAAGAATACAATTTTGTTCACGTGTTTATCAATGAAAAGGGTACAATTCCACAATGATTGGATACCGACTGTTTACGGTATCCAACGACGAGTCGTTTACTTTTGCAAATTCAATGCCATACTTACTCGCCCACTTTAGGAAGCACGAGCGTTTTATCGACAGTCAAGGACGACAGCAATGATTTTTGACAAATTACACGCTACCGGAAGTGTAACATACTGACGCAGACGACATAGCAACATCTGACAATCACTTAACAAAACAAATTACAAACCGAATCTGAAAAATCACGGAAAACAATGAGTCACATTCAACAAGCATCACAGGGCCATCAGGAACACGACGGTATGAAGACGATGGCGTGAATATTCAATATAGCCTGTGACGTAGACGTAATGTAAATTTGGAGTTACATTTACGTCGAGACACCGTGCATAGCGGTGGATTTCCACAGAGATCCTAAGAAAAATCTTAACTGAGTCATATATAATTAAACATTTTAAATACAACATTGAAAAGCAAGAATTTTATTGTAAATATGTATATGGTACAATAAGACATCTATTGATTCTTAACCGGAATAACACCATTTTTGTCAAAATACTAATTAAATGATCCAGCCAAAGACCTATAAGGAATGTTATGATTTTAAGATATTTACTTAAGTTTTTACTAAGAAACTTTGAGGATACGGACACAGGCAGACGACATGCTCGACGTTAACTAACGTGGTATTCGCTGAGGGGTCCCGAAAAAATGTAAACGGAAATTACGACAGAGCGCGCGTGTACCGGTGTAAAGAAAAACGGCTTACCGGTATCGTGTGTACCATGGTCTGGGATAACATTAATACAATCGAGAAGGTCTGGGACGAGTTGTGCAGGCGTGTTCGGTCAATGTGACAATATAACAACTTGCAAGAACCGGAAGCCGACTGCCTAAAACGGAACATCCTCACAACGCGATGTATCCAGAATTCAATGTATTTCGTTCACAAGATATTCAAAATTGTATACACTGGAATTTAAAAACGTTAACATTGCATTTCTGCTATTGTTGCTAGATTTCTTAGGGACGGTAGAGTCCGGCAAAGTTAAAGGGACATAAACCAGGTCAATGTTTTGGATGAGTATGGAAGGCGTGGTCGATCAGTGCGACACCACAACAACGTTCAAGAACCGGAAACCGATCGTCTGCAAGCACGGAACACACAGCGGTGTTTCCAGAATTCAATGAATTTCGTTCGCAAAGCAATTTAAAATAAATACACTAATAGTTAAACACGTAAAAATTGCATTTGCGACTGTTGCAAGATGTCTAAGGACAACAGTGTTCGGGTGATATTGGTACAGTTAATGGGACATAATTCCAATACAGTAGGGTTTATTAGTTGTTTGTTTCTCTACATAGTGAAATTCTCTATTCCTGAGTAGGGCGAAAGTTGCAATAATGTCCATATATTTCAGAAAACGTCACATTAACTTACATACGAGTACAATCAAATATAGGCAGTATTATTTAAAAATCGCGCATATTTAGATTTCCATCAGATACATGTTTTTGTCATAATTTATACAACATGCCAATATATGACATTTTGATTCGTGCAAATCGGTATATCCCATTGCACACACAATTTGACAGACAAATGATGCAATACTTACTTATACGTACTTAGACATCTATATTCTTCAAATAACCTTCATTACAAATAAATTACGGAGAACATTTTACTGCAAATGCTGAATTAGAAACACACAGCCAAATTCAGAAACTATATGAAGAACGTTTCACAACTTTTTTCAACTGTCTTTTTTCGTTTAGGGGAAGTCAGTAAATCAAATAAATATACATAAAATGCGTCAACTTTCTCTCAGAAAAGTAACATTTTAATCACGACAAATTTAATTATTTCGGTCAAAACTTAACCTATTTACAAATGAATTTTGTATAATAAAAGTAAAATCCATATAAACTAGACATTAAATGTATCTCCACTACAACCAAGAATATTGCAACATAGACTCATTGCAATATCATGTAGCTATTTTACTCTCTTTTTAAATCTGTGCAAATACATTTTGCGGAAATACACTGTAAAGCCATTAAAATATACATTTCTGAACTATATTTTTTATCTTTAAATTAAGAAATTATCATTGAGTTATCGTTGTTTATCGGCCAATAAACAACGATTGGGAGTTCTTATGCGTGGAAATCAAACCACGAGGGCGTTAGCATAAGAACGGCAAAGAGTTTAAAGACAGAAAAACAACGAAAATGCGAAAATTTTACGATTCTAACATAATTAGACAAATATTTGTACATTCGTTATCAGAGCTACAATTCACTATATATGCTCTGCTCTGAATCAGGACTACGTTTTGTGTTGTTTATTGGGTAGTTTAACAACGATTATTTTGTTCTTTGTCTATAGAAAAATTAGTATTATGCTAGAATAACTAATAACGTTATTTTATTCACTATACGTGGTATACTGTTTACTTCGCGCAAATGGAAAATACCAGACAGACACACATGTCCACATTGAATGCAATCCTTGTAACATCAGGGGCGTAGCTTGGGTTAAAAAATGTATAGGCATACTAGGCGGAATCTACACATTGACCCTGTAAGCGATAATTTGGGCCAGGAGTATTTATACTCGTATGTGGCTACAAACAACTAACTTCAGCTAAACCCCGACTGTACAAAATAATTGTAAAATAAGCGTGTGTTTCATAAAATGTATTTCATATTAACGTAATCGACTTGTTACACAATGACGTATCAACACAGCCAAGAAAGATCCCCTCACCCCGCCTCTTGTTTTTATTGCGTTTTTGGAATATTCAAATTTTTCATCTCTGGGAAAAAATGTATAGGCACGTGCCTATAGTGCCCAAAGGAAGCTACGCCACTGAACATACAATTAAAACATAACTTATCTTTGCTGACTTCAACATTCCGACAACAGCGCCGCCGAGTTGCACAGTTTACGTTCTTGTTTGCAGTTTAGTTCTACCAGCCAAAACATTTTCACAAATAATAATGGAAAGAATAAAGAAATATTCATATACCTCCATAAGACCAAAACGTCATTCGCACTTTAAACACGTTCCATACAGGTTTATAAAATTAAATTCCACTATACGTTAACATTCCAAACAGATCTATGACATGTCTTCATTTTTATGGAAGAATTACTCAACACGTAAACACTTTCTAAAATGTTATAATCTTTAACTACACTTGTGTGTTCATACAACACAAGGCGTACACTAAACTAGTCTACCGTTACTTTAACGATTGCTGTCCTGTAAAAACTCGTGCATTCCCATACGGAGATTCTGTAACAATGCACCAGTAGAATGTAATCCCCTATAACAAACTTTAAAGGCGCTTTTTCGTGAGTTCTAATTATTTTGTCGTAAATCCAATAAGGGTTCCAGGGCCCATATTTACAAGGATTTTTATGTCAATCTTAACTTAATTTGAAGATAACTTAACATAATGATTGTGCATTAAAACACTGTGCTTAGGAACATGTGCATGGCAAATCCTCTATATTAATATAAGGGCAAATCACACGTCACACTCAAGCAACACAGCCACGTGTCACATCCACGTGATACAACCAGGATTCACACTCAAACAACTCAACCACGCGTCACATCCACGCAACACAACCACGCGACACATGCACGTGGTACAACCAAGCGTCAAATCAACGCGACACAACCACGTGTCACATCCACGCGTCACATACACGTAACACAACTACACGTCACACTCAAGCAACACAGCCACGGGTCACATCCACGCAACACAGCCACGTTTCACATCCAAGCAACACAACTACGTGTCACTTGTACGTAACACAACCACATGTCACATTCACGCAACAAAACCACGCGTCACAACCACGTAAACACAAACACTCGTCACATCCATGCAACACAACCACGTGTCACATACACGCGTCACATACACGTAACACAACTACATGTCACACTCAAGCAACACAGCCACGGGTCACATCCACGCAACACAGCCACGTTTCACATCCAAGCAACACAACTACGTGTCACTTGTACGTAACACAATCACATGTCACTTTCACGCAACAAAAACACGCGTCACAACCACGTAAACACAAACGCTCGTCACATCCATGCAACACAACCACATGTCACATCTACGCAACACAACCACGTGTCATGTACACGCAACACAACCACGTGTCACATCTACGCATCACAACCACGTGTCACATACACGCAACACAACCACGCATCACATACTCGCATCATAAACACATGTCACATAAGCAACACAACCACGCGCCACTAGCACACATCACAGGCACGTAACACAATCACGCGTGGAACGCAGCAAAATAACGCTATAAGAGATAATTAAACTACACGTTTTGTTTACTTTTAGAATGTTAAAAGGGAAATAGAAAATACGTCAGAAGGCGTTGTTTACACGGTGCTAGATGTTTATTATTTTGACAAAACAGTTCCATTAAATGAAACGATTGTATCGATTAAAATTATCATATACTCAATGTTACAAAACTTTGTGCATAGTTTTTTAAAAGAAGAATTTAAGAGGTGAAAATGTCCAAATGTGCCACAACCTGTGTGTTGCGACGTCTCAAAGTACTTTAAACGCTTTAGAAACTGCCGTTAAGCACCGTGCGTCAGAGTTTCCCTTTTAATTGTTATTTTGTGCAAAATCAGAGCAAATTTGACACACCTGACATGGTTCCTTATTATTACACATTTACAATGTGGAACGTTTTATTTTCTATATCTCGGTACTAAATGCTAAGGCTTCTGACTATGGAAAACCACCATGGCACCGTCATCACAAGAGCCTGTACGAGTCGTTAGTCTATCAAGGTGCCTTCGTGCTGCGCTAACCCCGGGCATGGCGGGCCGTGGACGGCATACCTCCTTGAACAACTTCTGAAAAGCAAAGGGGATCCGATCGGAATAGTGGATGTCATTGGTAATCAGTTTAAGTAGCATTGTTATTTAAGGAGCAATCGTGTATTATTCACATTTAGCCGCAAGTTCTCCGAACCCAACAATAACCCTTGGTACCTGGTATTACCATGTGTCGCATCTTATTCATCATCATCATTGTCGTCGTTGTCATCAGCATCATTGTCGTCGTTGTCATCAGCATCATTGTCGTCGTTGTCATCTGCATCATTGTTGTCGTTGTCATTATCATCATCAGCATCAACACCATCATCCACATAATCGTTGTGGTCATCTCGTGTTTGTACAAGTTCGGTGGAGTGCACACTGTTTTCAAAGAAGTGGTCTTCTTAGCATGCAAACTAGAAAATACAAATACGTATTAAACCAAACAATCGCCATCAGCCTACTACAAGAATGTTCACAGGCGAACAGTAAATAACAGTAAATAACGATCCTAACGTCAAGCATTGCATAGGTGAGCGATCATAGTGTAGTACACTTCATCTGACGTGTTACATTAATTTCTAGTAAATGACATTATAAAAATGCTCAGTATTTTAAATCGAAAACATTTTAAACCTAAATAACATAAGTGCAACAAACTCTTACAGTCACATACGATTGCTATTTAGGTTGTTCGTAAGCTATTTTGGGGGGTAGCTTGCACGTGATGCATTGTAAACTCGGCAGAATTTGTGCGCAATTTAAGCATCGTGCTTAACAAAACTTTATGATAAATGAAAGGGGCTTATTCGCGGTATTCCACAGAAATACAGTCATGAATATTTCCCATTGATCTAAAAAAATTATTCGAAAAGCAGCATATTGTTGTTTTAGGAAAATATACAACTATTTTATTTTGGAGAGATACCGTAGAAAATTTAAACTCACGACTACAAAATAAAGCTTGATTATTGATGGTCTATAAAAGAAATTAAAACTCAGATATGCACCTTAAAAACATGCATTTTAATGCGTGTAAAATTACACAAATGCACTGATTATCCGCAAATGACTGCAGTCTGTCTCTCGGCATGCCCACCATCAACACATATTTGCTCGTTCTTATTGCAAACGAAAAACTGAGGGCTACAAAAGAAACATGGATTCTGCTGTCTGCTATTGTACCTTTCCCGGTTTACAACTTCCCAAAGCCCGAGGAATGCTGTGTAGTTGCAGATTGGGAAACTACAAGGCTATTAACCCCTTGACATGTTTATAGTTAAATACCTCTAGAGTGTTTACAAGCTTTTTCTTCAATTTGACATAGTGATCTAGCTGTTGACACCACATGACCCAGTTTCAAAATATAATTGGGACCAATGATTTGAGCAAGTTTCATTACGATTGTGCAATAAATGTGGTCTTGTTAATGAGGAACGATTAACGACGGACAACAGACAAAAGGCGATCACAAAAGCACATCATGAGCATAACATGAACTTCCGAACAACCCTGGTATATAACGGTTATAAGTTAGGACAGTTCATAACACTTCGGTCACAGGACAAATAGGTCTTAGATACTTAGACCACAGAATAATTCAGTCACAATACACATTGTTTAAAAAAACAACAACAACGGTTCCAATACAAATCGATCACAAAACAAGTGGTTGACAAGAAAAATCGCTTCCAAGACAAAACGATTCTATTACAAACAATTAACAGAATTATTTGGTCACAAGACACATCAAAATCAATTAACATAGATTTAAAGAAATTAATTCAAGGAGACGAATTGGTCCTAAAACAACAGGCGAATGAAAAGTTTGTCACAAATCAAGTTCCTGACAAGTTAAATTGGACAAAACATTTTTATTTCATGAAGATTCACACAGCTGTTAAAACAAATTGTAAATATGCTGATGGTACTTTATTATTTGAAATATATGTTGAAGTATTTTGACAGATAAAATGTATTAGCTTTCAGTGAAGGCATTTACTGACTAACAACTGTTTTTAGGACAAATGTAACTGCTGACGTTTAAAGTGGGTCTTAATGATGCAGAAATAATACCTTCAGGAAATTGTGATAAACTGATCCATAAATGAAATAATGGCACTCACAAGGAGATTTACTTAGAAGATAAATGAACACAGCTCCTGTACAATGCAGTCTGTTGCGAGCATAGTCTGCAAACGTTTACTATAAATTATAGAGCAGAACAAACACATGTGTTTATAGATCACTGAATACAATTTCACATCTAATGAAAGATAAAAGCATTTTCATCAAAACTGTTCTTAAACAACTGAAATGGCAACTTACAACATAATAAAGCAACTAGTAGTTTGCAATGGACACTATCCAGTAATTACTTGTCACTTTATAACATGTATCTCACAGATACTAAAATTATTGTGCCCAATCTTTGCCCAATCACAAAACTGCTACATATCTGTCTGCCTTAATGACCACTCTAATTTCAGTTTCCATCCACTATTCAATAAAGTTTATACTATTTCTTCAGCATCAGCTGTAGCAGAACTGTTTACAGAAACTAGTTCATTCACATGCAACAAATAATTTATTTTAAATTTATATATTTTTACAATGTTGTTATATGAAACCAAAAGCATTTTGAAATTTTTAATACCCACAGCAATGTGTGTAGCAATTGAAATAAGAACAAACTGTACTTAGAAAATGTTTTGTGTAGAATATAACGATTATATAATTTATCAAACAAGCGTAAACTTAAGGTTTTCTCAAAGTGTGCCTACTAATCAAATGTATGCATGACTTATACACACCCATATTATGCTGTATAGGTACACAAAATGCCCAATGTATCACACATAGTGGAAATACTGCAACCTAACTTTGTTGGTCACAATACTGCCACATAATGTATTGTTATATGTCAGCATTATTTTGCAAATAGTTTTTTTTCCATAACAACAAAGCTCAGACAACTTTTGGGCTACATAATTATCCAATCAAATATATGTGAAAATACCCAGAAAATAGTCCTAATTATTTAAATGATTTTTTTGTTATAATTGGTTACAAATGCTTAACTGTTCAAAATTCAATTATATATGATGTAGTAGGACAGCTTTGTAGATTTCTTTCAAGCATAGGTTTCTTTTAATAACATGCACTTTGATTTCTCTGTAAAAAATGCTCATTAATTTGGACACAAAACTTATCCAAAGTCACCGAATGCTATGCGAAAGGCCACAGTTCTGGAATTAGCTCCCAAATGTTTCCTGATCGTGCCGAAAAAGTTGCGGTAAAATTGCAGAACATGCTTAATAGTTGCCTTTTTTTCGACAGAATGCTAAAATGTTGCCGATTTGAAGTTCGGGGTATATGCTCGACGCCAAATTACATTCTGATAATCAGTTGCTAGCCCGACAATGGATCTTTAGGTGCATTCACATTGCCCTTGATGTCATGCTTTTCTTGGCATTTCACCTGACACGGAGAGTAAGACATCATCAATTGTGGATCAAACAGTATTTGAGGATCACGCCAACAGTTTTAAATGACAAACCCCAGTGTCCAACGCCTCGCATTCAGAAAAAAACAAGGTTCCGTAACACCCTTCAAGCTAGACTAAAGCTGGCAAAGGCACTCAGTTAAATGACATCGGTGGACACGTACGCCTCTTTGATGTACGACTTCCATACTTCTGTGCTGCTGTGGAAAGTGTATAACATGCTGCTTCGGACTTAAATCAAATTTAACAAGAGATGTTTGTAAAACATGTATGTCCCCCGACTTGCAGCCAAGTTGTGGATATGTGCAATTGTTAAGAAATTTTTTTAATATCCTATCCCAAGCTAGATCTTGATATACGGTATCTATTTATGAAGTTTTATTCAAATATCTCGATGCGTTTTTCTATTTTTAGTAATGGTGACCTTGACCTCGATATTAGGTATCTATGTATGAAGTTTCATTAAAATATCTGGATGCATTCTCACATTATTGAGCAGATACCGTTTTTCTATTTTTAGAAACGGTGACCTAGACCTTGACCCCACCCACCCCATATGCAATCCCAAGTGAGGTCTCAATAAAAGGTATTTATGTATGAAGTTTCATTAAAATATCTCTATGCGTTTTCAAGAAATTGGGCTGAAACCGTTTTTCTATTTTTAACAAAGGTGACCTTGACCTTTGACCTGTTGACCTCAAAATGTATAGGCATCTTCCTTTCCTCCTAAGTAACCAGCATACCAACTTTCATGATCGTAGGTCAAAGCATTTTCTAGATGTTGTGCGGAAACCAAATGAATTACGAACAGACCAACCATCCGACCGACCCCCTACTGACTGACAGACAGACCGACCGATTGACGGACAGGTGCAAAGCAAGATACCCCCACTTCTTCGAAGGAGGGCATAATAAACTTGTTTTTTGTTTCACAACACATGTCTTATTAGAAAATACCCCACATGAACGGTACAGAGTTGCATTCTTACAATAAAACTTTTATCACCACCCAGAATGAGTTGCACAGTATAGTACACAATACTCCATGAAGTTGTCTGTTAGCTCATTCAAATAGGTCTGTCAAGACAATGAATTAGAAAATGCGTACAGAGCACAATCAACGAGGCTTTGATAGTATTGCAAGCAGTACAGGAGTGCCCTACCCCTGAAAACCCCTACTATTTAAACATTGTGTAATACCGTTAAATCGCCATTTATTTGTATATGTACAAAGTTTCATATTCGAATCCCATTTGTCACTGCAGTACTAAGTTGCTGTTTTTTCTATTTTAATAATATTGACCAGATATTCGAGTTACTTTCTGAGTTACTGCAGTACTAGACTGACAGAGGGCAATCATATGTCCATAATGTGTACCGAGTTTTTTTTCATGATCATATGTTATGTTCTTTTCGAATTATTACAGTATTAAGTTCATTTCTATTTTAAGTAACAGTTACATGACCTTTGACCTCTGGTGAAAAATAAAGGGTTGTGCACAATCCTCACCTTGCTCTTTCTATGTATACTAAGTTTAATCAAAGTATCTTCAGTACATTTTGAGTTATTGCAGGATCGAAGTTTTGGGTATGGGGCAGACAGACTGAGTGAGACCGACAGACAAACAGACAGACAGACCCACACAGACGAAGGGAAAACCCATAGTCCAACCTGTGTACCAAGTTTCATGAAGTTTCATGATCATATCGTATGCACTTTTCAAAACATTACAGTATTAAGTTTATTTCTATTTTAAGTAAGTCATGTGACCTTGGACCTCTGGTGAAAAATAAAAGGTTGTGCATAATTCTCACATTGCTGTTGCTAGGTATACAAAGTTCATCGAAGTGTCTGTAGTACTTTCCGAGTTATTACAGGATCCAGGTTTTGGGGACAGACGAACAGACAGAACGACACACAGACAGATGGCAAACCTATCTTTCAAACTCTGTACCAAGTTTCATGGGCATATCTTATGTCCATTTCGAATTATTACAGTATTTAGTTTATTGCTATTTTTAGTAACAGTCACGTGACCTTTGACCTCTGGTGAAAAAAAGGTCGTGTATAATCCTTACATTGCCACATTGCTGTTGATATGTATACCAAGTTTTATTGAAAAAAGTTCAGTACTTTTTGAGTTATTGCAGGAGCCAGGTTTTGGGGACGGACAGACAGACAAACATATGGACGAACAGATACAGAGAGACACAGACGGATGGCAAACCTATAGTTCAATCTTTGTACCAAGTTTCATGGTCATATCTTATGCACTTTTTAAATTATAACAGTATTTAATTTATTTCTATTTTAAGTAACAGTCACGTGACCTTTGACCTCTGGTGAAAAATAAAAAGTTTTGCATAATCCTCACATTGCCGTTTATATGTACACCAAAACCGCGCTTTACAACCACCCCGCTAAAGTGGACACTTTTTTCAAGACCCGATTGTTTCCCTATATATTTCAATGGTCGCAAACCCCGATTATATGGGCACCCCGCTGTCCCGTATTACGACCACTTATCCCAGACCGACAGTACCAAATAATGCTCAAAATAACTCCGTTATTGCGACCAGTGTCATTTGGACGTTGACACTAAACATCATCAAATAACAAAATATGCCGCGGAGATAACACAATGCTTTGCGGTATATACGGAGCGTGTGAAAAACAATGTTAAACATGCTTTGATAAGGGATTAGCACATCGACTGTGTATCAGATTATGTTAATTGACACTAGCTGACAGTCAGCGGGTAGCACTGATGAATGCTGAACCTTAAATGGGCTCAGTTTATCAAGTTTTATTTATTTTGCTACTTAATGTAAAGTTCATACATGTATCCATAACTATAAGTTACTTAATCTCTATTCAATAAAACATTTTATTGAAAACAAATCGTAAATTTCTGTATATATTTATTATTCATTATTTTCATTAAAACTTTAAATTATACAGAAGTATGCATGTACTGACTCAGTGATCTGCCAGAGCTCAATAATACGACCTCCCCGCTATTAAGACCACTTTTATTAAGACCCCCAAGTGGTTGTACTAGCGGGGTTTTACTGTATAGCAAGATTCATCGAAGTATCTTCAGTACTTTTTTTTAGTTATCGCAGGAACAATATTTTGCGGACTGACAGCAGGACGGACAGATGGACGGAGGACAAACCTATAGTCCCCTCCGGTGAAACACTGGTAGGGGACTAAAAACCCACATACTGAACAAGAGATTCAAACCCTGAGCCGAGTTAATTAGAATGATGTTTTTGCTTTATAATAGACAGCTTGTACAACAAACTCTCAAAGGTAATGAACAACTGGAGAACCATGATTGCATTACAATTAACATGGGTATGGATTCTGAATGTGGCACAAATATCTCTCAAGGGTAGCAATGGAGATAACCATAGTTTAGTTTGGTAAACAGATAACATCAGTTATTTCCCTTGCTTAAACAAGCTGTTTTCGCCCAGATTTTCTATCAATTTTGATGTGGTATAGTCCAAAATAGTTTATTTTTTTAACTCAGTTGGTCTGATACACGCTATTCTTAAGCCATTCACAATTTAAACTTTTTGAAAGTTGTTTCTGTCAAGCATGTGACAAATAAAAGAAACAAGAATAGATAAAATTGTATTCCAATTATATATGGTGCAACATTTACATGTACACCATGCAGCACGCCAATTTGGTTGTGAGATATAACACTCAGAAGCCTATGCTGCCATTCTATTCAGAAAGCATATACAAAGAAACATTTGTACAAAATTATGTTAAAATTAAACCAGTCGTTTCTGTCAAGAATACTATAATTTTACAAAGTTTCTGTCTGCATTTTGTTGCTATAGTTTCACAGGGTGAGAACATTGTGCAGCCAGTCCGGGACTCGAACCCGGGACCTCTCGCTTACATGGCGAGTGCTCTACCAACTGAGCTAACCTGGCAGGTACACAATCTCTCCTCTATAGTGACCAATTTCAAAAAAGACAATGTCAATCAAACCTGTTACTAAAAGAGAGTGATACTTGACTGCCCAAGTGAGTTGAATTCAAGGCGATATTTAATCTGATATAAAACTGATTTGATAGTATGACTAATGCATTGACATTTAATACCAGTCTGAAAAGTGTGCATTGCTACAAGCCTGTCATGGATGGTTAAAAAGGCCACGTACATTTAAACAGCATATTTCGTATGATGATGATGGACAGGAGTCTTCCAGTGTTAACCAGCTTGTCATGTTATTGGACCTAGTGACCTAGCTGTTGACTCCAAATAATCTATATTTGATGTTGACCTTGATTTTTTTGTAGACAGAATTCTGTCCAAGTTTTAAACAAATCTCATGAAGATCAGTGTAAACATGCTTATCATGTTATTGGAACAACAGTAAATAAAACAAGAGCTGTCAAAGAACAGCGTGCTCGACTATTCTTAGAATTTCAGTTGGTACATATTTTGGAAAGTGAAAGGGGCATACATTTGTTGAAATAAAAGGCTGACTTACTGAATTATTTCATCAATTTATACCAAGGTCCAAGTGAATACCTTATGTAGTTTAGAAATTATAAAACTTTGAAACAAAAACTTTAACCCCAAAATCTATGTAAAAAGTGGGCATACCTCTGTCAAAATACAACACAGAGTTCTAGGGATTGTTGCAACTGATGCTGGGGTTGATTACAAAGATGTATTCTAAGTTTCAAGTGAAAAACTTATGTAGTTTAGAAATTATAAGACTTTTGAAAAAAACAACTTTACACTGTTTAACTTTAAAATCTATTTGGAAAGGGGGGAACTCTGTCAAAATACAAAACAGGGTTATGTGGATTGTGGCACCTGATGATGTAAATGATGACACAGGTATAGGTAAGGTTCAATTGAATACCCTGTTAAGTTTTGAAGTTATAAAACTTCTGAATAAGGACTTTTAAATCTGAAAATCTATGTGCAAAAGGGACATATCTATGCCAAAATATGCACATAAAATTATGTTGCCCTGATGCTGGAGTGTATGGCAAAGCTATATTCCAAGTTTCAATCAAATAACCTATGAAGTTCTGAGTTTACAGGACATTTGAATAACAACTTTAACGCAAAACTATATGTGATAAAGAGGCATAACTCTGTTAAAATACAAAACTGAGTTATGGAGAATGTTGCACATGATGTTAGAGTTGATGACAAAGGTACATTCCATGTTTCAAGTGAATAACTTATGTCGTTTTCAAGTTATAAGACTTTTGAATAGAAATTTTATCCAGAAAATCTATGTGAACAAGATTTTGTGTTTGATAAACACACATGCCCCCGGTTGGTGCTGGATAGCCCATTTCTTAGTCCAAATTAGGTCAAGGTCAAAGTGAGGTTGGATGATATGGGTGGATTTGGGATAGTCATAAGAAAAAACTGTGTAAATATCCAAGTGTTGTTGCAAGCGGTGTAGGCGCTAGACAAAATGGTAAAATCTAGTTAACCAAGAAACAGCCCATTTAAATTATTCTAAGTGCAAAATTAGGTCAAGTTAAAAGTGAGGCTGGATGATATGGGTGTATAGGAAATTGTCATAAGCAACAACTGTATAAGTATCCAAGTGTTGCAGTTGCTGGTGCTAAACGAAACAATAAAAATACTTAACATCGTCACGGACGGACGGCTGGACGGACGGACAGGACAATCACTATATGCCTCCTGCATCAAGATGCCAAGGGCATTTATGTATCTTTTGTTACCCGCTAACCGAAAATATTTTATATATCATAAATAAACGTCAACATCGACAAACACTATTTCTCTTATCAAAAAATGCAAATCTATATTTTCTATTGATACAGACCCATTTATCCTACAGCAATGGCTACTTCGGTTTTGAATGAGAAAATATGGACTGCACATGGGTCATAAACCGATCTGACTCGTCTAGACTCTGTGCATACATGTATGTAATAGTTCACTGTGCAGCAAAGTATCATTTTCGTTTTTAATTTCTCTTTAATACACATTCCTGAACATAGGTTATTCTCAACATTTATTATACATGTAATATTATTTAAAAATATTCAGACATCATTAGAATCAATGGAAGGTTTTACATTATAATGTTTGTATAAAATCGTACAGTCCCTCTTTTAGGTTCTGTAAATGTGAAAGTTAAACAAAATTCGCAAAGCAGTTAAAGATGAATTGAATCCATAAAATATTGTTGGGATGTACAGACGGAAGCACAGACAAGTATAATGCTTAATGCCTCCCACTTTGTGGGGGCATAAAAGCAGACTCTTGCTCAAAGTGGGGCTTTTACAGTCATATGAAATTTAGCAATACAGCAAGTTTCGCTTGATAAGTACAAGTACACAAAATGGCTAACCTGAAAAGTACTGACTGTAACAGATCTAAACACCACAGCAATCACAACAATATCGCCGCAACCAGGTATTGTCACACATGAATAAATCTGAACACACTGTACACTTTTTGTCATTTTTATTTCAGACTTGACACCACTATTGATAAAATGCAACCAGAAACTACAAACACGACAACTGAAATCTGCCTCAGACTCTCTTCAACGACACTGTCAGTACCAGAGCAAGACTGCAGCAGACAGAACTCAAATTTTGCACATGCATTCTACCACTGTGAACAAACATTCACATTTGGCCAGAAGACTTCAAATGTAAACAATTCTAACTAATCGTCCTTGCTGTATGAAACAAAACAATTACACAGCCAAGTATATTCAGATAAAATAATTTAGTTGTATTGTAAAATAGAGCTATGTTGTGGTAATGAAGATTCCTGGTGCTCTTATAAGGGGTAACTTAATTATATCTCTCAAAAAATATATTACCTACTAAGCTATACTCTGCATGAAAGTAAATGAGTTTATTTTACCACAAACAACTTTTTTTAAATTCCAACCTTTGTATGAATATATTAACCCTTATGTTGAAAAGCAGAAACAGTGGCAATGTTAGCTTTATGGCACAAAGATTATCTGCCCATCTTATGCTAAAATGTTCATCCATAACATTGCATATCTAGGTGTATGTAGATGACTTTGAAAATGATAAGTTCTTCGAACGCATGAGGTACTGGCTCTTACTTTGGTGTAACTTGTCTGATCTGGACCACTATCAAACATAGTGAACCCAATGATTTCACGTTGTCATAAGCAACTAAGCAGAGAAATGGTCTATACAGTGAATATTAGGAAATTACCACTTTCCCCAAAAAAGAGATCAATAATTGTTTGTTTTTTTCTATTCTGACCTATTATAGACATGATGTTTGGCTGACAATGTCAGAAATATTTAGTCAACTGTCTTTGGTGTGCATAAAAGACATCGTATGACGAACAATGGACGGCACAGGTTCCCAACACCTATAGTTACCTATTACTTTGAAAGACAGGTTTAATTGTTAATAGACACGCTCAAGGTCAATATTTCATCAACCATATAGACAGTTTTTAACAATTATTACCTTAATCAACTGCTGGTAGGACTTGATATTCAGCATATTTCTCCAGTCAGCACCCTTCCTGCCTGTCAGTGACTCCCATCGAGCTGATGATGTATGCATAAGGACCCCATGCGCTGCATTTCTACTTCGTTGCTGTGCAGTTAAATATTTAAAATAATTAACATGCAACAACAAAATAAACAATGTGTTGTACAGGCTAATTAATATCAAACAATGTTGCAAATATCCTATAAGATTACAAATATGATCCTGCTATGCCCCAAGACATTAGAATATAAATAATCCCATTTGTAACAAGACCTAAAGCTTAGGAACAAATAATTGTGTGGGTAATCTAACACAGGACAGTATTCTGCACTTCATTCCAAATCCTTATTTTGTAAGCTACTTTAAATGAGAACTGACAAAAGGATAGCCTGATAGACAGGAAAATGTGCAAATTAAAATCAACACCAACATTTTCAACAATAACAAGTTATGGCTGTTAATAATATAAGTGGGGTACTTAAACATTTCATGTGAGAAACCCAGACCAGGACACTCCTTACTGTGGCTGTGCAGGCAAGCAGGTTCAATACCTAATTTTTTAATAAATGTGAGTAGTAAAACCAGCAATCTGAAACACATTTTAACAACAAACCACCTAATAAGCCTATACTGCCTGGTAAATTATGCAGTTACTCTGTCATGGTGAGGAAGTGGTTGAGGTATCCAGTTTTAGCTTGGGAGCTAATTTTATTATGTCAGTACTCTGACACGTAATCTTTTTAAAAGTCACTAAGCACTGGTTCAACATTAAAATGTGACTTGAATGGTTCTTAATAATGCACAGCTATCAATACAACCAAGTCACAAAATAAATAGCTTCAAGCTCACGATTTAAAACAACATTGATTGTTTTACAATGAAGACTCCTGATGAGATCCTGTTTTCACCTTGTGACATCAAGACAATTCTTTAATGTTCAATTTAATAGAATGGTTTGAAACAGAAATATTAAAAATATTGTACCCATATTTACACATAACCCAACCAGTCTTCACAGTGTTGCTCTGTCATCCATGTTTCACCAGCACTGGGAGCTTGGTTGTGCAGAAGCTGCATCAAGCACTTTCCACCACATAGTCTCAAACCCTTGACCACATGTGCATGGATGTCACATTCAGTCTGCAAGTCCACACTGACCAGGCCTCTCCATCTAATCATAGACATTACACACATGCTAAAAACCTAAGCATATCCAACTATCTTTTCAGTATCAAATGAATTCTCGGTAATGTAGTGGATCTATCCCACAGGAAACAACTGGTTCTACCCAGGTAACATACTCAATAATGTTTCAATAAGCCGCATACTGGTCACGCTATCATCACCTGATCCTTTGAGATGATGGTCTGTGTCAGGAACAATCCTCCACACACATAGGACTAGATTCAACAAGGCATAAATATTCCTGGTCATAGCTTATTCTAGTTCAAATTGTTATAAGCTTAATTCATATTTAGAGACTTTAAGACATTTTCAAAAACCAGTCACTATGACTTATAAAAGTAAAATATTTTTTTAAGTTTTTATTATTTCAAAACACTGATTTAAAGTTTACAGACCACTTTCTCAAAATGTTCCATACATGAAGTTTCTAAGGAAACCTTTTAGAAAGGGGTAGAATGTTAGAATAATGCTAAGTGGAACCGGTTTTAGATTGTGGCGATTGCCCGGCGCTTAAGTACCAAAAGTTGAAATCAGGTATCGCTTTTGACACAGCTTGTTGGAATACCCAACATTTTAATATGTGAATCAAATAAAACGCCTTATTAATTTCTTGCTATAAGTGGATTGGATGAAGTTGTATGTTCACTAAATAATAACAATTAACTCATTCAACAATTTTTATGAATAGATAAACAAATAGACATGACTAAAAACAAAAACAAAAATAACATACTGTAAAATCATTTAATTTCACAGGTGTGTCAATTTCATGCATTTTTGAAGAATGGTTAATTCTTAAACTCACACACTTTTTTGTATATTCTTTTAATATTCCTGCAAAAGGAAAATCATATTATTTTTCTTTTTTTTCTTCATTTTTTTATTTTTAAGAAATTATTATCAATTTATAGTTGTTAATCGGCCAATAAACAACAATTTGGAGTTCTCATGCAAAGGAATTAAACCACAAAGGCATTATCCGAGTTGTTTAATAGCCACGCATGATAACGACAAAGCGTTGTTTATCAGTCAATAAACAACGACAGTGCAAAAATTACTTCGGTTCTAACATGATTTGACATACAGTTGAACCTTGTTATCTCAAACTCGGATAAGTCTAATTTCCGGTTCGAAAAGTCAAAGTAGAGACAAATTTCCGAATGTCCATCTTATTTCATAATAAATATTGTTGTCTATCTCGAAGTTTTTAACTCGAAATATCGGATAAGTCGAAGTGAATTTTCATTTCCTAGCTGTATTTTCACATGTATTATTGTGTGTTTATCTCGAAGTGTCAACACGTTCTGCAGTTTAAACCCAATAATAGCCTAATGACAGATCCCTGTCAAGGTTTTTCATACATTGCATACATATTAGCCCGTGTTCTCTAAAAAAGTATTTGATCTGGGTTGCGTGCACTTTAGTTTAACTATTTGTTAATAGATGGCGACATCACTAGAAGCATTGGCGGAACAGTCAGAAGATTCCATGAGCAGCTGCTAGGTAGCGAAGATATGATCAACAGATTTGATGAAATCGACCTCTGTATTAAAACAAGAGGGCCCTAGGACGCTCACCTGAGACCTTGTAACCCAATTGGAATTTAGCATCCCGAGGCGTGGCTTGTTCATTATCCCATGGGAAAATTAACAAACTTTAACAAACCTCTGGGCCTTGCGATTTCAGGTAAAGATTTTTTAAGTAACTTTGCTACAAGATAAAGCATGTGACCCCTCAGGGTGCCACCAGATTTGACCCCAGGGGCATAATTTGAACATGATTATGGAGAGGACCACTTTGCATTGCTACATACCAAATATTGGAAAGCTGTGGGTCTTGCCGTTTCAGAGGAGGAGATTTTTAAAGTCATTTTGCTATTTAAGTCTATATAAAACATGTGAACCCCGGGATCTTACATATTAAATATGAAACGTTTAGGCCTAGTGGTTTCAGAGAAGATTTTTAAAGACATTTTGCTATTAATGTTAATAAACCATGTGACCCACGGGGCGTGACCAGTTTTGACCCCACTTGAACATTCTTTGTAGAGGACTACTATATGATGTTACATACCAAATAAGAAACCTCTGGGCCTTGCGGTTTCTGAGGAGATGATTTTAAAAGTCATTTTGCTATTTAAGTCTATATAAATCATGTGAGCCCCGGGGCATGGCCAGCTTTGACCCCAGGGGCATAATTTGAACAATATTTGTAGAGGACCACTATAGGATGTTACATACAAAACAGGAAACCTCTGGGCCTTGTGGTTTCAGAGGAGAAGAGTTTTAAAGTCATTTTGCTATAAATTCTATATAAACCATGTGACCCCCGGGGGTGTAGCCCATTTTGACCTCAGGGGAATAATTAAAACAAAATTTGTCAAGGGCCACTAAAGCATGATATCTACCAAATATGAAACCTCTGGGCCTTGCAGTTTCAGAGTAGAAGATTTTAAAAGTCATTTTCCTACATATTCTATATAAGCCATGTGACCCCCGGGGCTTGGCCCGTTTTGACCCCAGGGGCATACAAACTTTGTAAAGGACCATTAAAGAATGTTACATACCAGATATGAAATCTCTGGGTATTGCGGTTTGAGAAAAGATTTTTAAAGTCATTTCGCTATATATTCTATATACCATATGACTCCCGGGGCGTGGCCAGTTTTGACCCCAGGGGCATAATTTGAACAATTTTTGTAAAGGACCACTTGAGGATGTTACATACCAAATATGAAACCTCCGGGCCTTGTGGTTTCAGAGGAGATTTTTAAAGTCATTTTGCTATTATATTCTATATAAACCATGTGACCTGCGGGGCATGACTCGTTTTAACCCTAGGGGCATTGTTTGAACAATCTTTGCAGATGACCATTATACGATGTTACATACTAAATATGAAACGTCTGGGCCCTGCGGATTCAGAGATTTTTAAAGTTTACACTTTTAAAATCTATTTTTAGCTCTGGTAACCTACATATGCAGTGGACCGTAACGATTTGAACAACTTTGAAAGAGGGTCACCTAATGATCATTCCTGTGAAGTTTGGTGAAAATCTGCCAAGTGGTTTAGAAGGAGATGTGGTTTTATTGAAAAGTTGACGACGCACGCACGCACGAACGACTGACAATGGGCAATCACAAAAGCTCACCATGGGCACTTTGTGCTCAGGTGACCTAAAAAAAAACCTCTGTTCAACACCCTCTCCAAACAGAAAGACAGAACTTTGTAAATAAAAACTGACTTTCTCGTTATGTGTGCTATGTTATTTGTGCTATGATTCATATGGTTGTTTGTCATGCTTTGATGTGTATGTTTAACTTGTTATGTTTTATTATATTTACTAGAACTCTGTGAGTCGGATGTGTCGCCTGATGCCGGATAGCTTACGTGAATCCAAATGAAGAAGCACTTCAGGTTAATGCTCAAATTTTTAGTTATTGAAATCTTCAAAAGCACTGTCCTCTGGCTAATTGCAAAGAAAAGACTAATTAAATCAAAAAATGCGACACAAAAATAAGTATGAAAATTTACAAAGGGCAATAACCCCAAAAGTATTAGGTGCAGAGTAACGGTTCTTGTGCACTGCACTTCTTCTCAATGAGATCTATCTACCTATGAAGTTTCAAGTTGATTGCTTTCATAGTCTTAGAGTTATGCTCCGGACAAAAGTTAAGTTTGAAAATAAACAAAGGGCAATAACTCCAAAAGGATGTGATGCAGAGTAATGGTTCTCGTGCATTGCACTTCTCAATGAGATCTACCTACCTATGAAGTTTCAAGCTCATAGCTTTCATAGTATTAGAGTTATGCTCTGGACAAAAATTAAGTATGAAAATAAACAAAGGGCAATAACTCCAAAGGTATGAGTGCAGAGTACTGGTTCTTGTGCACTGCACTTCCTCTTCTTTCTTCTTCTTCTTATCGATCACTCAGATGGACACGCCGGCTCTCTGCGCAAAGGTCGCCGTGCGCCGCAGGTCCTCCAGACTGCCATAGAGCTTCCCTTGCATCGTGGTCTCCTCCACCCAGATCTGGCGCCTGAGGCCATTGTGTAGTGGGCAGGACTGCAGCAAGTGTTCTGTTGTCATGCTATCTGTCTGACAGGGGCACTGGTCTGACTGGCCAAATCTGAACTTGGTGAAAAGGTGGTGGTTCATACGGTTGTGGCCTGTCCGCAGCCTGAATATGAGGACCTGCTCAGATCTTGAGAGCAGGTGGTATGGGTCATTTCGGTTGTATCGTGGGTGCTGTTGTAGCCACTTGGTGCTTTGCCTTGATGATGGTCTTGGCTTCTTTGAAGGTGGTTGACCTGTCATTCTGTTCTTTTGTGGTGCCCTCCTTTGCCAGAGTGTCTGCGGCTTCATTGCCTAGTATGTTGCAGTGAGAGGGGACCCATTGCAGCACGACCGTGTGGGCTCTGCACTCTTCAGTCTTCCTTTTGTTGGTTGGCACAGTCTATCTTTCATGGGATGATTTGGCAGTCTTTTGAACTTTGCTGCCTGGGTGAGGAGTTTGGTGTCCCTTCTGTCTTCTATGGGCTCAAGACCCGTGATGGTTTCCAGCTCTTGAATAGGGGTTGACCGCATGGCGCCAGTGATGATTCTGGCCGCCTGGTTCTGCACCTTGCTGACTCTGTCAAAGTTTGACTTGCTTGCTGTGCCCCATGCCGTCACCCCATACTCAAGGACTGGTCTAACGCTGCCCATGTACATCTTCTTGAGGATTGCTGCATCTGCCCCCCATGTTGTGCCGGTTAGCTTTTTCATGAGTGCTAACCGCAGTTTGGCTCTAGCTTCGACTTTCTCTGTCTGCTGTTTCCAAGTGAGTCGCCTGTCGAAGGTCACGCCAAGATACGTGGGGGTGTGGTCAGCTTGCAGCGTCTGTCCGCAGAGCTTGAGATTGGCCTTCATTTCTTTTGGGGAGAGGCTAAAGATCGTGTAAGTGGTCTTCCTGGAGTTGATGGTGATGAGCCACTTCTTTGTCCAGTCCTCAAGAACTTTCAGCGCCTCTTGCATCCGGTAGTTTGCGGTTGTGATGTGTTCTTCTGAGCACCAGAGTGCAAGATCGTCCGCATAGATGGCCCCATGGACATTTCGAGGGAGGTCCTTGACGATGTCGTTGATGAAGACTAGGAACAAGGTGGGGCTGAGGACTCCGCCTTGCGGGACTCCGTCTTTCAGTGTCTTCTTCCGGCTGTACTGTCCACTTACATGGACTCTTGCTTTCCTGCTGTTCAAGTACTGGCAGATCCATTGGAACATACAACCGGCCACACCACTTTTCTGGAGCTTCAGCTTCAGCCCTTCCTTCCAGACCTTATCGAAGGCCTTCTCCATGTCAATCCAGATCGTCAGGGTGTTTTTCTTGTCCTGGAAGCCATCTTCAATCTTCTGGGCGATATACGTCACCTGGTCCTCAGTCGAACGATTTTGCCTGAATCCTGCCTGCTCTGGGGAAATAGTGTTGTTCTTCTCCAAATGCCAAGTGAGCCTGGTGTTGATTAGCCGTTCCATGAGTTTGCCCACACAGCTGGTGAGACTGATGGGTCTGTAGCTGTCCACCTTTGCTCGGTCTTTGCCCTTCTTGTGGATGGGGACCATATCAGCCTCTCGCCAGATTTGTGGAACATGGCCAGTCTTCCAGCTGTTGTTGAAGATTTTCAATAACTGTGTTTTTGCCCTTGTGCCTAAATGTAGAAGCATCTCATTGGTTATTTTGTCTGGCCCTGGGGATTTTCTTTCTTGCAAGGCTTTCATGGCGTCTGCTAGTTCATGATGGTTGAACGGCTTGTTCATGTGTTCCTCTGGCTGATACTCCTTGGAGGTTCTTCTCTCCTCCTGTACCTGGGCCTTTCTTTCTTCAGGTACAGTGATGTTGCTGACTTCCTCATAATTATCTATAAAAAGGTTGGCAGCTTCTCTCCCTGTCAGCAACTCTTGGCCTTGTGAGATGGTAATTGGCTCTGCCCTTGTGTCTTCACCATTCATCGCTTTGGTCAGCTTCCACAGCTTGTTTCCGTCCCTATCTAAGTTTAGCTTCTCTGTTTTTTCTCTCCAGCTAGATCTTGCTGCTTGAAGGTAGGCTCTTCTGTACTTGGCAGTGGCTGCTTTCAGGGCGATGTTGTTGTCAACAGAGGGATTCTCCTCTACTTCCTGTCTGCTGCTGCTGACTTGGTCCTCAAGTTCTTGAAGCTCTTCCGTCCAGTAGGGCCTGTAGTTCTTACGTGCGCCCCGTGGGATTGTCTCGGAAGCCGCTTTCAGAATGGCCTGATTGAAGTTCCTGGTGACTCGGTTGATGTTAAGGTCGTCTGTTTTTAGGCCCCTGGTGTAGAGGTCTGTGAGGCTTGCAAACATGTTCCAGTCTGCCTTCTTGTAGTTCCACCTTGGGAACGTTGTTGAGTTCTGTGGTCTGTACTGCAGGTTGATGGCCAGCTTTACTGGTCTGTGGTCGCTGCCTCCTAACTGGCTCAGTACCCCTCTGGTGGTCTTCTTGGAGAGATCATCAGTTGCAAAGGCGAGATCTGGGGTAGAAGTTGACAGCCACCTGCGTGAGAAGAAGGTGGGTGGGTCTTCTGGATCATTCAGCAGAACCATTTGGGTATCAATCTGCCAGTCCTCCACTTCCTCTCCTCTTCTGTCCGTCTCTTCATAGCCCCAACAGGTTGAGTGGCTGTTGAAGTCTCCAACAACCAAGCAGTTCTCAGTGGGTAGGTTTTCCAGGTACTGCAGGGAAAGTTCTTTGTCTTGGGGGCAGTACAGATTGTATATTGTAATTACAGACCTGTCCATTGTGATATTGACTCCTTGGATTTCAGCTTGTTGGTTAGTGACTACTTTAATTTCTTGTGCTGGGATATTGTTCTTGATGAGCATCAGCACTCCTCCTTTGTGTCTTCCTTCTCTGTCTAGCCTGAAGGTTTGGTATCCTCTGATGGTGAACCGGTGGTTTGAATTCAGGTGGGTTTCTTGGATACAGGCTACATCAATATTGTCGGCGTGCAGTCTTTCAGTGAAAGGAAGCTTTTTGTTGTGTATTCCCTCCGCATTCCATTGAAGGATGTTCAGCGGTCGAGGGGTCTCTTGAGTGCTTGGTGTTCTTTCTTGGCCAGCCGCATTTACCCTCCGCCTCCGTAGCCTGGCTCCTCGCAGCGGGACGGGGTGACCTCCGGTAGCTTGGGTTGGACCCCTTCGAGGCATGGGGTCCGGCACTCTACCAGCCCGGGGGGACTCCACAGGCAGAGCACCATCACGCAAAGATCCATTGTTGTCCATCATTGGAGTGGAAAGCGTTGCACTGTCGTTATGCGCACTCTGGCCCAGTGCATCCGTATTCAGCAGTGGTTTATTCTCCGACTTTTCCTTGTCGTAGGAGACTTGCCTGCCATGGCTGTAGAGCATCTCCTGCCCTTGGTTTTTCTGTCTGAGTGATCCTTCTCATACCCCTTAGCCTCGAGGAGAGGTGACTGATATTCGTCTGTCCTCTACCCTTCGACCTGTCCAGCTTGGGAAGCCCTGCCAGGAGTTTACACTCCCGCTGGCGTAGCTCGCCGGGTCATCGAGGCACTCAAACCACCACACCACGTTAAGGAATCAGCCATGTGGTAGGCACTTCCTCTCAATTAGATCTATCTACCTATGAAGTTTCAAGTTGATAGCTTTAATAGTCTAAGAGTTATGCTCCCGACAAGCGAAGGGGCCGCCGCCGCCGACACAGACGCCGCTGACACCGCCGCCAACGCCAACAAAAGTAACAATAAATGTAATAACAAAATAAAATACTAAAATAGTACCGGTAATTTTAATAATAATATCATCTTCATTATAATGACAGCCATAACGTAAGCATTGACAAACAGTTAAGTGTAACCCAATGCTACTTTCACAACGTTCGAGTTCAGATAAGTCAAACTACGGATATCTCGAAGTCCCTATTGCATTCCCGTCAGCTTCGATATAACGAGGTTCAGCTGTATGTTTTTGCAATTGTAATTGGAACTACTTTTTACCCTGCTATGCTCAGAATTGGGAATTCTTTTTGCATCGTTTATCGGGTAGTTTAACCATGATAATTTTGTTCTTTGCCCATAGGAAAAATTTGCCCTAGGTCACTCACCTGAGGGGCTAAGGAATTACTGTTCTCAGCATGTTTTATGATGATTCGGCTAAAAATGTGGCCTCAAGAGTCTTCACAAGCTTTTTATTGCAATTTTGCCTGGTGACCTAGTTTGTGACCCTATACAGGCTGTCAACCAAGTTGCAAAAAAATATAGGAACAATATAGGAATATTTTCAGCTAAAATATAGGACTTTTTGATGATTTGTTTGACAAAATATAGGCTTTTTATGGTTCAAATCATTTAAATTAAAATATGGGATCATATTCTGACTTGACAAGTCTTTCAGCTTGCGTTTTAATTAACAAATTATTTGCTAAACATGTTCATGCCCATCAATTGGCAACTGAGACATCTATGCTATGACCTAACAATAATCTGAGTATTTAAGTTTGATGCGAGAAAAGCGAGTGAGAACAAAATCAACATAAGATTCCTGATATACCGTTCACGGACCAATTTCAGACGCGTCAATGACCAAATTTCGCAAAAATATAGGATAAAATTCTTCAATATTGGAAAATATAGGAAATATACTAGGTTTTTCAAAATATAGGATTTCTTTCCAAAATATAGGCATATAGGAATCGGTTGACAGCCTGTCCACATGATCCAGATATTATTTGGACAAATGTTCTTAGAATTTTTCATGATGATTGGGCTATAAATGTGGCATCTTTTTTTCAATTGATCTTAATGACCTAGTTTTTGACCCGACATGAGCGAGTTTCAAACTCGTCTGTGAAATCATTGAAACAAATGTTCTGAACAAGTTTCAAGAGTATTGTGATTTCTAGAGTGTTTACAAACTTTTTCTTCAGTTTGCCGTAGTGAACTCGTCCGAGATATTATTGAAACAAATGTTCTGAGCGGGTTTCAAGAAGATTGGGTAAAAAATATGACTTTAAGAGTGTTCACAAGCTTTTTATTCAATTTGACCTAGTGATCCAGTTATTGACTCCACATGACCCAGTTTTGAACTCGTCCAAGATATCGTTGGAACAAATGTTTTAAGAAAGTTTCATGAAGATTGGGCAACAAATGTAGCCTCTCGAGTGTTCGCAAGGTTAATGTTGTTAACGAACGATTCACGACGCATGACAGACAAAAGGCGATCACAAAAGCTCACCATCAGCATGTTGCGCTCAGGTGAGCTAAAAAACTGGTCACCCGGGGTTCAAACCGGGACATCCGGATTAAAAGGCTATCATCTTAACCACTCGGTCATTTCGACTTTATTACTTATTTACTTTACTTATGTAAGTGTTCCACGTGTTGTCAACAATTTTAACGAAATAAACAGAAATACTCCTATTTATTCCATTGTTTAAATTAAAACGATTTTACAGTATATTTCTAGGTCCATAGTGTTGTTTTGCTTCTTTGTATACACTGTTCTTTTATTTTCGGAATTGGTGTCAAAAGTTGAACAATTTTCAATTCGTCACTCTGTGAACAGGTCCCTTTAATGTAATCATTATCTGAATATTAATACCTTGTCAAACAACAATATAGCAGTTATCGCATATGTGTTTTCAATGTTTATGAATAATAACATAGACAAAGGTGAAATAATCGAAGTTTTATTCACACTCAAACTATAAAATGTTTTTATTTTAAATAACAGATAACAAATATAACAAGAGAGCCACAAGGCCCTAGGTCGCTCACCTGAGGGGCTAAGGAACTTAACTGTTTTTAGCAGGTTTCATGAAGATTCAGCCACAAATTTGGCCTCTAGTGTTCAAAACCTGGTGACCTAGCTTTTTACCCCATGTCACCTGGTTTCAAAATTGTTGCAGATATCATTGCGACAAATGTTCTAAGCAAATTTTGTGATTATTGGCCTTTAAATGTGGCCTCTAGAGTCTTCACAAGCTTTTTCTTTAATTTGGCCTGGTGACCTAATTTTTTACCCAACATGACCCAGTTTCGAACTCATCTGAGATAACATTGAAATAAATGTTATGAGCAAGTTTCAAGAACATTGGGCAAACAATTTGATTTCTAGTGTTCACAGGTTTTTTCTTCAATTTGCTCTCGTTACCTAGTTTTCGACCCCAAGTGACCCAGTTTTGAACCCATCTGAGATATCATTGGGACAAATGTTCTAAGCAAGTTCCATGAAGATTGGGCTATTAATGTGGTCTCCAGAGTGTTCACAAACTTTTTTCTTCAATTGGGACTGGGGACCTAGTTTTTAACCCCACCTGACCCAGTTTCAAACTTATCTGAGATATCCTGGTGTCCTAGTTTTTTACCCTAGGTGACGCAGTTTCAAACTTGTTTGAGATATTATTCAAACAAATGTTCTGAGTAAGTTTTAAGAAGATTGGGGTCAAAAGTATGACTTCTAGAGTGTTCACAAGCTTTTTCTTGAATTTGACCTAGTGACCTAGTTTTTGACCCCAAATGAAACAGTTTCAAACTCATTCGAGACATCATTGGGACAAATGTTCTGAGCAAGTTTCACGAAGATTGGGTGATAAATGTGGCCTCTAGAGTGCTCACAAACTTTTTAAAGTTTTCAATAGAGCCATATAACGAAAACTGCCCCACCCCGTGGCAGTCATGTTTTTCAACGGAGTGGAACTGTTTTCAAACTCGGCTGAGATATCATAAGAACAAATGTTCTGAGCAAGTTTCATGTTGATTGGGCAAAAAATGTGACTTTTGGAGCGTTCACTATCTTTTTCTATAGCCATATAAGGAAAACTGGAGCGGAACTATTTTCGAATTTGGCCTAGATATCACAAGAACAAATGTTCTGAGCAACGTTCATGTTCATTGGGCTAAAAAGTGACTTCTAGAATGTTAACAAATTTTTCTATAGCCATATAAGGAAAACTGCTCTGCCCCCTGGTGGCCATGTTTTTCAACGGAGCGGAACATTTTCGAAAGTGACAGAGATATCATAAGAACAAATATAATTAGCAAGTTTCATGTTGATAGGGCAAAAAATGTGATTTCTAGAGTGTTCACAAGCTTTTTCTTCAATTTGACATTGTGACCTAGTTTTGAACCCACATGACCAAGTTTCGAATTCAACCGAGAAATCATTGGGACAAATGTTCTGGGCAAGTTTCATGAAGATGGAGCAATAAATGTGGCCTCTAGAGTGTTCACAAGCTTGTCAAAGTTTTCAATAAAGCCATATAAGGAAAACTGACCCACCCTGTGGCAGCCATGTTTTTCAACGGACAGGAACAATTTTCGAACTCAGCTGAGATATCATAAGAATAAATGTTCTGAGCAAGTTTCATGTTGATTGGGCAAAAAACGTGACTGCTGGAGTATTCACAAGCTTTTTCCTATTGCCATATTTGTAAAACTGCCCCGCCCCCTGGCAGCCATGTTTTTCAATGGAGCGGAACCATTTTCCAACTCAGCCGAGATATCATAAGAACGAATATTTTGTGCAAGTTTCGTGAGGATTGGTTAAAAAATGTCACTTCTAGAATGTTCATAAGCTTTTTCTATAGCTAAATAAGGAAAACTGACCCACCCCCTGGCGGCCATGTTTTTCAATGGACCGGAGCCATTTTCGAACTCGGCCAAGATATCATTAGAACAAATGTTCTGCGCAAGTTTCACGTTGATTGGGCAAAAAATATGTGTTCACAAATGTTTTCTTCAATTTGACCTAGTGACCTAGTTTTTGACCCCACATGACCCAGTCCGAACCTTGACTACGATATCATTGGGACAAATGTTTTCAGCAAGTTTCACGAAGATTGGCCAATAAACGTGGCCTCTAGGTAAATGTTGACGACGCACGACGCATGACAAACAAAAGGCAATCACAAAAACCCACATTGTGCTCAGGTGAGCTAAAAATAACAATAGAACAATAATCACATAATGACATCAACAATGCATATTACGTAAATGATTAAATTTAATTGATATAAGATAAACATACATCATTTATATAGAACATAAAATTCATAGGAAAAGAAATGTACAAACAGGCATGAACATGAGAAAAGGCAATATACAATGAATATAATATATTAATTTGAATCATATAGCTAAATCACTGCAAAAATTCTCAGCTATTCTTAATTTTTAATAGTTCAAATACAAGTATTTATACAACAAAACAGTGTCATGTTTTCAAGTAACTGATCAAATAAATTTCTAACATGTACGTAGAAATGACAGTCAGTCTAAAAATAGCAAGTGTCATGTACATGTATATTTATGTACAAACATTAACTTCTAAACTAAATAGTTTATGTCATTTTGGCATACAGTACATGTTGACTGGTTAAGTTATGTAAAATGCAATAGCATTTATTTAAGACAAAGACGGTAGAATATAATTCACAATGTCCAAAAATACACTGTCATTTTAGGATAAAGATATTGTTTACACAAACATATTGTAGATCCTAAACCACAATTGTGTTTTGAAACATAACACAATACACAATACATAAATTTGAAAAATAATACATTACACAATACATAAGTTTCAATATAAATACATTAGGTCATTTTAAGATAACCATATTTGTTATTATACAAATGTCTGATACATGTAAAAGTAAGCTATTGCACTTTGAACACCAGGATGATGTTGTTGTCAGCTTGTCCCACAATGATGGAGGCTGTGTGCCTGTTGTAGCAGACTGACCATGGGCCCCTCACTCCATCCCTGCCTGTAACCAGAGTGGCCAGCTTCTTCCTGCCCTCCCTGTCCACCTGTATGATAGTCTGGGACCCCAATCCACAGACCAACACCTGGCCTGCAGGTGTCACATGTACAGCACCTGGGAGTCGTAGTTCAGGGTCCTGCAATGTAGAGAGTACCGACCCATCCCTGGCCAGGGTGAGGAGCTTGTGCTGGGCCTGGTTGGTGACGTATATACGATCCCCAGTGGGACTCACAGCACACTTCCATACTGCAAAACAGAGTCACATCAAGATATTAAATTACTTTAAATGTTTAATAATGTTAATACACAAACTGCAGTGACATCGTATTATTAATGCGTCGTTAAACAGACAATTACGCCTCTTAAAGATCCGCATAAAATCCAATAATAATACATATTTTAGTGTGACAGGAAGGTTCTGTATCAGTTTATTGCCTAAAAGTTTGACACGTTGACTGGTGAGTTAGAATTGAAGTCTACCACAATTACACGGATGGAAACGATTACACGGTACAGTGAACGTGTACGCATGAATGCGTAACTATATGCAGTAATAACAGATTTCCTATACACGTATACATGAATATGTCAGCTGATGCAACTATGGCATATGCAGTATTAATAGATTTTCTATACATGTACACAGGATTACTAACATCTGTGTTATTCTATAGCTTACACAGGCTGACATATTTATAACATGTACATGTACATTATAATAACAGAAGTTAAGCTTTTACAACAGGAAATAGGTTTCAAAACAACATGAAATAAAACTTCTCTTTTGTTCTTCTACACAAGTAACAAAAGCCAGTTATTATTTAAACAGTTTTACAAATACAAATCTATTAATTTAACAAATTTCAACTACAACAATTTAAAGTTTATTTACTTCGTATAACGTTTGGAAACACGATGAATTATGAAACAATAATGCACGTATATTTACTTGAAAAACACAAAATATAAACAGCAGGTCACAGAGTGTGTCATTGATTTGCACTCACTGTCTATTTATAGACATGCCATGAAGTCAGCAGTGACAGTCAAAATGCTTGATTACTCATATATATAAATCAATAATATTGATAATCATTCTTTACCGCTGTTGTAATAATAAATAGACACATGTACATTCTACAACTATGCAGTCTTACAATTACTTTATGATACATATTTATAATAATATCCGGATGAACCCGCCATGATTCTAACCTGTACTACCACGTGATGTATCCTCATACAGCTTGCTGACCAGTTTCCCACTCAGTGTGTACTTGTACAGTGCAGTAGTATCAGTGACATACAGCTCCCCCTGGTGGCGGGCGATACCTCTACAGGGATGTTGTAACTGAAGCTTCCTGCCCTTCACCAGCTGCCCATTGTTGACAGAGATAAACTGGATCTCATGTGTTTTCCTATAATTCACAGTAACAGCAACTTCACTGAGTGTTATATGACACATGTCCCATGGAGAAGTAGACACATCACAATGAGTAAGCATTCTGTACTGCTGGTCCAGCAGTTTTAATTTCTTATTATCGTTGTCTACAACAAGAATCTGGCCATCAGGGAGAACACATATGCCACTGATAATGCATGCTGATGAATCACTTGGTATGCGCACATTATACTCTGACTTTCCTTTAACAGTCAATACTTGGTCTGGGTTTCCCTGCACTGTCAATGGCTGGGTACTGTGTACAATCCTCCCCAGACCTGACAGTGTGGACAAGTACTGCTCAATGTCACTGTTAGGCTGGAATGTTAGTGAACTTTTAACCTGAACAGAGTTCTCCTTCAAATATGTTTCAGACTGTTGTATTTTGTCGCTACATTTCTTGCTTGCTATAAAGGAGAGTTCTTTCATGCTTATATCACTTATGTCCTGAATGGCTTCATGCAGTATTTTCAAGTCGTCACGAAGCCTTCTGCAGTTGTTCACATCAGTCTTGAGAGAAGCTTGCAGACTTGTGAGTGTATTTGTCATTTCCTTCAAAGTGATTTTTTCAATATTGTCTAAAGTGTCATTTATTTTCCTGCGTGTTTCTTGTATTTTGTGTAATTGTTCATCATATGAACCCTGCAGTGATTTAATGCCGGTCTCCCAATTTGTTTGAAGATTGTTCATTTGTTCCTGAATTGTTTGAAGCTTCACTGCAAACTGCTGCAGGTCAGTTGACTGGGTTTTGACACACTCAGATACAAGCGTCACTTTGGTGCACTGTCTGAAACAAAATATAGTATATTATAATAAAATGCTTAAAATAATTTGGCAAATTTTTCTTAAATATAAAAAAAATTACTGTTATACATATTCTAAGTTCAAAGCTTATGAGATGGATGGTTTAGATTGGCCATTTCAAAACATTATGTGGCGTGTCATGGGAAAACCGGGCTTAATGCATGTGCGTAAAGTGTCATCCCGGATCAGCCTGTGCGGATTCTGCAACAGGCTAATCAGGTATGGCACTTTCTGCCTATAGTGGATTTATATTTAGAAGAGACTTCCTTGAAACAGAAAATACCATAAAAGCTTAAAGTGCTGTCCCGGATTAGCCTGTGCGGACTGCACAGGCTAATCCGGGACGACATTTACGCACATGCATTAAGGCCAGTTTTCCCACAACGTGCCTCATATAGTCTTCTACTGGATATTTAAGCGTACTTTGGCACATAAAATATAACGAAGGCACATGAGTGTCTGTTTTGCTCCAATTGCTTATAAAGTAAGGAGTGTCAGAAGCAAAAGGACCCTGCTGATAAGCCATATAACAAAAGAAGAGCTGTAGGAGGACAGCTAGCTAGACTTTTCTTGTGCTTGTCAGAGTTACTGGCATTTTTTTCTTAAACAAGAAACATGGAAATTCCCCGAAAACCAAATTTTTCAAACAAAATGCATTAAAGTCAGCACATCAATAAAATTTTTAGTAATGGTAAACTTGACCTTAACCACACCCACCCCATATGCAATCCCAAGCAAGGTCTCGATATAAGGTATCTATGCACTAAGTTTCATAAAAATATCTCAATGCGTTCTTAAGTTATTGAGCGGTTACCATTTTTCTATTTTTAGTACCAGTGACCTTGACCCTACCCACCCCATATGCAATCCCAAGCAAGGTCTCTATATAAAGTATCTATGTATAAAGTTTCATTAAAATATCTCAATGCGTTCTAAAGTTATTGAGCGGAAACCGTTTTCTATTTCAGTAACAGTGACCTTGACCCTTGACCCTAAACGCAATCGCAAGTGAGGTCTCGATATAAGGTATGTTTGTATTAAGTTTCATTAAAATATCTCAGTGCGTTCTCAAGTTATTGAGCGGAAACTGTTTATTCTATTTTTAGTAACAGTGACCTTGACCCCACCCACCACATATGTAATCCCAAGCGAGGTCTCGCTATAAGATATCTATGTTTGAAGTTTCATTACAATAGCTTAATCAGTTCTCGAGTTAGGGAGCGGAAACAAAAAATTGAGAAACTAGCTTACTGAAAAACTTTAACCTGTCCATTTCTAAGTGTAAAAAGGCCCACAATTTTGTCAATTTCAAACTAGAGTTATCATAATTGGCTTATGAGTTCATTTTAATATAGGGAATAAGTGTTCTAAGTTTGAATGAAATCCCTCATGCCATTCCTGAGAAACCAGCTTACCAAAAATCTTTAACCTGTCCATATAGTTATATGTAAAATTTCTCAGTGTAAAAAGGCCCATAATTTTGACAAATTTCAAACTAGTGTTACCAAACTTGGCCTATAGGTTCATTTTAATGTAGGGAATAAATGTTTAACTTTTAATGAAATCCCTCAAGCCATTCCTGAGAAACAAGCTTACCAAAAAACTTTAACGTAACTCGGATGCCGACGCGAGTAGAAAAGCTTGCCTTTTATTAGAAAAGTCGAGCTAAAAAGGCCCCAACCACTGGCGGCCAAGTTTTTTAGCAAATCAAAATAATTCAATAATTTTGGTAAAATTACTTCAAAATCCAACCAGTGGTTTCTAACATAAAGATCTTCAAAAATTTTAATATAATCCTATTAGGAAAAATGGCCCGCCCCCTGGCGGCCATTTTTTTAAGGACTTAAACCATTTGAGGAACTTTGGTAGAAAAACAACCAAGGAGCATTTCTGTCAAAGAAGTTTGAAATCCAAACAAGTGGTTTTTGACAAAAAGATGTTCAAATTTTTCAATAAAAACATAACGTAAAAATGCCCTGCCTCCGTAGTTTTTACAACAGACCTTACTAATTTGAGAAACTTTTGTAGAGAACCTCCCAAGGAACAGTGCGTGAATAATTTCTAAATCCAACCAATAATTTCAGACAAAGATTTTCAAAGTTTTCAATACAGCCATTTAAGAAAAAAATGGCCCGCCCACTGGTGGCTATGTTGTTTTTCAACTGAGCATCAACATTTGAGAAATTTTGGTAGAGGACCATACAAGGAACATTTTTCTAAATTATATGAAAATTCACCCAGAGGTTGAGGATGAGATGTCATTTAAAGATGTTTCTATTTAACGCCCGGCAGCCAATTGTATAAACATTTCTTACCGCAGTAAACAATGATACCGCAGTAACCTGAACCCTACCATAGGTAAAATGGTTTGTATAAACAATTTCCAAAAAATTAACCACGCACTTACCTCTGTATATTTTTACCCACCTAGCTTACCTTGGTTAGAGTATTTTAACCACAACAAACATGGCGGACATTCATCTATGAATATAGATCAACGCATATATATAGCCATACTTTAAACGTAAATTCAAGTATAAAGTTATCAAAATTTGCATCTTCAATTCTCCGATGTACACTTCACGATTTCTACACGTCTACTGACCCAGAATAGATTCGATGACATAACACATTTTTGACAAATTGTACACGTCATCGTGAAGGCTTGATGAGTCTGAATCGGAATCATATTAGAGGCACCAAACGGGGTATTTCAATAAATATGCCAATCTTTGAAATGATGGTAGTAAAAAAAGAGTGCTGAATAGATTTAATTTAATTAGCGTGATATACATGCATATTTTTTAGTGTGAAATACTTGCATATTTTATGAGTTGTTTTCTGTACTCTCTTTATGTTTTTAATATGAAATGCAAGTTAATTCTTATTTTGTTTTTATTGTTATGAAAAGGACACACATTGAACAAGCAAAGTATTTATAATAATCTACATGTGCCCAACTTCAGATAATGGTTAAAAGTATTTAAGTATAATTCATGTAAAAGGCTAGATACAGATTATAGGAGATATACAAAATTAATTAAAAGATTTACATTTTATTTATCTCCAAATAGCTGAAGAAGCAGATCTACAAATCTGTTAATAATAAGTTTAAATGTGTTGAAATATTGATGTGTTGAGTATCCTCATTTCAGTATAATGCTTGTGTGTTTTTTCACAATGTACATTTTTATACATATTTTTGCAAATATATCATTGTTTAACTTATGACTGTGTGAAGGTTTTTAATCAGATATCATGACTAGTATTTCTTTCCTCCAATTTCATTCATTTCGGCCATTTTGGTTTCTTACTGCGATCGTTTGGAAATTTCCGCGTAAATAAATATTAGGAATTCTGGGTAAAACAACCCAGGTAAAAATCGCTCAATTACAGTGGTTAAGATACCGCGCGGTAAAAAGCTTTATACAAGTAAAAATCTACCGCGGCATCTTAACCAAGATTTTGACCGCGGTAAGTGATTTACCTAGGTATATTATAACCATTGTTTATACAATTGGCTGCTGGTGGCCATTTTTGTGCAGCGTACTGGAACAATTGGAACAATTGGATTGACTTTGATCGAGGACAATCCAAGAAACATTGGTGTGAAGTTTCAGCAAAGTTGGCCAACTGCTTTTCGAGGAGATGAAAGGAAAAACCTATGGACGCATGCACACACACACAACCGAACCGCCATGGCATAAGCTCGCTGGCCTTCGGTCAGTTTAGCTTAAAATGAATATGCCAGCATTGGAATAAAGGTTACCGTGTTTGCAAAATAGTTAAGAAAAGGCAATAATAGTATTTTCAAAGATTGAGTATGAGTAGCTTAACATTTATATATCAGATACAATAGTTTCACACTCAACCCTCGATGTGTAACTGATATCAAGAAGAGTGGTATTGAAGTCAATCTCAAACTGTACTAACCTTGATATGTATTGATTTTATAAAATGTTAACATTCAGGTAGTCAGTTTACCTGTTAAACATTGGTATCCAGGTAAAAACTGGAAGTTTAAAACTGCACCATTTCTGATATATATAAATATATGGGGTTCTCAAGCCAATCGTTACATGTATGTTAATGTCCTCAACTTAATTCTTGTTTATATTAATAAACATACTAAATCAGGTTAGTCTAAAAAGTAAATTGTCTAATAATAAGGATTATTGTTATCTTAACAATCATTTTGACAAAAATGTCTTAAGATACCTGTGATTAAGTAGAATACAATTTGAGCAGCACAGCTGTCCATCGTCTTCACAGAAAATTTCCAATTTTTTATCTTTGTGAACTTCGCATTTCATCAGAAAATCCTCCACCTTCTTTGAAATTGGCCATTTGTTCATATCTCCCCTTCCATAAGGGGAATGTTTTTTGAACAAATGACCATGATGATGAATACATTTTCCACAATAAAACTTTGAACATGTTTCACAGTAAAATTCTGCGACTACTTCAACAGACTGCTCTTCGCAGGTAGAACAACAAAAATCTTTAAATTCATCTGATCCTTTAGCAACAGTAGACATAGAAAATGTCGCCATTTTGCTTGTTGACTTTCAGCAAACAAAACTTTACAACTTTAATTAAATAGAAATATTAATGTCACAGTGTCTCTGTTTAATTAAATAATCCAGAAAGCACACATTAAATGTAGTGGCAATTATAATCAAGCAATAAAACCTTCCAACTGAACAGAAACCAAGATAACCTTCAAATGACGCTCAGTGGTCTGTTGCAGTAAACAGTGTAACTATGTAAACTGTCACGTGAGTATTAGGTCACGTGAGTATTGGATTAATTTAAATTATTGCACTGCGACAAAGGTTTGTAGCTGAATATCAGGTTACATTGAACAAGTGTTTATCACACAGACCAAATGCAGTTGGTTTAAACGTGTACTGATCAATGTCTCTAGAGTGTTTATTATTTAAGAGTTTACCACACTGACTATTTTATCACAGTTGTCATTTCCTTTTGCCGAAATATCAAACTGATTTGATCTTTTTCTCTTTAGTCATTTTAAAAACAATTTACCTGTTTAATTCTTGTAATATGATGCCATCTCCAATAATTAAAACCAAAGGGAGACAACTCCTGTCCTAAAACACTTTAATTGTCTGACCCACATTAAGGACACACTGTCAGTATCAAATGTGGGTTCCAACTGATTATGTGAAGACTCACAATCAAACTTCAAATACAAAGTGAGGCAGCAACTGCTTAAAAAATATTTGTTTATATTTACCTTTTTACATAGTTTTTTTGTAAAGATCAACTTCATTGGAAATCATCTGAACATATATATTGTGCCCATTTTTTTTTCAAGTTTTTCAACTTCCTTATAGCGTTTCAGAGAACAAGTTTAAAGCAAAATGTTCACAATAAATGACAATTCTAACATGTAACATGCAGAATTTGTCTATAGACAAATAAAAAAATTCACCATTGTTAAACTACCAATAAACAACCCAAAATTAGTTTAGAAACTGTAAAATATAGAATGTATTGTAACTGAAAAAAAATTGTGCTAGGTCATGTTACAACTGAAATAATTTTTGCATTATCGTTGTTAATCGGCTAATAAACACTAACAGCCTCGTGGTTTAATTCATACGCATCAGAACACAAAATCGCTGTTTATTAGCCGATAAACGACTCTAAATGCAAAATTATTTCTTAATTAACGACAGACGCCGGAGGATGACTGACCACAATATCTCTCAGTTCGAGATCAGGTGAGCTAAAAATCTGTTGGGTGCAACCACACTACATTTAGGCAGCGTGTCACTGCTTTAGCGACTGTCGTTGTTGATCTCCATGTCATCTTACCTTGGCAAGACCTCAGGTTGCAATCCTCAACTTGATAACTATCGCAACCATGGTCACTTCTGTCGGTACAGGTCCTGTGTCTGGCTCAAGTTCCATTCCAGCTGTTTACTCCCTGGCTGACCAATCTATTTCTGTACATCATTGCCAGGCCCATCTGTTCCTGTATGTGTGTAAATACAACTAAATAATATTGGCACTCATGTGGATGTTGTGTTAATAATTATAAGTGAAGACCTAATCAAGCTTTATATTAAGAGTTATCAGCCTTTATCACTACAAAAAAAGAGGCACATTTCTCCTAAAATGCTGGTCACAGATATCGAGGTTGTGCATGAAACTATGGTATCTGATATACAAATGTTAAGCAGATACAATAGTTTCACGCTCAACCCTCGATATCAGTCTTGGTCAGTGACCTTATATAATGACCTTGAAGACATGTGTGATCTTTAGTTGAATATCTGTAGCAGATATAGAGATAATCCTACTACATTGTAGGTCAGAGCTATGGGCCTTGGTCAGTGACCTTATACAATGACCCTGAAGACATGTGTAAAGCTTCAATTGAATATCTGTAGTAGTTATAGAGATATAGAATTGTTGCACGCCAACTTTAACCTGAATTCATAAGTACAAAAAGGGGCATATTTCTGCTAAATTACTGGGCCTTAGTCCGTGATCTTACATAATGACCCCAAAGACATATGAAGTCTCAATGGTGTAGTGGATATGGTGTCTGCCTTGCGACCGGAGGTCCCGGGATCGATCCCCACTCAGGAAGCGTTCTCAAGATCTTTCCAAAGACACCAAGTACTGGTTCTGCCCAGGAAACCCACTCAAGAGTGTCTTTATAAGCCAAGGCTTTCAATGCAATCAAGCTAAAATAAATAGGTTTAAACTAAACTAAAGACAGGTGTGAAATTGAATATCTGTAGTAGTGTTAGAGATATGGAGTTGTTGCCAGGCAAACTTCAACCTGAATATTTAAATACAAAAAGGAACATAATTCTGCTAAATTGCAGGTCAGACTTATGGGCCTTGGTCAGTGACCTTACGCAATGACCTCAAAGACATGTGTGAAGTTTCTTTTTAATATCTGAAGTAGTTACAGAGATATGTACTTGTTACACGCAATCCTTAACCTGAATTTTCTCTTGCACGCAAACCTTAAACTGACTTTTCTAAGTCATATCTGTAGTAGTTACAGTTACAAAAACCTTAACCAGAGCATTATGGCGATGCGGACGAACAGGTGAGTAGAGTAGCTCGAAGTATTTGGTGAATAGTTGAGCTTAAAGTGTAAGTACTCAACAGGTCACCTTTACTTCTAAACAGAGGGTGATTTTGGCAGGTAGATAATCAAACATTATCAAATATGTCTGCATAGGTTTATAAACAGAGATAAATACTGTTTGCATAAACATTTACCACACTACTTAAAAAGGTTTATATTGCACACATATTTATTACCCGTAATTGTCTACATTTGATGTTACTCTGTATGTATGTCAAGATCATATAAAGTTCATATGCTGACAGTAAATGCAGTCAAACATTGAGTTCTATAACACGAAACTAAGTTACCAGGCCTGTTAAACAGTCGGCCTGTTACTGGGAAGATCGTGTCCACAGCCTCTTCCTTCATCTCCACAGCCTCGCAATGACATACTGGAAGATATGGTGAACATAGAAATCAATGAGTACATACAAACATACAATTCTTATAAACTATATTTTACTAATTATGCTATGGTGGTTAATTTTTTTTTGCTGTATGGTTTTGCTTTATGTTTGTTTTTGTCTTTTGAAACACCCCATGTATATTGACATATATGTTAACGTGAATTCTGAATACAATTAGAATTTTGTTATTTTATGTCTACTACTAATGTTCCTGCGCCTGCAAATGTGTCATCGATGACCAGTGTTTATATAATTAAATTAGTTTTGTAAAGTGTGATTTTTGTCAATTGTTTGAAGAAACAAGGCCATCACATTTAGCAATGCTTCGTTATTAATTATTCGCAATTCTAACATGATACTCACTACTTTTACTGTAGACACAGAACAAAATTATAGTTGTTAAACTTCCCAATAAACAACGCCAAAAGTAGTCCCGATTCTGAGCGGAGCATAGTAAAATATAGTTCTCTTTACAATTGCAAAAATATTTGTCAAATCATGTTAGAATCAAAATAATTTTTGCGTTTTCGTTGTTTATCGACCAATAAACAATTCTTTGTTGTTCCAAGGTGTGGCTATTAAACCACTCGGGATAACGACCTTGTGGTTTAATTGGAGATGGGCTCTGATTTGTTAGGGTCTACAAAATTCACAGATTGGAGCAATGTCTGGAATATATCTGTTCTCTGCTTTGTCTGTATGCATACAAATCATTTTGCAAAAGGAGAATTGTCCTTTTATATTGTACTTTCTGCTAATGTATTCTCTTATTCTGTGAAGTAAGTTGAGGTATCACAAAATAGTTTTAGTCTGACAAAAAATCAACAAAGGGTAGTATTCTAAACTTTTGTGCAATTATGAGTTATGGTTCTTGTAAGCTTTACTTACACCTGCTATCGTAAATCATTCTGTGCAGAATTAACAAAATGCCTTTTATCATTTTTGACTTAGGCTTTGCACACTCATGAATAAATGGAAAATAATTCAATTACCTTACACGTCAGGTTCTTGCATGCAACACACCATATGGTGATGGTGATCATTTCTGCCAATTTAACTGAAAATCCCAGCATGCATGACAATATTATGCTCTTGACAATCATTTGACCTTTGACCTTAATTAGTGACCTTGAAGTTTAAGCTACAGACCTGGTTCTTAAACGCCACGTGCCGTCTCATAATGATCATCACTTCTGCGAAGTAATTTGAAAATTCTTCCATGCCGGGCAAAATTATACTTTGGTCAAAGTCAATGACCTTGGACCAAAGGACCTGGTTGTTGCATTGCCACATGCTGTCTATTTATGCTTATCATGTCAAGTCATTTGAAAATTCTTCCATGCTGAACAAAATTATGCTGCGACAGAGTCCATGGTATTAATTCTATTATTTGACCTTTGACATTTAAATGTGACCATGACCTCGGGCCTAGTTGTTGCGCATGACACACCGTCTTATAATGGTCATGACTTCTGCGAATTTATTTGAAAATCCTTCAAAGTTATTGCCTGGACAAGAATCTTAACATATGTACATTAACTTGATCTTTGAACTTTAAGTGCAACCTTGACCTTGGACCAGGGCATCTGATTCTTGCATGCCACACACCGGCGCATAATACAAAAATCCTTCCTTGCTGGATAACATTATGCTCCGGCCAGGGTCTATGGCTTAAATTCTTGTATTTGACCCTTGACCTTTAAGTGTGACCTTGACTGTGGACCAAGGGACCTGGTTTTTTCGCGCGACACACCATCTCACTGCTTAGCACTTCAGCCAAGTTATTTGAAAACCCTTCTCTGCTGGACAAAATTATGCTCGGGACAGTATCTATGGCTTAAATTCTTATATTTGACCTTTGACCTTTAAGTGAGACTTGACCTTAGACCTAGGGAACTGGTTCTTGTGCACGACAAACCGTCGCACCATGCTTAACACTTGGGCTAATTTATTTCAAATTCTTGCCATGCTGGACTATATTATGCTCCAGACAGGGTCTATGGCTTAAATTCTTATATTTGACCTTTGACCTTTAAGTGTGACCTGGAACTTGGACATAGGGACCTGGTTCTTGCGAGTGACACACCGTCTCATTATGTTTAACATTTCTAAGTTATTTGAAAATCCTCCAATGCTGGACAAAGTTATTGTTCGGACAAGAATCCGAACATACATACACACGTACATATGTACGTACCCATGGACAGGGTAAACACTATTAGTCTAGCCATCATTGATGATGGGGGCATAAAAAAGCTGCACATGATTCTAAAACAATTATATTTATCACTTGTCAAACAAGATTTTTTCTTTGCGTCAGTAACTCAGCAGCATATCTATGAATGTGAAAAGCAGTAAATGTTTTATTGTCAGAAGTTAGTGAAGGAAATTATGTTACATAAATATCCATTTAACCATCTAAAAGGCACTATACACTAGACCATTTTAATATATTGTTTAATTATCAGAGAGTCTGTATTATCAGAACAGCAATGCTTTCATTCTAGCAAGACATAAGCTTTCTTGTTCAGTAATAATACACACATCATCTTGTAAGACTGCACCAATCATAACTGCAATAACAAAGAAATGTCATAGAATAATAGAAACAGATACACTGGTTTAGCTATAATAACTTGAAAATGAATTTGCTGGATTATTGGGCCATGCCTGAAGTTGATTGATTCTTAATATTATATACACCATAACAGGGTAAGGGTCTGCCTAAATCATATTTATTACAGATGTTTGTCATGCAATAAAGAAAGACCTGATACAACAGTACATTCTCTAAATTACTGAGTTTGTCTACACTCAAAAAACATCTAAATTATTTAAGAATTTAACAGTATTTTTTCTGCATATCATCGGTGTATAAACTGTCGGGAAAATTTGGGACCAACTGAAGATGCGTCACTAAAACCATGGGATCTGATGAATGTGAAGTTAACGGAGGCTTAAATGTGTGATGTGCAGGCCTCAAAAGCAAATGAAGTAAACACACTAAATATGTCATCATGTTTTCTTAGATTGGTCAGGATTAACATAGCAGTATTTTGTGAATTATGATTTTCAACTACTTGTCGGTTTTCGAAACCTTAACCAAAGCAATTTTATCACAAATTGTGTAAGTGTTATTAGGAGTGCAGTTCAGTGTGTATACAATATGAAGTTTCACTACAATAGCTCAATTTTAACTGGTATCATGGTGTGGAAACTATATTTCTTTTTTGATAACAGTGACCTGGGCTCCACCATCGTCAATTGCAATCCACAGCGAGGTCTCGATATAACATATCTATATCTGAAGTTCCATAACTATATCTCAATGCCTATGCAAGTTATTAATCAGAAACTATTAGTTCTATTTGTATTAACAGTGACACTGACCACACCCAAAAAATATTAATCCCAAACTAGCTCTGTATATCAGATTTCTACATACACTGTGTTTTTTGGGGGTTTTTCACTGTCGGGGGAATGGTGGCGGGGCCCATCAAGAGGGGAATTAAACGGTAAAAGGGGAATTTTCGAGAAACTGGTAAAACCATATTTTTAATATTATATATTATACTATGTAAACACGCGTAAATTGTTATCATTACATAAATTGTTATCATACACTTCTTATATTTAAATGCAACCAGCTGGGTTTCTTGAACAAATTATGATGTTCACAAAAAGTGCACTATCTTTGCCAATTTTTGTCCGAGTTTGCTCAAATTTGTTTCTTATAAAGAATATATTCTGAGGGGAACTTTTAGGATAAAAAGGGGAAACATATATACTTGTTTAGGAGGGGAATGGTGCTGAATATCGGCCACACAATGACCCTAAATTAATCACTGATACATGCATGAAGTTTCATTGCAATAACTCATTTTTGAGTTTTTGAGCACAAACCATTTGTCTATCTTTAGGAACTGTGACCTTGACCCACCCACCATATTTGCAATCTCAAGTGAGGCCTTGATATAAGTTATCGTTGTATGAACTTTCATTACAATAGCTCAACTTGTTCTCAAGTTATTGAGCCAAAACCAAAAGTAAAAGCCAGTCCTGCCCACCTGCCCAACAACATACCCCAAACTTATAACCAAATTCTTTCTTTAAAATTATATTAATAGTTAAAAAGTAAAGAACATTTTCAGGCAAAAAGTACCACATATCTTTTGAAGACAAATACATGTATGTAAATGTATGATATTTTATTTGTCTCTGAACGGAAAATGTCAGATCCGAGAATAAAACAAAAGAGCCGAAATGGCCATGGGTTCAATAAGTCATAAAGGCATGTAAAAATTAATGATGACCACTGACAGCCGTGTTTTTTTTAAATCAAAATGATTTCAGGGTTATGCATGGAACAGTTTTGGAAGGAAAGTTTAGATTTCAAAATGATGTTACTGGTCCTTTATCACTATAGTGCTTGGTGAAAAGAAACATACAGATTTAAGTCCTTTATATTTTATGCTGATGTACAGGCAATCATAGATAAGATCATCATCCTGTTTTTTGTTTGTTTAATAAATGAGATAGAGTGAACAAGTTTGAACCCACATAAACCACATGTTATCATAATGAAATATTCCTACTTGCCCAATCACAGCTTTCAGCGAGATGACACCGCATAAACATGAAATATCTGTCTAATTAATTGGTGTTTTTCACCGATAAAACTGTGTGTGTGGTCGGTCTTCTTGACAAGCAGATTATCTGGCTTTCATATTGAGTGTTATTGTATCCAAATATGGCATTAACTTGGTTAAAGCTTCTTATCGCTAAAGCTCACCCTATTTGCAATTTCGAAGCCGCACCTGATTAAACTTTTCCCTTCCAGCAACCAGGTATTTTCTATTTGATAATTATGGTATTGAATAAGTATGTACATCCATATGATATCTGCATTTTCAAACACGATTATTCATATTACTAAATATTCCACCTGCATGTTGCGCAACTATGTGTATAACAATTTCTGCCACCAGCTTAAAGTTTAAACCTATTAATTTTAGCTAGATTTTATCGAAAGCCTAAGGCGAGACTTTGTTGATTTCTAGGTTCTTTGATCCGCCAACCCGGTTTTTTCCGAAAAGCAAAAAAAAACAACAAATTTGTAGAATGTAACCGATATCATAAAATGACCTTGTGAAAAGGTTTCAATTTGTTACATGGAATGCAAAAAAAACACTGAAGAAATTATTAAATTTTATGTAACAAGCATTTTGATTGTATATCGCTATAAGATTCATATGATCTGCTCCTAGAATCATTGTATTAAAAACACATTTATAATTTTATATCAATATTATAACTAACAAATTTCATTGGTGTGTATGATATATTCAGTCTATATTCACTTTAAAACATGCTGTTATACATATAATAGGGCCACTGTCCAGCTATATGTGACATACTGTATTTAAGTGCGAGTATATTTTAACTTTAGTTTTTATACGATCAACCGTGCCTTTTAATGTTATTATTATTGGTATTTAAATGCATGGTTATCATGCCATGATTAAGTTAATGTTGTGTAATATGACTTTTCTAAGTAATAATTCATAAAGATTTTTTTATATTTTATTCATTAATTAACTAAAGTCTGTGTGTTCATTTTTTTTATTTTTTTGTTCCCTCCTCCAACCGGACTCTTCCAAAAATGTCAGAGAACCAATACATAAACAACTCTGGCCTAAGGCTTATTGAGACACCATTGAGTCCATTCGTTTCCTGTGTAGATCAGTTTTTTTTTTGTCTTTTGAGAAAGACCATTCAAAGGATGGAACTCCTAATCGCAAGATGGCCACCATATCCATTACACCCTTGTGACCTCTGCCACTGCCACGGGCCACCATATCCATAACACCCTTGTGACCTCTGCCACTGCCGCGGGCTTTTGTCAATCATCATCTAGCGACTGCAACTTGTCTTAACTATACAACTAAACTAAACACTGACGACCAACTTTGGGAATAAATAGTTTTCAAATGGAGAGACCTTGTAACCCAATTGGAATTTGCATCCCCGAAACGTGGCTTATTTTTATCCCAGGGGCATAAGTTGAACAACCTTGAACAAACCTCTGGGCCTTGCGGTTTCAGGTAAAGATTTGTTAGGTCATTTTGCTATTTAAGTCTATATAAACCATGTGACCATTCGGGGGTGGCCAGACTTGACCCCAGGGGCATAATTTGAACAATCTTTGGAGAGGACCACTATGCAATATTACGTACCAAATATAGGAAAGCTGTGGGCCTTGCAGTTTCAGGTAAAGATTTTTTAAGTCATTTTGCTATTTAAGTCTTAATAAACCATTTGACCCCTGGGGCGTGGCCAGTTTTGACCCCAGGGGCATAATTTAAACAATCTTTGTAGAGGACCTCTAGAGGAAGTCACATATCAAATATGAAAGGTCTGAGCCTTGCAGTTTCAAAGAAGAACTTTTAAGTTTTCACTTTTTAAATCTATTTTTCGCTCTAGTGACCTACATATTCAGCGGGCCGGAAATATTTGAACAACTTTGAAAGTGGTCCACCCAAGGATCATTCCTGTAAAGTTTGATGAAAATCTGCCAAGCGGATTAGGAGATGTTGTTTGAATGAAAAGTTGACGACGCACACACGCACGCACACACGCAAGCACGACGGACAACGGGTAATCACAAAAGCTCACCATGAGCACCTTGTGCTCAGGTGAGCTAAAAGGACAATCGGCGTTGAAATTAATATTGAGATGTCATTTTTTTACCCGAAACATAATACAAGATGGACAAGATGATCCGTCTACGTGACTTCTCAGACCCCAGCATGTTTGGTCCTCACTATGGAGACTTCTTTTGGACACAATAAGAAACCTTATCAGACCCAAAATTAATTGGAGATAAACTCAAACATTTTTAAGATGTTTACCGTGAATAAACCGATAATACCTTCAATGTTTTCACCCGTGATAAATGAATAACCTAAATGCTAGTAATTTACGTTACTGTAATTGTTACATGAATTTGTCAGGCAAATTTAACAATATATCAGTCAGAAAATAATTGCGGAAATGAATGAAAATTATTATATATCAGATGAGTGTACATAGTTATGTTACATAATATACTATACGTCTCAGAAGTTTTGCAAATATTGTATTCATGCTACGCTATAAAGTAAAAGTAACATTTTGACGTATTACGATACTTCTTTCACCACATTTTATTTACATAAAAATTTTAATTTTTGTTTTTAATTGAATAACATCTTACGGAGAAGTTAATAGAAAGGTGCAATTATAAATAATTCTTTAAAAAACGCAACCGCAATTCAAATATAAATTAACATGCACAGTAAGTATATAAATATAAATTTTCTCCATTTATTGAAATTCGTGGGTTTATGATTCTCCTGACGCTAACTGATGAATGTATATTAGCATAGCTCTACCACGCGCTATTTTAAGAATGATGCACCCTTTATCTCGAGTGTGTTGAATACGCTGGAATATACCATTTCATACAGATCTTCGCTGAATATCTACGTATGGCTCCGAAATTTTAAGAGCGCAATTGCTTTTTATAGAGCGTGCAGCTGATGTATGTTAAACAAAATAATAATTTCATTATGTGAATAAATATTACATTAACTTCATAACAAACAATGAGTAAAATTGTTCAGAATTATGTTCAGTTCTACAGTGTAAGTCGAAGATATGTTTATAACTTTATTTTAACCGCTTATGCAAACAATTATGGATATTTTAATCCCACAAAATATGCAACAGTTATTGGTGAACATCAAACCAGTGTTGTAAGTTTGCATTCCATGAAATTAGAAAATTTGCCAAATGTTATTTTCCCGCCGCATAAAATTATCGTAAGAAATCTAGGTCAGAAGTGATGTTAGACAGCTACGCTGAAACAATACAGTTTTAAGAAATGATCACAATTTTCAGAAGGAAAACAGCACTTAATAAAGCAGGCAAATGACACTCATGATAGCAAAATAATTATTTGATGCTATGTGTAATTTAAGAACACTCATCAAATGACACTGTGGAATAAAAGTTTGTAATGCACAACAGTATAATCAGAGAAATTATTCCATTATTTTCATTAAAGGCACTTACAAGACGTTGCAAGATCGTGAATACATTTTAGAATCAATTTCTATCAGACAGATACATAAAACGAGAGTAACTGTTGTCTCAGGATAGCGCGCTCCACTATTTAACTGCATTGTCAGAGTTATGGGCCTTTATCACTACAAAAAAGGGCATAATTCCGCTAAAATGCTGGTCACAGTTATGTGCCTTGGCCAATGATCTTACACAATCACCCCGAAGACATACGCAAAGTTTCAATTGAATATCTGTAGTAGTTACAGAGATATGTACTTGCTGCACGCAAACCTTAAACTGAATTTTCTTTTGCATGCAAACCTAAACCTGACATTTCTTAGTACAAAAAGGGGCATAATTCTGCTGGTCACAGCTATGGGTCTCGGTCAGTGACCTTATATAATGACCCTAAAGGCATGTGTGAAGTTTCAATTGGATATCTGTAGAAGATATGGAGATATGGAGTTGTTGCGCGCAAACTTTAACCTGATTTTTGTAAGTACAAAAAGAAGCATAATTCTGCTCAATTGCAGGCCAGAGTTATGGGCCTTGGTCAGTGACCTCATATAATGACCCCGAAGACATGTGTGAAGTTTCAATTTAATATCTGTAGTAGTTACAGAAATATGGACTTGTTGCACGCAAACCTTAACCAGAGCATTACAGTGACGCCGATGAACGGGTGAGTAGTATAGCTCGAACTACTCGGTAAAAAGTCGAGCTAAAAATGAATTTGGAATGAAACTACAAGTCAATTTTTTATCAGAAATATAGTAATTTAAGAAATTTGTTTTCATGTTATGTTTACATTTTCAACAAGGTGAAACTAAACAAAGTTCCTCATGGTTTATTGAGACTATCGTGCAGCTTGCCAAAACTTAACGATGAATATTCAGATTTAATCTGTTACTCCACTATTTACAGTATGTAAATAACAGGTTTGTTTATGAACTGGTTTCCTTGGAGGATGAGTGTTTTATATAATACAATATCCAACTAACAGAATATTTCAGTATGTATGTAGGTTATATCCCACATAAACAAGACAGTGTTAATTGTTTGTTCTGAATTAAGCCATTTTTCGGCGTAGCTGTCTAAGATCACTTATGACCTTGATTTCTTGCGATAATAATGCAGCGGGAAAATTGAATGCCAATAGAATTTGGCAAATTTTCTATTTTTAGGGATTGCAAACTTACAACAATGGTTTAATGTATACCAATAACTGTTGCATAATTATGGGGATTAAAATGCACATGATTTTTTACATAAGCGGTTAAAATAAAGTTATAATAATATCTTCGACACTCTAGAACTGAACATACTTTCTCATTGTATGTCAAGATCAGAATATCATATTCGTTCTCAGAGTTAATCCACTGTTTTGTTTAGCCTTGCGGCACGCTCTATAAATAACAATTAATTATAGCGAGTTCAAAACACTCATGATCATTCTAAAAATAGCGAGTTTAACTGCCGGTGTATAGCTTTTATAATATACATGCATCAATTAGCGTCCAGAGAATCATAAGAGCTAATATTTCAATAAATGGGGAATTTATGTTAATAAACTAACTGTTCATGTTAATTTGAAATTGAATGGCGGTTGCCTTCTATTAAGAATTAAACAGAATTGCATATTTCTATCAACTTCTCCAGTAGATGTTAATCAACCTATAAAAAGATATCTTTCCATATGGTGAAATAAGTAACGGAATTTGTCGAACTGTTATTCATGTTACTTTTACTACATTTTCGTAGCATTCATACATTATTTGCAATACCAATTATACACAGAAACCCTCGATACATCATGTTCCTACCGAATATAATTTTAAATCACCGGCAATAGTCTAATGAAATTTTATGTTTGTGTTATAAAAAAATGCAAGTCATTATTATTTCACATGCGCTGAATGTTCCTTAAAGATTGCGTTTCATAAGGATACACAGTAAACATGATTAACGGACTTGGAAATGTTTATGTATTATGCATAGATAAAAATGAAGGTAGGTTATATTACTTATAGGTAATGATTATCAGAAGCTAAAGGACACTGATATGCTATATAAGGGGAAAAGGCCCCACTCTCTTGCAGACATGATTTGTTAACCAATCAAAGTAGTTCAAAGTATTTTGGTAAAGAACCATCTAAGGAATATTTCTGTGAAATTATTTAGAAATCCAAGCAGAGGCTTCTGAAATGAAGATTTTAACTGTTTAAAATATTCCCATATAAGGAAAAATGGACCCGCCCCCTAGCGGCCATGTTTTTCAACATAGCGGAACCATTTGAGCAACATTGCTAAAGGACTACCCAATGATCGTGTCTGTGTTAGTAATTTGAAATTCAACCGGTGATTTCTGACAAGATTAAAAAAAAAATTGATATAACCATGTAAGGAAAAAAGGCCCCACCTAGCGACAATGTTTTTCAACAGAGCGAAACAATTTGAGCAACTTTGGTAGAGGACTACCCAAGTATCATTTCTGTGAAATTTTTTGAAAATCTATCTAGGGGTTTAGAAGCAGATGTTTATAGCTCTGACAGCCATCTTGTGCGGCTATCTTGTGACCGGACCAATTGAGCAACTTCAGTAGAGGACCACCCAAGGAACATTTATGTTTAGTTTTATCAAAGTTGACCTACTAGTTTAAACAAAAAGTTTACGCATGGGCGAACGCATGAGGCCGTCCTTAAAAAATTGTTTGTTTGCGGTAACGCGACTGACTCACAAAATTGGTGTGTATGTGTATTTCAAAGTTTATGATGTCCTTCCGTGCCTGAGGCTGCATTATGTGAGGACCCGGAGTGTGTCCCAGCACTCCTACCTAATTAACTTACTGGAGACTCACGAAAGTTGGGATGAATTTTGAATCGTAGCTGCAATTTCCAGCTATTTATTTTTTACTGAAAGATATTTTAATTTTGGTGTGGTCTTGTGCTTTGGGGGGAAACCGGAGTACCTCGAGGAAACCCCACCTGTCCGGTATGGTGACCACCAACCAAACTCACATGCGCCGAGAGTGGAAAGCGAACCCGGGGCGCCTAGGTGAGAAGCGAGTGTACCAACCACTGCGCTAGCCAGACAGCCTCACGAAATTGGGCCCAACTCACAAGTTTTGATAGGCGTCTGTGAAGCAAATTGGTTTTCTTTTTGAAACTAGTGGCTATATAAGATGACCTAGTAAGAAGAATTGAGACAGTTTAAATAAAGTTGGCTGCAATTATTAATTCCAGTATGCGAAAGCATTCACAGGTGGTGGATTTGAACCATGAAAAACATTTAGCATTTATACCTACAGTATCAGTACATGTAACATATTTTACTCGTTAAGTCTTAGGCTATATTAATCAGGTGTCTCTAACTTATCTCTGCTATGTTTCCAAAGTTTTACGAACAGCTTTTCGTTCAACATGCTATTTATACCATGTCCTCCGCATAGGCATAAAATCACTGATCGAGCAATTTTTTTGCGGACGGCTTTGGCGGATGCGCTTTGCAGATACAGACTGGGGTCATATGGAAATGGTTACTGTTTTCAACTTGTTTGATTTTTTGCAGATTTTGATTTGTGCAATGCATATGCGGATACTGACATTTGGAAAAACTGTGACCTCATATGAAGCGGGCCACAAGGGGGCCAAAATGGGCCTGGGTCGCTCACCTGAGGTTAATAAATCAGTATGGCTTGTGCAAGTATTCTAGCATGTTCAGTGATGTCTGAAGTAAACCATTGAAACCTTAAATTAACAAAAATGGATGACAACAAGTGACCAATGACGGATTGTTTGATTGGCAACTCAAAATAGTTTGAAGGAATTTGGTACCTGGTCACCCAAAGAACATTTTTGTTAAATTTTGAAATCCTGCAAGTGGTTTCAGATAAGAACATTTTCAAACTTTTCAATATAGACATACAAAGAAACTGATACACCCCATTGGACAACCACTGACCAAAAAAGCTTACCTAAGCTTAGTACTGATCATTAATGCCATTACGGAGAAGACAAGCAAAGTTATGACTGTATAACTTCCGGTTTCTTTTTGGTGTAATTCCTTAGAATGTGAATGATAATAAAACTAGAAATGTCCACAGACATGGATGCCATTACCTATGCAGCCTTTTCAACAGGGGCCACTTTGTCTATATGCATACAAATAATGAAATTAATTTGCAAAATCTGCTAATGTCTTCACTCAATCTGTGAAGTATGATGAGGCACCAAAAATATCCTATCTATAATTTTAAATGTTGAGTCCTGACAACAATCAGAAAAGGGAAGTAATTAAAACTTTCTGGCAATAATGAGTTATGGTTCTTGTATGCTTCATCTACTCTTGCTATTTTAAAAGATTCATTAAAGAATCAACACAATGATTTGTATAATTTGTTAGTTATGCTTTGAACAACATCAATAAATCGAAGTAATTCATAAGTTTTACAAGTCTGGTTCTTCCATGCAACACTCCATGTTGAGACTGTGATCATTTCTTACAATTTATTTCAAATTCCCTTCACGCACAACAATAATACGCTCTGGACAATTATTAGCCCTTTGTCCTTGAATAATCACCTTGACCTTGGACCTAGGGAACAAGTTCTTGCGCACAACACACCCTTTCATAATGCTAATTACTTCTGCTAAGTTATTTTAAAATCCTTCAGTGCGGAACAAAATTATGATCTGGACAGGGCCCTTGGATTTAATTCTTATGTTTGACCTTCGACCTTTTAAGTGTGACATGGACCTTGGGACCTGGTACTTGCGCCCAACACACCATCTCATCATGCCTATCTTTTCTGTTCTGTTATTTGAAAATCCTTCCATGCTGGACAAAGTTAAGCTCTGAACAAGAATCCGAACATACATACATACATGTACGTACATACACACAGACAGGGCCAACACTACATGCCCCCATCATTTTTCTGGATTTATACTTATATAAGCAATATACAGAAGTTTCGTACGTGGACTTATCTTTGTATGTATGATAGTAAAAATAACTTGTCAGGGGGAGATTACCTAGTTCTGCAAAGGCCTAACAATGCATCTCGACCTATATAGTTTTAGAACACATGATTAAATTATCAAACTAATTCAAACATCTCGCCATCTCAATGGCAAAATCTCTCCATTTCAATTTTCTATAATAAACACTCAGACAACGATTGTTACTCACTTTGTAACAGAGATAAAGAAAGATAATTCCCCTAAAAAAGGCAAACATATACCATATGTAACAGCTATTAAAGGGACCACTGTCATAGTTGACTTTTTATATCTCGTATAATTGTTAACATGGAAATTGGAATACCATTTCCAGAAGACGAAAGATAACTGGTTAGAAGTTTAAATAAGAGCTGTTTGTAAAACAATTATGCCCCTCAAAGATCAAAAGCAATCTTTAAAATATCAATTTTGGGGAAGATTTGATGAAAACTGCTGGATATAGGGAGCTGAAACCGTAAAAAAAGGGCCAACTTAAGATAAACCAATGGTCAGACCTCTGCAGTTCCTGAGACAATTTGGTCGATCATCAAACTTGTCTAAGATATTATAGTCTCAAACATTTTCATCAAATATGGTGAAGATGGGATGAAAACTGCTGGAGTGGAAACAGCTAAAAAGGCTAATTTTAGAATCAGTCCAGGGCCATAACTCCACATTTATTGGGATGATTTGGTTCATTACAGAACTTTGCCAAGATATTAAGCCCACAAAGATTTCCAGGAAGATCGGATAAAAACTGTAAGACTCAGAGATGAAACGACTAAAAAGGCCAATTTTAAATAAATCAAGGGCCACAACTCCACAATTCCTAGGGGGTTTGGCTGATTATAGAACTTAGCCGAGATATTATGCCCACAAATATTCCCATGAAATTTGGTGAAGATCTGATGGAAACAGTCGGGAACAAAAGTTGTCTAAGAACAGACAGACCGACCCACATCAATAAAGCATATACCCCACCATCTTCAAAAGGGGCGAATGCCGCATAATAAAACATTTACAAATTAAAGACTGTATAAATATTTTAAGTTGTTAAGACAAAGCAAGGACAACTTTCCATGAAATGACATATTTTATTGATATAAATCCTCACCAGTACTCATTGTGAAATGTTCAACGGCCAACACCAACACAAATCACAAATAATATTCTCTTTACTGGTAAACCTGCATTGAGGATAATAAATCAAACTTGGCCTATAAGTTCCTGTTAGTATAGGGAAAACTGTTTAAGTTTGAATAAAATCCCTCAAGCCGTAACAAACTAGCTTACCAAAAAACTTTAACCTAGACCGGAGGCTGATGCCAATGAAAACACCAACGCCAACTTGAGTAGAATAGCTTGCCTTTTCTCTGAAAATTGGAGCTAAAAATGAAGTCTCTATCCTCCACATTGTGCATTTTTTGCATTTTTGCTCACAAACAATGGGCAACAACTCTGGTTGTTTCCCAATTTAGGCCAGTGTTTGATTATTTTGAAATATTATGCTCATACACAAGCTGTATAAGTTCAATCGAGATCACATGAAAAATGAAATCTTATGTTGCAGAAAGTCTATTTTGCAGTTTTGCTCATAAAAAAGTGTTCAAGGTTTGATCTGGCCCATTATCGAACTTAGCCAAGATTGTATGGTCATACACAAACTGTACAAGTTTGGTCAAGATTGAATGAAAAGTGAAGTCTCTATCGCGTCCGTGCTCACAATTGTTGATGCATTATGGATGCCAGATGACAAATGACGCAGGACAGTCGCACCATACCAATAACAAGAGCTGTCAGAGGACAGCGGGCTCGACTATTCGAAGCATTTCAGTTGGTACATATTCTGGATAGTGGAAGGGACATAAATTTGTTAAAATACAAAACTTTTAAGTGAACCCTTGAATAGTTCATACATTTTTGGAACAAACCATTTTACCAAAATCAATGTAAAAAGTGTGCATAATTCTGTCACGATACAAAACAGAGTTATAGGTAATGTTGCCCCTGATACTAGAGTTGATGACAAAGGTTAGTTTCAAGTGAATAACTTTTGAAGTTTTCAAGTTACAAAACTTTAGAATATAAATTTTTAACCACAAAATCTATGTGAAAATGGGGCATAACTCTGTCAAAATACAACAAGAGGGTTAAATGGCCCTGGGTCGCACACTTGAGTCTCATTAGTCAAACAATTTTCCATGTGTTAGATTTTTATACAGATATGGATATACTGATACGGACTGATAGAAATGCAGCCTAATCATCATGGTTTGAAAAAATTAAGTACCAATAGACATTCAAAATTTAAGAAGTACATATTGAAATTGAAGCTTTTTCTTCAATTTGACCTAGTGACCGAGTTTTTGACCCCAAATAAACCAGATTCGAACATGGCCGAGACACCATTCGGACAAATGTTTTGACCAAGTTTCTGGTTGATTGGGCAAAATAAAAGTGACTTCTAGAGTGTTAACAAGCTTTTTCTTCAATTTGACCTAGTGACCTAGTATTTGACCCCACATGACCCAGATTCAAACTTGGCCGAGATATCATTGGGACAAATGTTCTCACCAAGTTTCATGAAAATTGGGCAAAAAATGTGACTTCTAGAGTGTTAACAAGCTTTTTCTTTAATTTGACATAGAGACCTAGTTTTTCACCCCAAATGACCCAGATTCAAATTAGATCGAGATATTATTAAGACAAATGTTCTGACCAAGTTCATGAAGATTGGGCAACAAATGTGACTTCTAGAGTGTTAACAAGCATTTTTTGCAATTTAATCTAGTGACCTAGTTTTTCACCCCACATGACCCAAATAAGAACTCGGCCGAGATATCATTGGTACATATGTTCTGACCAAGTTTCATGAAGATTGAGCAAAAAATGTGAAAACTGGAGTGTAAGCAAGCTTTTTCTTCAATTTAACCAAGAAACCTAGTTTTATCAAGTATAATCCTTTTTTTTATAAACTGTTCATAATTTGAGTAGCCTTTTAACAGCAAAGACTTAAACATTAATAACTGTTAACCAATTCAGACGCAGACGCGAAGCCAGGGGTAGTAGGATAGCTCACCTATTCTTCGAATTAGGGAAAGATCTAGGATCTAAAAAGGTACAAGGTGCTGCTAAAAAGGAGCAGGGGGGGATCCGGACCACATTGTTGTCATTTTCAAATAATTTGCTAAATTCAGGGTTTTCGTGAGTCTAACGCTTCTGATTACGCTTTTTAAGCATAGTTTATTCATTTGTAGTTGAATATTTGCAAAAATATGTAGATTTTCTAAAGATATTCAACATTTCTGTGTTGACCAGCCAAGAGTGCCCGCAGGGAGAACCAAAAAGGAGCAGGGTCCTGCACCCTGCTATTTCTGTCTAGATCTTTCCCTACTTCGAAAATTCAAACTAAAAATGATGTTTAACTTCATTTAATGCATGTGCATATGCTTGTGTCAGGAAGCCAATGTCAGAAAAAGAGCACAATATATGCCCTGGACAAATATCTTGACCTCTTAGTGAGACCTTGACCTCTAAACTAAAGGTCGGGTTCTTGCTTGTGACATTTAATGATGCTGATCATTTCTATTTCTAAGTTGTTAGAAAATCCCTCCATGCCAGACAAATATTTGACATTTGACTTAACACCTTGACCTTTGCCAGACAAGCATGTGTGATGTGCACAACACACCACCTGGTCATGGGGAATAATAATCTGATGTAATATTAAAATCCTGCCAGGTATTTAGAAGATTAGGAGCGGAAACAAAAATCCTTGACCTTTGACCTTGAATTGTGAACTTGATCTTTGACAGACAAGCATGGGTGTTGTATGCGACACATTGTCTCATCATGGGGAATAATAATCTATAATTATATTGAAATCCTTCCAGCCATTCAAAAGTTACAGAGCAGAAACAAAATCTTGGGAGTTATTGGACACCCAAAATCACACCACAAACCCACAGGCGTAAAAACGGACCGTGCAACTACTATATGCCCTCCAACGGACCGTGCAACTACTATATGCCCTCCAACGGACCGTGCAACTACTATATGCCCTCCAACGGACCGTGCAACTACTATATGCCCTCCAACGGACCGTGCAACTACTATATGCCCTCCAACGGACCGTGCAACTACTATATGCCCTCCAACGGACCGTGCAACTACTATATGCCCTCCAACGGACCATGCAACTACTATATGCCCTCCAACGGACCGTGCAACTACTATATGCCCTCCAACGGACCGTGCAACTACTATATGCCCTCCTTCAGGTGCATAAAAAAACTGTCTTTACTCTACGCCAAAGCATATAGATTTTTTCTAACTAACTTTTATTGCTTAAAACAATTGTCTGAGATGTGAATATACAATATGGATAAATTAACCAGAATATCGGCTTTCGGAAAGAAATTCTCCTTGTAGGCTTGTACACATGCCGATAAAAAGAGCTTTTCAGTGCAAGATTACCTAGTTTCAGGAGACCTTTTACTGTTTACACCCAAGTAAATGTTTCAAACCTGATATAAATTTAGAACACATTAAATAATCAAACAATTTAAAGTGTGTATGTGGCATAAATACAATTAACCAAATAAAGTTCATTTACATATATTGCTATTTAAAATGGAATTAAAGTTAAGAACCAAAATTGCTTTTAAAAGTGAAATAAGCTAGTTTTAAATCACCATATAGTTTTCGTCTGTACAGATGGAAACTCAACGACATGTATAATTACATGTTGTCTTGGCAGTTGGTTTAGGTTACACAACACTAAAAAACGATGCAAAAGTCGACACTAGTACTTTTTGATTTATTGCATATTGAAGTGATTCCTTCGTCATTTTTATGTTCTACAGTTTGATTTCAAGTTTTATAGTCACTTTTAGCTGCTTTTTATTTTTAATAATTGATATCAAAGATTATACATACAAACTTTAAAGACGCAGTCCACAGAATACGATTCAATGCATCTTAAATTGGCATTAGTTCTTAAAAACATAAATGACATTTATTCGACCAAAATCTATTTGTTCTTGGCGAAATCATTTCATAATGTCTATGTTCAAAAACCCTTGGCAAAAACGGAATAAACCATAATGTACATGCTGATCTACTCCAGAGGCATCACGAGCTATCGCAAACTGAAACTATACGACAAAAATTTACCTAAATATTCATTTTACCGATTTCAATGCGTCGTTTTTTTTTGTATTTTGATAGGTAAGATGTCCATTAGAAACAATTTCTGAGAAGTTTTATTTTATAGTTATGGACTGCTGCTTTAAACTTCGTCTCCATCAGCATTTCTATGTTTCATACGAGATAGAGACACAGAAAGATAATTGTCCGAACGATAGTACATATATATCAAATTGCATGCACTGCCACGTAAACGGACCATTTACATAAATGACTGTTCAATTTTGTATTTTTTTAACGGTGCATTAAACTTACTACGTCCTAAGTGTTACCAATAAAATTTCTTACTTCTATCTATCAACGAACGAGGTGAATCACAGATAAAAATGTCTCAATATCTGTATAAAGGATTATGGCAAAATGTTCACTTCGCTTAGTTTTTATTGGAACATCTTGAAATGAGGTGGATCGATGGTGCTGAGGTGGCCCGTACATGCCACGCGTTTATCAGCTAGACAAAAGGAACGTAACTGAATCTTTCATTCGAAATGTACAAATGAAATGAAATGACGCATCAAAACAAAATGTTTATTGGCCCTTTTTTCGATACTTGTGCCTGGTGACATAAACGGGTCATTTCATGCAGATATATAGAAAACTACAGTCCAAAGTCTGCAATATTTAGTATGTGACACGGAAGACGAGTTTAAACCCGTATCATCACTATCTAACTTTGAGATAAATACTTTACGTCATTAATCTGACCTCTGACATATTTAATATCAATGTGGACCATGATACTAGATTTCCAGTGATTGCTACATTGAACCTTTACACTCGCTGTCAGGTGATTTTACGACACAAGATCGTTCATGTCATGAGGTGAAAGAGTGAATGATAACCTGATCATGCTGACTGAAATAGTGTCATCTGGGTTTTGAAAATGTTAACAGTTATTGAAACTAGGATGGTGAAATCAATTGTCTATATTGCCCAGCTTTTCCCAAAGCATACACGGACAAATGACATCTTGCCAAACTTATGTATAAATACTATACATTACAGACAAGCAGCAAAATCATTTGTCAACAACAGAAAAGTAATGCAATGCAAGATTTTGCTACCCCTGAGAAAGTATGTTAATATATACTGGTAGATATCACATATTTAGGTTGTTGTAGTATTCAAAAAACCTTGGGTGCAGTTTGGCTGCAGATGGCATTTATCAAAGCACGCATCACAGAGCATTCCTTCAAAGTTCAGTTCACATGTACAGGTGCCACTTGAGTTGTAGCCTAACAGAGAAACATTCCATACATCAAATACCAAATTACCAACTTCTTAGTCCATTTAACTGCAATAAATGAAGAATTAAGACAATTTCATTACACTGAGCACTTCCTGGTTAGTAGTGAGATGAGCAGTAATTGACTACCTGGGTACCTGCCGCTATATCTATATTACCCGGATACCAAAAATGGTTGTTTCCATTGAACAGAAACCAGTTACCATTGATTCATTGTATCAAATAGCATATTTATACAGGTGTTTGAAACAGTTAACGTCTTAACTATGAGTTAAATATACATATAGTAACTAGGAAAATGTTTTGTACTAACATATTAATGTATAGTGCCAATATATTTATGTAATATTGTGCAAAGTTGAAATTGAAAACATATTGAAGTCTTGAACTTATGCTATTTTACGCTTCAAATGACATAGTTTTCTTGCTACATTTATTGTTTTTAACTCTATAAAAATTTTAAAATATCTGTTGATAATAGAACTACTATTTTTTAGGTTTCACATGATGTCAATCGTTCGATGTCTAGTTCGTAGTGAACTTGTGTTAAAAATACCTGTCACGCAAACACGAGAGGACATGCATGAACTATTATTATATTTATAGCAACACAAAACAGCATATGAACACCCCAAGATTGCTGACATTTTTTCAATTCTTACAGAGCATGTGAATACAATCTTGTATGCTGTCGCTGTCTTGCAAGAGGTTCATTTAAGTTTCATTGAAAATTGACATTTTTATATAAGTATTGTTTTATCTGGCAAACAGCTTTGCTCACAAATTGAAAGACAAAACACATCTTCACTTGGTTGAGATTGTAAAAAACGGAAACACTGTAAACTTGTATGTATCAATAAAAACGTACCCTTAAAATTGCCACATCATTTATTGATTTCAGGGTTTAATATTTGTAAATAAGTGCATTAAAGTAGAGCTCTGTAAAGATGGAGATGATGATGATGTAGGAGATGTTGGTGATCATGTCGATGTGGTCATCATTCTGACATTTTTAGTGATTACTACTATAACGGCAAGGATATGACGGCGACGACGATGCTGTTGCTACTTTATAATAATGGTGATTATGACGATGGTGACGATATGGTTCTGACGATAATGATGCTGCTAATGATGAAGAAGATGACAATGAAAACGACAATGATGATGATGACAATGATGATGAAGAATTTAAATTTTAATATTTACTATTTTTGGAACTATTTTGCTCCATTATCTTATTTGCAGAAATCAAGTTTAGCCAGTAAACAGTCTTAGCATCGAGGTGTGTAAATGCAACAACACTGCTATTCAATAAATTGACAACTAATTTAAAGTAGACCCTAGTAAATGGCTCAGCGGGAGAGGCTGAGAGTTTTCATCAGCGTCCAAAGCTCGCAATCGGCTGTCCCAACCTAAGCTGTAATGTCCCAACTATGGTAGTTTTTAGTGTATCTTTATCAGACTGGTTTTTATGATCTACAACAATTCGAAATGCCAACAAATCCTGTTTAAACGCCTTTAAAGTGTAATTTTCTTTGATACAAACACGCATCTGTTTGTGAAAATATTTACGCACAGTAACAGATTACACCGCGTTGAAAGCATTCAACCTTCATCCGAACATTGGTGAATTTGCCCTAATTACTTGCAACCAAGATAGTAGGGACAGTAGCGTTACACGACCTGATAACTTTACACCATTTGGATTGTCTTACTGATAAATGATTCAACTAATGGGAGTGAAACTTATTATACAGTTTAACGACTGATCGCTCAAAAATTGTTTTAATGGTGTAAAACTGAAAGTTACAATTTTCATCAATACAAACTATATAAAATCTGGGAACAATATAAATATCCATGGCATCCACATTTTTTGCCAGCCTTCTGATAATAGAATTTATAATTTGCAACTACAGACCAAATCACTTTCAAGAAATCTGTCATGCAACATTCCTAATCTGGAACATTGTCCAAATTTGCCTTCAAGGCCAAAACATCAAGCATTATCTGTGCTTCTCAACAGGTTACAAATAAACACACAAGACCATGTTTCAAGTTTATTCAAGACGAGACAAGACAAAACAACTTTTATGGTCGGGGATACATAACAAGTAAACATTTGCTATTTATAGCTATTGACCGACTTAAAAGTTAAATAATCAATAATCGCTAACGCACAAACACTGCATGGACGGTGTTCAGGAGGACCAAAAAATATTGATTGATGCTTGTTGCAACACTGTCTGCATGCAAAGCATGTACTGTAGATCACCGTTATTTAGAACAAGTTAATCTGAATTCCTTGTTATTTCATTGTTGTTTTTTGTACTTTAGTTGGTAAATCATTCGTTAGATCATCAGTTCGCATTTACTTGTAACAGATTCTAAATAAAATATATTGCGCCGTGTACAAAAGTCAGTGGAAATCATAAGGAAAGATTCACTATTATATATACAGTTTGGCGGTTTTTTTCAACAATAATGCTATCTAGAAATGTTTATTTCAAATAATCATTATTTCGTAGCATTTTTATTGGTCCCCACGACTTCCAAATAACGAGGTTAGACTGTACCAGGTTTTTCAAGGGCAAGCTTTTATGTTGTGTAGCAATAGCGGCGGTCTCTTATGCTATGAAGCAGGACACAGTTATGTATAAAACAATACGTGAGATAGTTTCAGTCTTAATGAAGTAAGGCTCAAAACAATTAATGAATTGTTTCTCAGGCACTTTTTCCAAAAAATCGTGAGGGAGGGAGAATTTTTTTTTTTAAAGTAATTATTATATTTTTTTCTTCTACTCTTTTCTATTGGCACTATGTAATGGCTTATTAAAACAAGTAAATAAGTGCACATTAAAGACAATTTAAAGCTTTAATAACAACGTGAGCATCCCTTTTTTTTTTTTTAAATTCACAAACGGTCATTTTTGGAAGCTGACGTAAAAAGGCAATCAGTTTCAAAAAAAGGCAATCAGTTTGAATGTTCATAATTAACATAAGTGCGATCAAATTGATTAAAGTACTCCTATTTATAGAATTTAACTTTTCGTAATTCATGTTTTTATGAATGTTAAAAACAGGAATTATTTGCAATAAATCACCAATAATTTTTGGAAAGGAAAATCAACACTTGTCAATGCAGCTGGCATTTTTGTTTGTTTCCAAATTACTAATATTGACACGTACTTTCTTAAACATTACACAAGCAAAAGCATCTACGAAACAAAAGTTTAAGTCTACAAATAGACGATATTTGTAACGGTTCCCAATCGATCATGACTTTTTTTTTTCAAAATTTACAAAGCATTTCACAATTTGTGTATATCCGCTTTATATAATTAAATCTGACAGGAAGAAAGTTACCGGAAATACCAAAATCTCTACCGGGTAACTCTTCTTCCGCTGTCTTAAAATGCGGGTACGTTTAATTTTAAGCCGCTGTCCATGGGATGTAAATCAATACAATGTAATTTTAGTAAATAGTTCATATGAATGTTTATGGTGTTTA